>OZ018320.1:161035770-161575770 GCA_963969495.1 Ceratothoa steindachneri
CATTGTCACACTCACTCTCTCTCATATAGTCAAACTCACAGACAATCTCTGTCTGACTTCCCTCACTCTAACACACTGAGTCAAGCACTCTCTGACTCACATTCTCACTATCACACACTCACTATTGCACATACTCTCTTGCGCCTTCTCTCTCTGATTTTCATTCTCTTTCTCATACCCTCTCTGAATGGACCGCAAGGTCTTCTAGGGTACTTCTTATCCTTGTAGCTCTGTCTCTCATTCTCATTCTCTCTCTCATTCTTCCTTTCTTTCTCATTCTTCATCTCTCTCTCTCATTCTTCCTCTCTCTCATTAATTATCTCCCTCATTTTATATTTTCATTCTCTCTCTCTCATTCTCTTTCTCTCGCTCATTTTCATTCTCATTATTTTTCTCTCTTTCATTTTCTATTTCTCTCATTATCATTATATCTCATTCTCATTTTATTCCATACTCATTATCTCCCTCGTTATCTTTCTCTCTTATTATTTATCTATCGTTCTCCTTTTCTCATTCACTGTCTCAATCTCTTACTCATTATTTCTCTTTTACATTCTCTCTCATTTCTCTCTCATTCTCGCTCTCATTCTCAACTTCAATCACTCTCGCATATTCTCTCTCATTTTTTCTTCCCATTCTATCTCTAATTCTCTCATATTCTCTCTCATTCTGTGTATCTCCCTCTCATTCTATCTCTTTCTTTCATACTCATTCTCACTCATTTTCTCTCTTATTTTATCTCTCTTTCATTCTCTCTCACCCATTTACTCCTTCTCTCTTATTCTGTCTCTCATATATCGAAAAAACAACAACTCATATTTCCTCTCTTATATTCTCTCTATGTCTCATATTCTCTTTCTCTCTCTCTCTCTCTCTCTCTCTCTCTTTCTCTTTCATAGTCTTTCTCTCATATTCTCTCACTCACATTCTTTCTTTCACATTCTCTCTTTCATATTCTCTCTCATATTTTCTATCTCTCATATTATCTCTCATTCTTTTTTCTCTTCTCTTTCTCTATTTTCTTGTATTTCTCTCTCCTTTCTATTTGCTCTTTTTTTCTTCTTCTCTTTCTATTCTCTTTCTCTAATTCTCACTTTATTTTTATTTTCACTCTCGCTCTCTTTTCCGGTATGGTTTACTTGTCCTCTGATCCACTTCTGAAAGGAAAAAACCCTTGAAGGTTATGGTGTTGCAGGGGAGGATTCCAAAGCCTCTACACTAGTTAAACACAGACAAAACCAAATTTGAGGTCGCTTGAAGATTCTCGATAGACAGAGACACAGGCAGGCAAAGAGAGAGAGAGAGAGAGAGAGAGAGAGAGAGAGAGAGAGAGAGAGAGAGAGAGAGAGAGAGAGAGAGAGAGAGAGAGAGAGAGAGAGAGAGGCATCAAAAATTGAGTGAACGACAGCCCCGTTTTGTCATGTGTTCTCCAGCAGGGAAATTTACTTAATATTTAGGGAATCTACTTAGTTTGAGTCGTGACTGGAATTGCAGGAGAGTTAGGCCCGCGGCGCCTCGCCCTCTCCTTCCGCTTCGCTGAATCAACCCCCACAAAACCCCTTTTTTAATAGAAGGTTAATTATAATTTTAAAAAATCAAAGGAAAACTAACGGGGGCATCTAGAAAAGTAGGGATGTCATGGAATGTAAATATGTGGGTAAGGCATATTTATTTATTTTGCATATTATCACCACTTATTCTTTTCATTTGGATGAAACTAACATAAATATCAGAATGATAATCACGGTCAAGAACAAAAGCCTTAATGATCGGTTGCCTTTAGGGGGGAAGAGGAAGGAGATCCGTAAGTAACGCGTATTTTCCCGCCCCCAACTAACATTTGGAACCATTAGTGGCTCAAGGTAAAGCCACCCGCAGAACGTCATCTAAATGTGTACCGAAAACTAATCCGTTCGTTTGTGTAGATGGAAGAGGGATGTGTGATGTTTAGGAAGGAAACAAGTGAAAGAAAGCTTTGTTGTAGTGGCATTACTATTGGCGTCATGATGTATGGGGTTGAAATTGGCTGAGCAAACTGTGCGCCTGGCGTGATTGGCGGGAGCTCTTTACGTTATCGCTGGGAATTGGACAGACGTCCTGAAGGCGGGGGTTCGAGCGACTCATCCACCAAGGCTCATGTTTGTTGGGGGCGATGAGCAGGATTCGTGTAAACATAAGAGGACTCCGCTCTGGAGACTCGGGGAAAGGAGGGGGAAGGCGAGGGGGCTCTTTCGACGCTCGTTCGATGCTTTCCGCGTTGCATTCATCCTCTTCCTCCGCATTGTCTCACCCTCATCATCCCCACTTTAATTTACCCTTCCGTGCATAGTTTGTACCATAAAGTTTGTATGTGAGGAAGGAAGAATACTCTACCGTTTTGCGGCGCTTCTCGTAAAGGAGACAAAACCCAGATATGGGCTGTTGACCTGGAAAGCTTTGCACCCGAGAGCTTTGCTACTCCGAGCTCGATATATATATATATATATATATATATATATATATATATATATATATATATATATAGATAGATAGATAGATAGATAGATAGATAGATAGATAGATAGATAGATAGATAGATAGATAGATAGATAGATAGATAGATAGATAGATAGATAGATAGATAGATAGATAGATATCTATCTATCTATCTATCTATCTATCTATCTATCTATCTATCTATCTATCTATATATATATATATATATATATATATATATATATATATATATATATATATATATAGATATATATATAGATATATATATAGATATATATATATATATATATATATATATATATATATATATATATATATATATATATATATATATATATATATATATATATATATATATCTTAAAATGAATCGGTCTGGCATCTCTTGTAACGTAATAGATGCGTTGTGGGCGAACTGCCATTGTTATGGTGTCAAAAGTACGCTTCCAAACATTCTCCAAAATTCTTTATCAATTACCATGAGAGTTGATGTACTTTTTAAACTCTCATGAATGAAAGGTTAAAAAGAAAGATTCAAATTTCTTATCACCTAAATTTATGGCCTGATTGAGATATTGTACATCCCATGGGTGGTAGACGTTAGTTAAAAAGTAAAAAAAACAACAACAATACAATCGATGGCATGGAGAAAAATAACAATCAAAGGTATAGAATAAAAAAATAGCCAGTGAGGGCGTAAAACATAACTAACGAAGGCATGACGTAAAATAACAATGATAATCAGGGGAGGGCATTGCACATAATAATGATAAAATTAAAAATCCATGGTCAATTAATTATTCAAGGTGTGTCCATTAATCCAAACATTTCAACGTACCTTCTCTGGGTGACAGATCAATGGACAGGAAAATAAAAGGGGTCAATTAAAATTGCAGCAATGATTATAATGGAGATTTTAATATATGATTGATCGACTCACTATAACACAGACCTTAATCTCCGTTGTTCCAAAGAAACTCTAGCGTTTCACAACTTTCTTTCATTAACCTAACACGAGAATCTTTTTCACTTATATTTATCATTTGGATGTGGGCTGCCATTCTTCCTGATATTTTTATTATTCTCTCTTCCCCTCATTACCTCACTGAGAAATAAAGAGGCATCCATAATCTTATGATAGAGTGTATACTTATGATGTGTGAAATACTTTAAAACATATATCAAATGTAGTCCTAGAACAGTGTATCTAAATGAAGGTCATTAGGAAAAAATGTAGTGAGCAATTATGATAATTCTAAGAAAAGGGGATAAAAGAAACTCGAAATAGAAAATGCCATAGTGAGTCTAAATCACTTTAGATTGACCAAGAATGAAATTAATAATATTATTTAAAGAGCAAAATTGAGAAATTAACTAAAGTTGAAGTTTTGACCTCCTTCCTATACGTCATTTTATGAGTCGGTCCGACCCCGGAAACGCCACCCGGCTTGGTCCTCTGATGCCTGTGAAGCTATTTCGTGCATGTGCGAAGTGTATTCCGTGCTTGGGCGAAGTGTATTTTGTGCATTAGCGAAGTGTTTTTGTACTTGTGCAAAGTTTATTTCGTGGTGGTGTTTGGGGTTAGATTGGATTAGTGTTTTACTGAAGTGTTGGGTTTCTATCGTGTTTAGATTTAATTTACCTTGTAATATTTTACTTTCTACATGTAAGTATGGTTAAAGGGTTGTTTAGGTACATCCTGTTATAATTCGATTGCTTTATTTTATACTGTAGGAAACTTGTCCGCATTTTGGGGGGGATAGTGTTGGGTGCCAAGCTGGTGCTGCGTAATTGATGGAAGTGTGAATGAATTGCCTGTGAGGTGTAATTACTTCTTTTGTTGTCCAAAAGTAATGTTTTATAGCGTTTTACGACCTTAAGTTTCTTTATATCTATGTTTAGTCATGTTTGGAGCAAGGGTGATGTGTGTTTTTGTTGATTAGAATTGTGGTGTGAATAGTTTTACGGATGAGTTTTGAGCAAAGGCGCTATGTCATTCGGTATTGTGTGGGCCATCGATATAATTCACCCCTAAGTTATTCAAACAATTGTAAAACCAAAGGCCCATACAGAAGAGCAAACATGGCCCCCATTTTTAATGAAGGAACTAAAGAGGATCCCAATAAGTTTCGTTTCTTTATTTTTGTAAAATATTTAATAAAATAATTACCAAAAAAATAGTATTTCAAAACACTCAGAGAGTATGGGTTAATCAAAGATGCTTAACCATGGGTTTAAAATAGGTAGATTATCTTTAACTAACTTACTGAAACTTCTGGATTGTAACAAAACATTTGGATAAAGGAGAACATGTAGGTGTAAGTGACTTGATTTTAACAAAGGGTTTCAAAATAAAATCATTTTCTTGAAAAGACTTTTAATTTTCATGAAAACAGCCGAGAATATTGGCTAAAATTTGCCTGTTATAGTGTTCAAATTTATGTAACTTCATAGAATATCTCACATTGATAATTGAACAAAGTATTAATAAGAAGTATGTAAGTCCTTGTTCTGAATGACTTGAACCCATCTTCACACGCACGACTGCACCAATTTGTGGCATTATTTGGGTGTGATTTAATTCTATCCTTCTTCCAATTTTTGCCAGAGATATTCAACATTCCTCGGTTTCCAAGCCATAACATTCTCAGCGAATATCTTTCAGAAGTTTTCTATCGAGATTAAACCGGAGCTCTGCGCAGACCATATCACCAATTTGATATTTACAACATCCAAAAACTGCTTCACAGCCTTTGCTGTGTGGCACGGAAAAGTGCCCTGCATGAAATCAGGCTAACATACTCGTATGTACTCTTTATGTTCGAAAAAAAGGTATAAAATTCTCCTGAAGCTGAGTTTTGTATACCACAGCGTTTATATTACCGTGTAAACAAAGAAACAGGCCCGATCCAGCTCTTGAAAACATGACCCACACCATACCGCTGCCATCTATAAATTTAATCATCTTTTCCTTGCATATGAAATTCAATATTTCCCCTACACGACGCCTTACATGCTGTTTTCAATCCAAACAAAACAAATTAAATGTTTACATTGCTGAAAACACTTTTCTAATTTTCAGCATTCCACGGGGTATGCTCAGTAGCAAAGGCCAACCTAGTTGCTATATTCTTTTTTTTATTTGAATGTAAGTGAGGTGAGATAGTCTGTCGAGACACATTCAGGTTCATGTTTTCTGTAATTTCACGTGAAATACCGGCTGGTGTCTCAAATCGGTCCTACATCGCCATCAGTTGCATCGTGCGATCTTTCCTGGGAGTGGGTTTTTTTCATGGCGAGCCGTTTTTTCGTCGACTCACATGACTTAGTATCCTCATGGAGCTTTATTATACTTAAAATTACAGTTTTTTGATAGAATATAATGCCTAAAAATGTCAGACAGTTTCAATGAAAAAAAACAACAACAATAATGGCTTTAAATGTTAAAATATTGCCCCTTACACTGTCCATTGATTTAGACTTGTGCTCAGTTGTTTTCATTTTCGCCGATGAAAAAAAACAAAACAATAATGGCTTTTAATGTTAAAATATTGCCATTTACAATGTCCATTGATTTAGACATGTGCTCAGTTGTTTTCATTTTCGCCAATGAAAAAAAAACAACTATAATGACTTTCAATGTTAAAATATTGCCCCTTACACTGTCCATTGATTTAGACTTGTGCTCAGTTGTTTTCATTTTCGCCGATGAAAAAAAACAACAATAATGGCTTTTAATGTTAAAATATTGCCATTTACAATGACCATTGATTTAGATATGTGCTCAGTTGTTTTCATTTTCGCCAATGAAGAAAAACAACAATAATGGCTTTAAATGTTAAAATATTGCCTCTTACACTTAGACTTGTGCTCAGTTGTTTTCATTTTCGCCAATGGAAAAAAATCAACAATAATGGCTTTAAATGTGCTTGCAAACAGATTTAATTGAATATTCTAAAATTACAAAGGTTAGCATTTGTCACGGTACGGGACAAAACTAGCAACCAGAACTGAAATGGTGCTTCAAGTGCATCGACTTTCTTTATATATGAAAAAAATTAAATGATAATTTTTATAGCATAAAATTAACTTCTAATGTTACTTTTACACATTTGAAGTACATAAACAAAAAAATTCACCTAATACACAGCCATAATACACTTCGGAGAAGGTAAAGGTACGTTATTTAACGTCTGCATGGTGTTCAGTGAGGAGAGAAATGAAAGTGAGAAAGAAATCGAGAAAAGCTTAGAGTAATCGAGTACAACATGGATTGTCACAATAAATTTCATCGACTATAAAGGCTAGCACCATAAGAGTTCTAAAACACCGAAAAAAAGGACGTACACTTAATTCGGAGACTCAGAAAACCGATTTTAGTGGCTTTTTCTTGTGAGCTCAAGGAACAAAATTGGCAATGATTCGCTGCACTGAGCATTTTCATCCTTTGAATTTGGAGTGAGGAGGTGAACAAGATTAGCCCAGGTGGGGAAAGCTCTTACTGGGGTAAGAGAGGAGCCCTATACTGGTAAGGAGAGAAGAAACTAAAGTGAAAGAACAAGTAATGACGTGGTGTCCTTGCGGACCTCAGTAACCTGAAAGGCTGAACCTGGGAAATGGGGGGGGGAGATTAAAACCTCTGGAGATGGGTATGGATGAGAAAATTAAGATCATGCCAAGGATAGCGAACCCATTTTTACTTTCGTCGAGAATAGAGAACACATTTTACTCGTGTCAATAATAGAAAATCCATTTTTTCTTGTATGTCACTAATAGAAAATCCATTTTTACTTGTGTGTCAATAATAGAAAATCCATTTTTTCTTGTATGTCAATAATATAAAATCCATTTTTACTCCTGTCAAGAATAGAGAACCCATTTTTACTCTTGTCAAGAATAGCGAAAACTTTAAGTTTATAAATACGCTCCTCCGCCCCTCACAGAACGGGTCCCTTTTACTGTTGATCATTTTTTAGACAGTTAATCAGTCGTCTCCTATCTTGTCCAGTCCAAAAGGTTGGTTGGTTGGTAGAGCTATCAAAATATATTTATATCTATCACTCTACTGTTGAAGAGTGAGGTCTTTTTTTCTTGAAATACTCTACGCTTCTTTTGTCCCTGAGAGCCACACTCCGGGTGGGTTGCAGCTATTTTTCCTTCTGTACAAATCAAGCAAATGCTCCTTTTCATGCTAAAGCCTCCTTTTTATGTTGGCATGGCGACATTGTTCTAAATCAGCATTAGTGCGCCAAGCAGTGTTGTACTCCTAAAATCCGAAATCACTCCTGTCAATTTTATGGGTTTGTCGGATGGTCCCAATAACCCCCCTTGCAAAGCTTATCTGACGTCGAGGCTCCCTAATAGCCAAGTAACGTCTTTTTGTTCGCATGTGGTTGTGTAAGCATGTAGTCGGTTAAACGACTTTGTATGTATTTAATAAGTAGTGACTTTATAGGAAAATGTTTGAAATGATAAATAAATGCGAAATCTTACTTCAGAGTACACCTAGAAGTCTGTTGCCATGGTACATGCGGATAGGTTGCTGCGTGCTTTGTATTCTGCTGCTACAACTCTTGCTGCGTTTTCTCTATTTTCTCTCTCTCTCTCTCTCTCTTTGCTCTCTCTCTGTACACTGTGTGTTATTTGTGTGTCTCGCATTTTCTTACTTTCCCAGCCCCTAGCAATTCAATGCATAGTAGTAGTAGCTTATCTCTCAACCATTTAAGTTCCTAAGTGCTTGGACCCGACAATTATGTTTATTTGTGTGCTTCTGAATCAATATGTTAAAGCTTGTGTTGAAGCAGCATATGCGTTTTAGTGGTTCTACTCATTTTAAGGATTTAGCCATAGCAAAAGTGCTAAATTGTAAATGAAGCTTCAAACGAAATATATATCCAAAAAATTCATTACACTTTTGTTTTAAATATACATCTACTCATACTCAAGCATACATACATATACATAAACCTAGTGACTGACATACTTGCATGCAGTCACCTTTCAGCGCCATGGCACACACGAGAGCTTCGTCTCCACAGCACCAGTACGCAGTGCGGAGCTGGCAGAGGCACTTAATAATTCTGACCACGATTCCTCCAATGCCGGGCTGAGCTCGATACTGATAGAAGGGGGGGGGGAGAAAGAGGGAGTGAGACGCGTATGCGTGAGAGAGAGAGAGGGAGAAAAGAGAGAATAAGAAAGATAAAACCTATACATAGAGAATATACATGATAGAAAGCAAAGACATCAGTGTTTGAAAAAGCTAGATGCTTTTTCGATTTATATTTCCATTGAAATGAAGACTTCAAAAACATTCTTTAGTGAGAAAGAAAGAGAGAGAGAGAGAGGAGAAAGTGAGAGAGAAATGGTTGGTCTTAAATGGAAGCTTAGCCAAGAGTTCACTTGGGAACTGATATTAAAGATGAAGAATGGGGCTGCAGAAGTGGGTCTTTTCCCATTTCGGGTGCGCGCGTCGGAAAGAGCAATTTATTGTTGATTTTGAGCTAAACGCTTTGAAGTTCTCTTTGGCAAATAAATCATCCCTTTACTGATCGTTTGCTGGGAGAAGATACCCAAGAAAAGCGTACAGTGGAAGTAAAAAAAAATAACAAAAAAGTCACAATTATTCATGCTTTGTCTATGTCAGGGGCAACCGTGAGCCCAAAGTACAGTGCCTCTTATGACCGAATTTGTGAAACTGTGATCAGAGAAATTAGTCCTCATTAATATGGAAACAAAGAATCGGTTGCAAATAGGTGAAAATTTTCCCTCCGTCCAATTGACGGACGCTTCATTCGAAATGTCCTTCATAATCGAAAAGAACACGTTTCATTTGAAGGGGAACAGAGTGTTTTCATTTAAAATGAAACCGAGTCAGAAGTAGTCCACTTATCTCTAATTTCATATCCTGAGTCATGGGACCCTTACATAATGTACTTGTTCTTGAAACAAGTAATGCCCCAACTCACACTCAATCTCCTTAAGAATATTATTGAAGACCGATACAATCTTATTCGCTAAACAGATATGATAAAAGCCCTTAAATATATATACATATGTAGATTGATTTATTATAGATAAAAAGCGACGGGGTTTTTTTCATTTAAAAACAGTTTTCACGAATGAAATATAGCTCTAACTTAAAAATAATGCCGTCATTTTTGACGGCACGGGTACAGTAGTATATATATGATATGCGTGTGTGTTTACGTAAGAACGAAACGATACACGTCAATTCATTCAAAGCAGCCTTTCAATTGTTCTGTTATTACTATGATAAAAGGCTGATAAATAAATATAGATAGTAAAATACTCGTAAAATTGACAATCAGGAAACGGAGTTCATAATGAATCTTCTTCAACTCTTAAAACTAAAAAAAAGGTTTTAAATCAAAATTAGAATAAAACGGATGACCTAATTTTAAAACACAGGATAAAAGTAATCGTCGAAAGCGAAATTAAAGTTAAAGTAGTTACTATAAGGAAAATCTAATTACACAAAGTTTCAGTCAGGTAATGAATACATGAGAATCAACTTGGATTTCGGAAGCATAAATCGAGTTGAAGAATCTCCTTGAATTCTTCTACCGAATAATTAAAAAATACGACTCTGAGAATGAATTTAATGGTATTTGCCTAGACTTCAAAAATGACATTAGATTTAATGCCGATCTCACTGTTATTAACTTAGATTTTAAAAAGGATTTTGATATAATGCTGATCTCAGTGTTATTTACCTAAATTTAAATAAAATATTTAATGCCCATTTCAATGTTATTTACCTATTTTTCAAAAATAATTTTGATTTAATGTCGATCTCAATGTTACGAGTATTTACCTGATTTCACAAAGGCTTTTAATTGAATGACGGTCTCAATGTTTATTTACTTAGATTTTAAAAAGAATTTTGATTTAATGCTTGACTTAATGTTATTTGGCTACATTCTCCCCAAAAGGCTCTGGATTAAAGGCCGGAATAATGAATGATAAAGAAAATTGCTGCGCTTCGTATCTCTAAGATCTTGCGCAATTAAATACCGTAAGGCTTTGATGTCTGGGTGAAAATAAAGGATTGTATGGAGTTTCACCAGAATAAATTTTAAAAAATTAAATTTAAAGGGAAAATGAACGAGGTCATATCACTCAGAACATTTGTAATGGTATATCACTCAGGAAAGTAAAGATAGATAAAATTAAAATCTGTTGAAGATACATACGAGGGGTGGTCAATAAGTTTTGCAATTCGGATATAAGGAAACGAGATATGAAGAAAAGTGTTTTATTATTTTTCAATATAACTACCCTCGACTTCAATGCACTTGCGCCACTTGTCCCTGAGGCTTCGAATTCCCGACAACCGGAAATCTCCCGACTGCTGTTCAATCCACTCCTGGGCGGCGAGCTGGACATCTTCATCGTCCCCAAACCAGCGTCCACGCAAAGCAGCCTTGAGCTGGTGGAATAAAAAGTAGTCGCTGTTGGCTAGATTTGGACTGTAGGGGGGATGGTTGAGCTCCTCGAATCCGCACTCGCGCAAGGCAGCTTTTGCAACTCTGGCGACATTGAGGTCGATCATGGGCCGTGAGGTTTTTAGGGACCCAACGTGCAGAGACCTTGGTCATGGCCAAATTGTCGTGGATGATGTTGATAACACTTCCATGTAATATTCCAAGTTCTCGCTCGATTTCTTCGACCTTGACCCGTCGATTTTCGAGGATCATCCTCTCCACACGGGCCACATTGTCCTCGTTGGTTACGTCTGACGGGCGTCCTGGACGGGGGTCATCTTCAAGTGACTCACTACCATGGCGGAACTCCCTATTTCAGCGAGCAATGGTTGCATGTGAAGGGGCGGTGTCGGTGTACACTGCAACCATGCGTTCATGGATCTCTTTTGCATTCTTGCCTTCCTTGGTCAAAAATTTAATCAGTGCGCGGTGCTCAACCTTCTCCATTGTTGAAAAATTTGTGACTGACGATCTGCGATCAGCTACTGCTTCTTAAATAGACGAGGCAGGAGCGTGCGGCTGCAGGTCCTGTCGTGCCATAACTTGTTCTAATACCCCCACAAACAGCCATCCCCCTGCCTCTGTTTTGCCCTACCGATTCGCAAAACTTATTGACCGCCCCTCGTATATATCTTCAGACCCTCTGAGACCATTAGAGTTTTTACTTCACGCAATTCTCCAGGTGTCAGCTGATGCATGCTGGTGCTTACTAAACCTGACAACCCTATTCAGAGTAAACACTGGGGCCAGGAGGGAGTGTCATTCCTCCAGGTTTCAAGTGCAACAGGGCCTTTGCCTATACCTACTTGACCTCCTCGCGAACTCGCCAGAATGGCGATGTGGAAACGGCTGTGTTCCACAGGATCACTTTGGCGACCACAACAGTTTATTGCATATTTCAGTGCTATTGATACTAACTTCAAAAATTCAGAACTGTGATTTGTCGTATATAGAAATGATTAAAACGAAAATTTGTAATATCGAAAGTAAGAAAAAAAACAGAATATAAAGTAATTATAAACATAGAGGCGATTAAAAATAACATCCCTAGGATCGGCTCAAAGATTCTCACTTCGTTTAAAAATGAGGTATTCACTCACGGTTAATTTAAACTCGACCTCTGATTGGAGAATGACAATCCTGAAATTTGAGCCGAGCCAATCAGTAATGAGTTCTGTGGCACACGCCAAGACTTTCGTTTTCTTTCATATATCTATATTATAGTACGGTTTTTACTGGGGCATTTTCTTGTTTTGTTTTTTCGTTCGTTTTTTTTTAGTTTTGGAAACCTCACCTCATTTAGTTATGCTTTTCTTTTGTTTTTTCCCTTTGTTTTTAGTTTTGGGCACTTTGCCTTTTACATATAAACGCTTTTCGTTTTTGTTTTTTCCTTCGCTTATTATTTTGGGTCACTTCGGTTTTTTGTTTTGTTGTCTCTCATATTTTAGTTTAGGTCACTTCGCCTCTTTTGTTTACTTCTTTACTTTTGTAAGATCTAGTCAATCTTAATCTGAGCATTTCCCTTCTTTTGTTTTTAATTTCCATATCTGGTTTTATGGTCTTGATTTTGTAGCATGTTCCTTGTAATGTTTTAAGTGCAAATTGGTCCTATGTTTCCTCTTGCATTTTCTTACGCTTGGAAATAACGATGTTCTCTCGACTGTGTGTTGCCTTTGTTTGAGTTATGGCTATACCACAAACTTATTTCACCCCTTTGAAACCTACCACACAATTTATCACTTACTCCATAATTTTTGAAAAAATGCAATGACTGTAACAACTGACATATGTAAATCTATTGCATCATTCGAAATTAATTGTATATATTGTCAAAAATGCCTAAAGCAAACACGCTAATTCTCGAAGTGGCTCAAATAATGTCATCGGACTGTTTAAGCCGTTGTCACTCTCAGATCTCCCAAATATTTCTTCTCGAGGTGAGTGACAGCAAATTAAATGTATTTGTCTGAGATATATATATATATATATATGTATATATATATATATATATATATATATATATATATATATATATATATATATATATATATATATGGCGGGATCTTGATAAAGATTGAGGATTGACGAGGTTGAAAAGTTTATTGGTCAATTTGTGACCTTCATAGAAATGAACTCGGCCTTCGTCATCATTTCCAAACCGTCCGCGGACCTACCACAGGCAATAATTCTTTCAAGGCACCAATAGGGAAGTCGTTGTCAAGGTGGAAGAGTTACAATGGGATGAAGTGTTCGTTCTGATCACAGATGGAACCGTAATTCCGATGACAGATGCAGTGTTGTCGGATTTGTCCTCTGATCAGAAATACCTTTTCCTCGTCTCCAAACCCATTCACAGCGGGAAAATTTATCCGCAACTGAAAACTTTGAAGCCAGGGCCCATTTCCCACTTCAAGTGGTTGACTTTAGCCTGTCGCCTTGGCGCAACTTACCTCTCCAAGCATCCTTTTAAATGTAAAGTTAAGAAAATCCTGCCCTCTCTCATCTTCTACGTCGTCATCAACTACATTTATGGTTGGTTTGCGATCAAAACTCTATCACATATTTCTGGCGCCGCCAATCATATTCTTTCCCAAATCAAATGTCTCCGCCTTCTCCCTCAATCAACGCGAGACATGATGTTCTCTTGCATGAAATCATGGAACACACACCCAGAAAATCTGCTCGTCTCTCTCCTCTGCGACGATGATCCAAATCTCCACGCCTTCGCAAGATTATGGATGGACCTTCGCCAAGGAAGCGATGTTGGTGACAAGCCAGTGAGAAAATTCGTTCCTTCTCCCCTTAAATTCAATGCGAACAACACTGCTGAACTCACCAATTAAGATTCAGTTACGATTTACAAGTCTAACCTCTTGCGATCTCACCATCCCCGAACTTCAGGATTTAATTGTAGCAAATTTGAATTACCATCTTTCCAACCCACTCCCAATTGGTGGAGTGCCTGATTCGCGAATTAACAGGTGCATGCGGTAAAATTGCTGGTCACGATGAAAGAGAAGGGTATATTTGCGCGAGAAGGCCTTCCATAGAATTCTTTTCGAAAGCTGACACGAAAAAGATTTTGTGAAAATGATTAGTCAGTTACAATCCTTCTATTTCTCATAGTGACGGCGATGATATGCATTTCCTCATGTTTTTAGTCCTTCTTGCGTTCATTTGTTTTAATGTTCCATTAAAAAAGACTTGTTCCAAGCTTTGAATTTAGTTATATCATCAAAACTTAATTTAGAGATAAGATTAAGTTGGAAAAAGGTAGGCATTCTCGGTTTTTAAACCCCTATCCAATGAGCGGCTTTGAATACAGCCACGTGACCAACGATGACCAATCAGAATGCAGGATATTGATTGGATTCCTAAATGACAATATACCCGTGGATCCGCGCCTGCCTCAAGAACAGTCCACGAATCAGAGTGAAGGGAAAAGCGGATATAATTAATTAATTATCATGCATCAGTGGTACGCAATGTTATTCTTTATAGTAATTAAATATTTATTAATTCTATTCTTAAACATAAATAAAAATGCTTTCAACGACTTGCGAGGGTAAGTTATTCCATATCAGAATAATTTTATAATAAAAAAAAAAAAGTTCCGTGCTACCGCAGTGTTAAAGCTTTTGTTAATAAGTTCTAAGCCGTTATTCCAAGTGGCCGCTCGGTTATCTAACTCAAATAACAACTCATACTTTATAATGGCGAAACTGCTTACTAATTTAAACACTTCGATAAGCTGACCGCGGAAACGACGATTTGCCTTGAAAGTAAATTAAGTTCCTCCGTCTGGCTTCTTGTGATTTTTTTTTTCTAATTTCAAGAATTAATTTCCTCGCTCTACTTTGAACGGTTTTTGTATTCCAAGCCCTTATTGATAGGAAGAGGATTTCTAAGGTTCAGATTTTTTTTTTCGGAGATTATGAGACGGAAATCTAACTGCAATATTTCAATTTACTGTCTTCAAAGCAGAATATTGAAGCGCTTAAAATAAAATAAAAATGCAGCTTCTTCCTTATTGTCCCGCTGTTTCTGACTTCTAGAAATTTGGTTTGGTGAATTTCGTTCTCATGGGACGGAGCAGTCACCGGGTGCGCGATTTTATTATTATTATTATCATTCGTATTAACTTAAGCCTAAGAAACTAAAAGCAACTAGATTGACTACGCCAGAATGTTTGCGTTAAAAAAAACAACGAGGGGAAAATGCCTGGAAAGTATAGAGTGGCCACTAAAATTGTGTCTGATTTTGAACGAGTTAGGATGGAATAAAAAGAGTTCAAAAAGGGGAATTTTGAAGTTTATTAAACTAAATTATAATTTCGAGGTGGTTTTTGTATTCCAAGCCCTTATTGATAGGAAGAGAAGGATTTCTAATGACATTTTCCAAAATATTGTTAATGATACGAGCGATGATTTCTCGAAAAGCATTCTTCAGTTCAACAGTAAAAAATAGGGACTTTTTCATGGCATTCCAACTACAGAGAGAAGCCAAGAGGAGAATTCTGATAGCCTGGACAACGAAGCCAAGGTTAATCCATGGAATAATAATTTCTCTGCAGCCACATCATGGATGGAGAGGCGGGGTTTTTTTTACTCGAATTTATCGCGCGATATTAATGAGACTGTATTACGCAGAAAGTTCGTAGTGAAAGATCTGTAAAGGCGACGAAGTGAAAATAGTGGAAGATACGAGGGGCGGTCAATAAGTTTTGCGAATCTGTAAAGCAAAACAGAGGCAGGGGGATGGCTGTTTGCGGGGGTGTTAGGACAAGTTATGACAAGACAGGAACTGCAGCCGCACGCTCCTGCCTTGTCTATTTAAGAAGCAGTAGCTGATCGCAGATCGTCAGTCACAAATTTTTCAACAATGGAGAAGGTTGAGCACCGCGCACTGATCAAACTTTTGACCAAGGAAGGCAAGAATGCAAAAGAGATCCATGAACGAATGGTTAGAGTGTACACCGACACCGCCCCTTCACATGCAACCATTGCTCGCTTGAATAGGGAGTTCCGCCATGGTCGTGAGTCACTTGAAGATGACCCCCGTCCAGGATGCCCGTCAGACGTGACCAACGACGACAATGTAGACCGTGTCGAGAAGATGATCCTAGAAAATCGACGGGTCAAGGTCGAAGAAATCGAGTGAGAACTTGGAATATCACATGGAAGTGTTATCAACATCATCTACGACAATTTTGCCATGAACAAGGTCTCTGCCCGTTGGGTCCCTAAAAACCTCACGCCCCATGATCGACTTCAACGCCGTCAAAGTCCACAAGGCCAGAGTTGCACAAGCTGCCCTGTGCGAGTGCGGATCCAAGGAGCTCAACCATCATCCCTACAGTCCAGATCTGGCCCCTAGCGACTACTTTTTATTCCACCAGCTCAAGGCTGCACTGCGTGGGCGCCAGTTTGGGGGCGATGAAGATGTCCAGCTCGCCGTCCAGGAGTGGATTGAACAGCAGTCGGGAGATTTCTGGTTGTCGGGAATTCGAAGCCTCAGGGACAAGTGGCGCAAGTGCATTGACGTCGAGGGTAGTTATATTGAAAAATAATAAGACACTTTTCCTCATATCTTGTTTCCTTATATCAGAATTGCAACACTTATTGACTGCCCCTCGTATATAGCCACAGGTCTTCATGCAGGCACTAGACCTGGGAGGGTGTAGAATTGCGAGTACTGGGGCTGGGAGGGCATCCCGTTCTTACAGATTTCAGTTGTAGCAGAGATATTACCTTTGCTGCAACATTCATTGCTTTGCGGGAGATGCGGTGGTGGTGTAGATAGAGGGTTGTAAGAAAAGGAGCGAAGATAAAATAGGAACAAAGTAGCGTAGGCGAGTTGCGAACAGCTTCCTGCGTCGCCGGACCACTCACTGTTGGCGAGTGGCGAATCCACTGTCATGTTGAGTTTAAAATAATACTTATTTAAGCGAAGCTTTTAAACCGCCTGCTTGCACTTCGTGGCACGTTATGGTGGTGTGTTATGTCTCCCCATCTTCCTGAAACCATTTATTAGGTATCATTACATCGCCCATAACATCTTTCAGCGGTAACCATCTTCACATGTCCTCTTTCAGGATTTCTTTTTTTTTTAGATATGGTTCGTAAATGCTTGCCCTGAGTCAGTACCACACTGAACTGTTTCCTTCATAAAATTCAATGGGTTTTCAAAATTTTCACTCGGTTTATCAGTTGACGATTTAAGATCATTTTGTTTCTTCATCATTCTGCGGATATAATCGTGCCATTCGTCGCTGAATCTCTAATTTGAAAACTATTTTGATTGCACTTTCAATGGATTTTTTGAGAGAATTCAAATCTTGGGAGATGAACAATCTGTTGAGAGTTGCTGGAAACAGTGAAGTTTGTACAGCTCAAGCTTTAGTACAATTACATTTTCCCGTTTCTTTTGTCAAACGTGAAGAATTACTACACTATTTCGATGTTTTGACTCGATAATCATGCTTCTCTTACGTTGAGGGTTGCCTTTTATTTATGTTATTAATCGCCCCAATTTTCGTAAATATGAAGTTTGAAGAGCGTGTATATTGTTAGTAAATGTTTCATGATTATTGATTTGCTAAATATCAAGTTTCATCAATCATTCAATCCTTATGATTTTATCTTGTGCTAAGTTGGTCCAAGACTCGGTTCCCTTCTTAAACCCCCGAATTTATCCTTTCAAATACTTTTATTTTTCCCATTTAGATTTAGAGGCCAATTATAATGAGCTTTCAAAATTAGGCACATATTGTGCAATCACTTTGTAAATCACGAGTAGTCTAGTGAGGAGACTAGTTGGGGTGTTTGGACTTGGGAGGGCTTGGAATCTTGCAATCCTTCACTCGAGCTGATCGAAGAGCACTTACATTTGCGCGCATATCTATTGGCAACACATCTAAAATTTTGTAATTTACGAATTTTTATACGTTACTAGTTCGAAATGTACATATTTATATTATATTTAATTATATTAGCCTAAAGACAATATGTTGTAACGTATAAATGATAATAGAACAAATTATTAACATGGAACATAGTGTTTATTAGAAAAACACAAGAAAAAGTATTGGCAATATTCATAAATATTACATATATTATTGGCAACTATAAATTAATACTTGGTATGACCTCCTTTAGCAGCAATCACAACAATCAGACGTTTCTTGTAGGTATGAACAAGGTTTTTGCAAGTTTTAGTAGGAATTTTACTTCACTCTTCCACTGCAAAAACTTTCAACTCTGCCATGCTGCTTGGTGACCTCTTATGAACACGTGACTTCAGTTATTTCCATAAATTTTCAATTGAATTTAAATCTTGACTTTGAGAAGGCCATTTCATCACTTTCAAGCATTTATTGTCGAAATATTTCTGCGTTGATTTGCTCGTGTGCTTGGGATCATTATCCTGTTGCAAGACAAACCCTCTGCCAAGACTAAGCTTCTTCGCCGATTGCTTCACATGTTCATCCAAATTTTCTGATATCCCTCCGAATTCATAGTGCCTTCTATCACACAAATTGAGTCAGTACAGCAGCAGCAAAACACTCCTACAACACGATGGAACCACCTCCGTGTTTTACAGTAGGTGTGATGTTCTTTTCCAGCAGAGCTTCTCCAGATTTTCTCCAAACGTAATGGTGGTCGTTTATGCCAAACAGTTCGAGCTTAGTCTCTTCTGACCATAATATTTTACTAAGTTCTGCTTCAGGGTCATCAAGGTGTTCTCTGGCAAACTCTAAACGTCCCTGTTTGTGAAACGTATTCAGCAGTGGTTTCCTCTTTGGTACACGTCCATGGAGACCCTCACGGTTCAGGTAACGTCGCACTATTGACACGTCCACGATTGTTCCACTGCTAGCCAGGTTTGCTTTCAATTCTTTGGAAGTGACTTTTGGATTCTTGTTGACAATTCGAACACACGAAAGCACATCTCTGTCAGTTAATTTTCTTGGTGGCTCTTTCAGCACACGATTTACAGTAGTCTCATCAGCCATAATTTTACAATATTATTCTTTACAGATGAAATTGGGATATTGAAACTTGCCGAATTTTTTCTATATCCATTTCCGTGGTTGTGCAGCTCAATTATACGCTTTCTATATGGTTCTGATTGTTCGGATGTCTTCACCATGTTGCTATTTCAAAATTATTGTAGAGATGGTTCTACAGCCGTGTCTAATACGATAATGAACACAAAAAAGTTAGCCGTGCAAGTAACCTGCTGTCTGAGCGGGAGTAGTCTAGAATATTCCATCAGTCATTCTCGAACATTCTTTACCACTAATTTTAATAATTTGATTGGTTAAATCAGTATTATGTAAACGTTACCAAATACTTTTTCTTCTTGTGTTTTTCTAATTAACACCATGTTTAATGTTAATAATTTGTTTAATTATCATTTATACATTATAATATACTGCTTTTAGGCTAATATAATTAAATATAATATAAATATGTACATTTATAACTAGCAACGTCTTTATATTTTCGTTATTTTTCTTCCCTCTGTTTATTTTACTCTTTTTTCCAGGCACACCCCCTTCCATCCCCTCTTGGATTCAGTAATGGTCATGGGGATTTTTTGAATTCTAAAAATGCGAGCGGGTCCCTCCCCTTTAATCGTCTTCTATAGTGATCAGACACTTTTATTAATCGTTCTCCTAAATGATTTCGGATCTCATACACCTTCGCGTCCCGAAGTCACGAATTTGCTTGAGAGTTTGCCAAAACTGATTTATTTCTTCTCTTCGAGGTGGAGATGACAGGCAGTAGCATCTTCGATTACATCCACACTGAAGACCATCAAGAGATGGCGGACCAGCTTTGCCTCACGTTGTCCTCGGGACAGCAGATGCCCTCTCCTTCGTCTCTCACCTCAGAGGACACCGCCGTTTCTTCTCAAGGAACGATGAACCCCGATGGTAAGTGTGGTGTTCTTACGTATAGCTACTTAAGGAGAGTTGCGTCCCCAAGTTACATTTTGGTAATGATAATTTCATTATAGTAATCTTATCATTTCGACTAACCCTGTGGCATCGCGCCTGTTTACATACTCTTTGCTAATTTTCCTCGTTACAGTTACTATTAAGCATTTTATAAGTTTTACCTTGGTGAATCAGTGCATAACACAAGGTTAAAAATACATATCATGGCCTTTATATAATAATAGCCTTTATGATATTTTTCTCTTTTTATTTACGCCCTGTCCCCACCCTCTTCCCAAATATAAATGTCAATAAGTATGAAGGGCGGTCAATAAGTTTTGCGAATCGGTAGGGAAAAACAGAGGAAGGGGGATGGCTGTTTGTGGGGGGTGATAGGACAAGTTATGCCAAGTCAGGACCTGCAGCCGCACGATTGTGCCTCGTCTATTCAAGAAGCAGTAGCTGATCGCAGATCGTCAGTCACAAATTTTTCAACAATGGAGAAGGTTGAGCACCGCGCACTGATCAAATCTTTGACCAAGGAAGGCAAGAATGCAAAAGAGATCCATGAACGCATGGTTGCAGTGTACATCGACACCGCCCCTTCCTATGCAACCATTGCTCGCTGGAATAGGGAGTTCCACCATGGTCGTGAGCCCCTTGAAGATGACCCCCGTCCAGGACGCCCGTCAGACGTGACCAACGAGAACAATGTGGCCCGTGCGGAGAGGATGATCCTCGAAAATCGACGGGTGAAGGTCGAAGAAATCGAGCGAGAACTTGGAATATCACATGGAAGTGTTATCAATATCATCCACGACAATTTGGCCATGACCAAAGTCTCTGGCCGTTGGGGCCCTAGGAACCTCACGCCCCATGATCGACTTCAACGTCGTCAAAGTCAACAAGGCCAGAGTTGCACAAGCTGCCCCGCGCGAGTGCGGATTCGAAGAGCTCAACCATCCTCCCCTACAGTCCAGATCTGGCTCCCAACGACTACATTTTATTCCGCCAGTTCAAGGGTGCACTGCGTGGACGCCGGTTTGGGGACGATGAAGATGTCCAGCTCGCCGTCCAGGAGTGGATTGAAGAGCAGTTGGGAGATTTCTGGTTTCGGGAATTCGAAGCCTCATGGACAAGTGGCGCAAGTGCATTGAAGTCGAGGGTAGTTATATTGAAAAATAATAATAAAACACTTTTCTTCATATCTCGTTTCCTTATATCCGAATTGCAAAACTTATTGACCACCCCTCGTATATATAGAGAGGCATTTAAGGAATAAAGCAGAGCTATCGTTAGGTGGCAGGTACGGCGTTGTTTTTGTAACGTCAAGGTGCCTGGTTTGATCCCAGGGAGAGCGAGCACAAACGTCAGCGCGCTTCGAGATCTGTCTACCGATTAGTGGACGCGCTGTGCTTATCCCTGCAGGATTAAGTAGATCTACACACGTCATCACGCACATAGCCAATCAAAACACTGATGTCTTTTCGTCTGTCTTCATAATACAACACATAAACTCTCTGCCTTTGTTCCAAGAAATCCTGCTGATGGATAAATTATATCCACATACCCCTGACGCAGAACGAGTTCAATTCACCGCCACGGGGTGACGAAGTTTCCTCCCTAATTTCTGATTGGTGGCAAAAGACATATCATTAAACGTTAAATTTTACATAGGACAGTATTGCTATTAGGATTCATCCTCAAACGTAGTTAATAAAAAAAATAATAGCATGAGCTTAAGACATTTGAGAGAGAAGATTAAGTAACGATTATGATGTGGAAGAGTGGCAATTAGGTTTGAAGTCCTTTTTTTTATTTTAGGAGCCCACCTGGTGACCTGCGACTTGAGTATAAGTTGCCGTACTGACGAAAGCCTAGTAGTACTAGGCTACATTAAAATAATATGTAAAAAAAACCCTGACAAAAATCAACAACAATAACAATACAAAAATGGGAAATAAGCAACTAGCAGGAAGTACGCCCTGGCGTCGGGGGGAGGGCCGCCCTTCCCTGACGCAGTAACTTGCAACCTAGAAAAAAAACAACAACAAAAAATCCAGTTTAATAAAGTGGAGGAGGCCGGCCTCCTCCAAAAAGTCATCAAGTCAACAAGTTAGTGTGAACGACCTGTCCCGAGTATAAGGGACAAGCGGTAATGACACCGCTCATCCCGGTACCAGCACAGGTAACGTGCGCGAAGATAACTCAGACTGGGACAGTCAACAAGAATGTGCTGAACAGTCTGGGCGACAAGGCAGGCATCATAATATGGTGCAGGCAACCGCTCCATCAAATGGCGGTGCGTCTCGCCAGTGTGTCCAATTCGGAGACAACAGTAAGCAACCTAAGGGCGTCGCGGCAATGGGGAGTAGGTCCATGTGAACAGTCGCGTCGCAATGGCACGCAACTTTAGGTTCCCCTCAACCGTCTCCCATCTTCTTTGCCAAACAGCTCGGTGAGCTGCCCGTATTCCTGCCATGTAATCAGTGTGAAGAAGAGCGAAACGCTGGTCTGGTCGCTCAGTCCTCGTGGACTCTTTGGCGCCCTCATCGGCTTGCTCATTCTTCGCACTTCATAGATGTCCAGGAATCCAGCAGAAGATAATCTCGACATCGGCCTGGCTCACCAAAAACTTGATGTCACGGATATCGCGAACCAAGAGATGCGGAGATTTCAATGCCCCGAGAGCACTCAAGGCACTTCACTTTGTGAGTCACTATAGATCACAATCCGTTCTCAGAACCGGACGCATCGCGTAATCTACTGTACCGAGCGGTGTATTGCAACCAGCTCAGCCGTGAAAACAGACGCAGAGACTGGCAGAGCACCGCTGACTTTAAATAGAGGGGATACGGCATGGAAGCCGTCCCCCTCTTGGGACTTAGGGACATCTGTATAAACTGGCGCGGTTCCAGCGTGACACGAAGTGTGCTCCAAAAAGGCAGAATGCAATACTCCTGGCGCTGTAGAAGCTTTGGGAGCAGAAGCGTGGCGACAAATGGTCAAAGGTGGTACCTACCAGGGTGGCGTCCAGGGCAGAGATCTATACCTAGCTGTCGCAGGAGTTTCCTAGCCATAAATCCGAACGGCTTAAGGTATGACTAGAGTGTATCGGCGGCATAGGCGACTGGAGGAAGCGCAGACTCGCGTGCACAGACGAATAATGCACTGTACACGGCCAAGAGCGAGTGGCATCTCCCTAGCATCAACAAGTAGGCTCTCAATGGGGGAAACGCGGAAAGCACCGGTCGCCAGGCAAAGGCGGTTGTGGTAAATCGAGTCCATTTTCCGCAATACACGCTTTGCTGCGGATGCATAAAACACATCCGTAGTCGAGCTTCGAACGAACAAAGGATCGATAAAAAGTAAGGCAGTAGATCTATCAGCGCTGAACGTTACGGAACGGAGAATATTTCTGGCGCGGGGAGAAGAGTCCCTAAGGCTGCAAATATAAGCTTCCCAGAAGAGGCAACAGTCAAATACAAGATCAATGAAACGGTGCGAGTCCACCACTTCCAGGCGCACCACATTTAGAAACAAGTCTGGGTCAGGGTGGAGCCGTGGATGGAAGAAGAATTGTACCACCTTATTCTTGGCTAAGGAAAACCGTAGCCTGTGCGCTTCGGCGTAGCGAGAGGCGCGGTTCAATTCCTGTTGGAGTTGACCTTCCAGAGTTGGAATTTGGGCCGCGCCAAAAGAGATCGGAACTTGCAGAAGACGCACTGTGTAGAACACAGATAGCCTCGGCTGTCCAGAAAAAGGCTAATCTAACATTTACCGATTTCTCCATCAACTTGTACACGCAGAAAGTTAGAGATATCTGGCGGAAACCGGTCGGGGTAGAGTTATCTCTCCCCGGTTTGCGAAAAGCGAGCACAGTAGCGATTCGCCAGGAATCTGGGAGGATACCCTCTACCCAGATCCTGTTGAACAAATCTAACAAAAAGGCCATGCCTCGCCCACTAAGGTGTGAAGCATGGTGAACGGGAATACGTCCGAACCAGAAGCGGTTTCCGCGCACGAATCTAGAGCGGAACGCAACTCACTTAGAGTAAACCTGTCGTTGAAGGGGTTTCCGCCTCTGGAGGTAAAGTCCAGTCGGCGGCCTTCCGCGACATCCCGACGCGCATTGAATGCTGGCGGAGAAGTTTCCCGGCTAGAGAATGCGGAAAAAGCGGCCGCGAAGGATTCCGCCACGAAGATCGCGGTCCCATTCTCCAGGAGAACGGGAGGAGGGCCTGCGAGAACTTGCCTCGAATCCTTTTGACTCTCTTTCACACCTCTGCTAGAGGGGTCTTCCCGTTAAGTGAAGATACGTATGCCCGCCAAGAAGAGCGGCGGGCGTGCTTCGAAATAAACCTGAACCTACCCCTGGCTTGACGAAATTCACGGACAGTCAAGTCGTTCGGGCGGCGCTTATAGCGCATGTAGGCAAAGCGTTTCTGTTTGAGGGTCTCACACTCGACTTACTACCACGGGAGCGGTGGCTTGCAAAACAGCCAGATGTTCTATGAATATCAGTTAGGCCCACGGCGACGAGGTTGCCGGAGGAGAACTCAACGGCATCATCTACCGACCTAAACTTCTCAACTGAGATAGAGAAATCAGTCATTTCCTGAAATGCGGACCACCGCGCCCGCGCCAAGTACCACCGGGACGGGCTCTCTGGCGGCAGCAGCCCAGAAAATGATAGTTGAATGGGAAAGTTATCACTACTATGGAAGTCATCTACTACCCCTACCCCAAATTAGGCTGTTCATCCGGAGAGCACAAAGATAGATCGAGGCAGGAAAATGAAGCGGTTCTTAGGCACTGATGCATAAACTCATCCGGATTTAGGACACTCATCTCCAGCTCGTCGATCAGGTCGGCAAGGACTTGACTCGATCGAGTAATCTCCCCAGAGGAGTTGTCTACCATTCAGATGTCCGGGCAAGAGAGAGTGCCTCAGCAAACATGCCACGATCAGTGGATGATCAGCTTACGGTGGAATGTATGCAAAAAAAACTATGCCTCCTATTCAGGTGCAGCTGCACAGCTACTGCCTGAAAAGATGGTCTAAAGCAAAGGGAAGAACGGAGACATCGGGCTGGGTGTAAATCGCGCATTCTTCCGCCTCCCCTTATCCCTTAGTGTTAGGGTGATAAACCCTTATACCCCAAGAGAGTGAGCAGAAGACACGCGCCCAGCATGGTCGCCTGTAAAAAGAAAGCTAACTGGGAACGAGAAGAGACGAGCCTGGGCAGCTCCTTCCACTTAGCCCGGATTCCGCGGTGATTCAATTGAAGGAATATGCCATCCAAGGTCACACTGCGGGAAGGAGGGGAAACCCTGATTTTTCACGGGGCTGGGTGTGAACCCTTTATGCCGTCAGCTTTACCAGGGGAGTGCGCGGGGTGGTAGAATCCGCAGAAGGGTTCCGAATGTGCGCGGAAACGACCGGGCTCGTAGGCCTGGAGGGCCAGGAGCAGAGGGTGTCTTTCTTAACATTGAGGCGTCCCAGGCAGAGTGTGCGTGCCAGGACCAAGTCCTTAGCTTTGTGAAATGAGAGACGATCCTTGGCCTGAATGGATAGGATTTTCTTCTAAAGGAGATATGCACTACATTGCTTCGAAGAAGCGGAGTACGGCTCTCCACAATTGACACACTTGGCCACACACAATTTGGCCTTATCGTGTGCGGCCTTGGAGCAACTTACACAGACTTCAGGTAACCCTGACTTTGCGCGTCTACATGTGCGATTAGTATGGCTGAAGCGGTGGAAGTAGTACCTCCTCCGCGGCAGTGGCACGAATGACTTCACGCAGTATTAGTACCAACCGGCACGAACCGATTCGGGGAGATTGTCACAGTCCAACGTGACGCAAATTGTAGGAGTAGGTCTCGAGTCCCCTCCCTGTTTTTTCCTCACACGCTCCTTGACCGCTCCATGTTCGGCCATCTCTAAGGTGATGTCATCTATGCAGTAGTCCACGAGTTCCCGCGCAGAATAAACTACTCCTTTCACAAAGTTCATGGTAAAGTGCGGCGTCACACTCACCGGCGTGCTATCAAGTGTGCGAAGAACACTAATCATGGCCACCTCAGAGGGATTCGACGCATTCGCCACAATGCTACCGTCCGAGAAATGTGGCACCTTTAGTTCTTAACCTATCGCGCTAGCTAAAGCTCTCCTCTGATGAATCATGTTGCCCTTAGCCAACATGCTGTCATCAGTGAAGCGAATAACAAGGAAGCGTTTGAAGCCAGCGGCTTGAAAACGTCAGGTAACCACTGAATGAGAAGGAGCCTTGACTTAATCGAGGCTTCACACTGCGCACTTTCACTTTTGGTCTGGGTCAGAGACTCCCCGTCCGCAGTTGCCCGCTCTGCGAGAGGTGAACACGGAGCAGGCAAAACAAGCTTCCTCCATTTGAGGCCACACCTCCCGCTTAGTGACCTGGCAACCCATCGGGTAGGGCGGCTCCACCTTTAGCACGATGTAAAATTGATAGACAGGAAAAGGAGGAAGAAAGGGTATGTGAAGGTGTGGGTTGGGATGAAGCAGGTTGTTAAAACAAACACCATCCCAGGTCAGAGCTCAGGGGTGACGAAACGTTGTCCCCTCCCCCTCAGCCTCGATCCTGGTTAGTTGGAGGAGAGGAAGCTGGTCAGCGTCTACCCTGTAAAATTAGAGGCCGACCACAGAAAATTGTGGGAGAGGTTGTAGGGAAAGTAAGGAAGTAGGGTAAGAAGACAAGGTGTCAGGAAGAATGGCTCAAGATTCCTCTCGATGAAGTCAGGGCGCTGTATGAATCAATTCCAAGACGCATCGACGCTGTTCAGAAAGCAAAAGGAGGACCAAGTCCGTATTAAATAAATATTCATTGAATTTAACACGTTCCAATTATTTTGTCCCACCCCTGTATGTGAACAGGTCGGTTGGTTGTAAAAAGGGTGTAGTTGTAGAGAATTAGTTGGTTGACTGCCATATAATCAATCAGGACATTGAGGACTGTAAGTAATCAAGTTTAGGGGCGAATTTTTAATGTATAAATAACGACTCCAAAATATCCAAATCGTCAATGCTGGAAACAGGATTCCAAAACGAAAACCTGAAAACCTCCCCTTTTCTACTTCTTGACATACACCAAGAGCTTTTTAAACAAATTATACAGTTGCCACAGTGGGAAGATCAAACCAAATAAAATGTATGTTTATTTAAATATACCTTATATTAATCATATAATCAATAAAATTGCTAAAAGACATTCAGCCCTTGTTAATTTTCGTTTCATTTGTCATTAATTTTACTCTAAGAACATTTCTCAATCATAGAGAAAAATTCTCGGATAAGCTTAGATCCTCACTGGTGTAGCAATTTTTGTGTGCAGGGTGCCAAGCCAGCTACGTAGGTAAAACCACTCTTCGACAGTGATTAAGGATAAGGAAAACACGCAGTTTTTCTCATTATACCAATAGACCTGGCGCGGTTCCAGCGTGACACGAAGTGTGCTCCAAAAAGGCAGAATGCAATACTCCTGGCGCTGTAGAAGCTTTGGGAGCAGAAGCGTGGCGACAAATGGTCAAAGGTGGTACCTACCAGGGTGGCGTCCAGGGCAGAGATCTATACCTAGCTGTCGCAGGAGTTTCCTAGCCATAAATCCGAACGGCTTAAGGTATGACTAGAGTGTATCGGCGGCATAGGCGACTGGAGGAAGCGCAGACTCGCGTGCACAGACGAATAATGCACTGTACACGGCCAAGAGCGAGTGGCATCTCCCTAGCATCAACAAGTAGGCTCTCAATGGGGGAAACGCGGAAAGCACCGGTCGCCAGGCAAAGGCGGTTGTGGTAAATCGAGTCCATTTTCCGCAATACACGCTTTGCTGCGGATGCATAAAACACATCCGTAGTCGAGCTTCGAACGAACAAAGGATCGATAAAAAGTAAGGCAGTAGATCTATCAGCGCTGAACGTTACGGAACGGAGAATATTTCTGGCACGGGGAGAAGAGTCCCTAAGGCTGCAAATATAAGCTTCCCAGAAGAGGCAACAGTCAAATACAAGATCAATGAAACGGTGCGAGTCCACCACTTCCAGGCGCACCACATTTAGAAACAAGTCTGGGTCAGGGTGGAGCCGTGGATGGAAGAAGAATTGTACCACCTTATTCTTGGCTAAGGAAAACCGTAGCCTGTGCGCTTCGGCGTAGCGAGAGGCGCGGTTCAATTCCTGTTGGAGTTGACCTTCCAGAGTTGGAATTTGGGCCGCGCCAAAAGAGATCGGAACTTGCAGAAGACGCACTGTGTAGAACACAGATAGCCTCGGCTGTCCAGAAAAAGGCTAATCTAACATTTACCGATTTCTCCATCAACTTGTACACGCAGAAAGTTAGAGATATCTGGCGGAAACCGGTCGGGGTAGAGTTATCTCTCCCCGGTTTGCGAAAAGCGAGCACAGTAGCGATTCGCCAGGAATCTGGGAGGATACCCTCTACCCAGATCCTGTTGAACAAATCTAACAAAAAGGCCATGCCTCGCCCACTAAGGTGTGAAGCATGGTGAACGGGAATACGTCCGAACCAGAAGCGGTTTCCGCGCACGAATCTAGAGCGGAACGCAACTCACTTAGAGTAAACCTGTCGTTGAAGGGGTTTCCGCCTCTGGAGGTAAAGTCCAGTCGGCGGCCTTCCGCGACATCCCGACGCGCATTGAATGCTGGCGGAGAAGTTTCCCGGCTAGAGAATGCGGAAAAAGCGGCCGCGAAGGATTCCGCCACGAAGATCGCGGTCCCATTCTCCAGGAGAACGGGAGGAGGGCCTGCGAGAACTTGCCTCGAATCCTTTTGACTCTCTTTCACACCTCTGCTAGAGGGGTCTTCCCGTTAAGTGAAGATACGTATGCCCGCCAAGAAGAGCGGCGGGCGTGCTTCGAAATAAACCTGAACCTACCCCTGGCTTGACGAAATTCACGGACAGTCAAGTCGTTCGGGCGGCGCTTATAGCGCATGTAGGCAAAGCGTTTCTGTTTGAGGGTCTCACACTCGACTTACTACCACGGGAGCGGTGGCTTGCAAAACAGCCAGATGTTCTATGAATATCAGTTAGGCCCACGGCGACGAGGTTGCCGGAGGAGAACTCAACGGCATCATCTACCGACCTAAACTTCTCAACTGAGATAGAGAAATCAGTCATTTCCTGAAATGCGGACCACCGCGCCCGCGCCAAGTACCACCGGGACGGGCTCTCTGGCGGCAGCAGCCCAGAAAATGATAGTTGAATGGGAAAGTTATCACTACTATGGAAGTCATCTACTACCCCTACCCCAAATTAGGCTGTTCATCCGGAGAGCACAAAGATAGATCGAGGCAGGAAAATGAAGCGGTTCTTAGGCACTGATGCATAAACTCATCCGGATTTAGGACACTCATCTCCAGCTCGTCGATCAGGTCGGCAAGGACTTGACTCGATCGAGTAATCTCCCCAGAGGAGTTGTCTACCATTCAGATGTCCGGGCAAGAGAGAGTGCCTCAGCAAACATGCCACGATCAGTGGATGATCAGCTTACGGTGGAATGTATGCAAAAAAAACTATGCCTCCTATTCAGGTGCAGCTGCACAGCTACTGCCTGAAAAGATGGTCTAAAGCAAAGGGAAGAACGGAGACATCGGGCTGGGTGTAAATCGCGCATTCTTCCGCCTCCCCTTATCCCTTAGTGTTAGGGTGATAAACCCTTATACCCCAAGAGAGTGAGCAGAAGACACGCGCCCAGCATGGTCGCCTGTAAAAAGAAAGCTAACTGGGAACGAGAAGAGACGAGCCTGGGCAGCTCCTTCCACTTAGCCCGGATTCCGCGGTGATTCAATTGAAGGAATATGCCATCCAAGGTCACACTGCGGGAAGGAGGGGAAACCCTGATTTTTCACGGGGCTGGGTGTGAACCCTTTATGCCGTCAGCTTTACCAGGGGAGTGCGCGGGGTGGTAGAATCCGCAGAAGGGTTCCGAATGTGCGCGGAAACGACCGGGCTCGTAGGCCTGGAGGGCCAGGAGCAGAGGGTGTCTTTCTTAACATTGAGGCGTCCCAGGCAGAGTGTGCGTGCCAGGACCAAGTCCTTAGCTTTGTGAAATGAGAGACGATCCTTGGCCTGAATGGATAGGATTTTCTTCTAAAGGAGATATGCACTACATTGCTTCGAAGAAGCGGAGTACGGCTCTCCACAATTGACACACTTGGCCACACACAATTTGGCCTTATCGTGTGCGGCCTTGGAGCAACTTACACAGACTTCAGGTAACCCTGACTTTGCGCGTCTACATGTGCGATTAGTATGGCTGAAGCGGTGGAAGTAGTACCTCCTCCGCGGCAGTGGCACGAATGACTTCACGCAGTATTAGTACCAACCGGCACGAACCGATTCGGGGAGATTGTCACAGTCCAACGTGACGCAAATTGTAGGAGTAGGTCTCGAGTCCCCTCCCTGTTTTTTCCTCACACGCTCCTTGACCGCTCCATGTTCGGCCATCTCTAAGGTGATGTCATCTATGCAGTAGTCCACGAGTTCCCGCGCAGAATAAACTACTCCTTTCACAAAGTTCATGGTAAAGTGCGGCGTCACACTCACCGGCGTGCTATCAAGTGTGCGAAGAACACTAATCATGGCCACCTCAGAGGGATTCGACGCATTCGCCACAATGCTACCGTCCGAGAAATGTGGCACCTTTAGTTCTTAACCTATCGCGCTAGCTAAAGCTCTCCTCTGATGAATCATGTTGCCCTTAGCCAACATGCTGTCATCAGTGAAGCGAATAACAAGGAAGCGTTTGAAGCCAGCGGCTTGAAAACGTCAGGTAACCACTGAATGAGAAGGAGCCTTGACTTAATCGAGGCTTCACACTGCGCACTTTCACTTTTGGTCTGGGTCAGAGACTCCCCGTCCGCAGTTGCCCGCTCTGCGAGAGGTGAACACGGAGCAGGCAAAACAAGCTTCCTCCATTTGAGGCCACACCTCCCGCTTAGTGACCTGGCAACCCATCGGGTAGGGCGGCTCCACCTTTAGCACGATGTAAAATTGATAGACAGGAAAAGGAGGAAGAAAGGGTATGTGAAGGTGTGGGTTGGGATGAAGCAGGTTGTTAAAACAAACACCATCCCAGGTCAGAGCTCAGGGGTGACGAAACGTTGTCCCCTCCCCCTCAGCCTCGATCCTGGTTAGTTGGAGGAGAGGAAGCTGGTCAGCGTCTACCCTGTAAAATTAGAGGCCGACCACAGAAAATTGTGGGAGAGGTTGTAGGGAAAGTAAGGAAGTAGGGTAAGAAGACAAGGTGTCAGGAAGAATGGCTCAAGATTCCTCTCGATGAAGTCAGGGCGCTGTATGAATCAATTCCAAGACGCATCGACGCTGTTCAGAAAGCAAAAGGAGGACCAAGTCCGTATTAAATAAATATTCATTGAATTTAACACGTTCCAATTATTTTGTCCCACCCCTGTATGTGAACAGGTCGGTTGGTTGTAAAAAGGGTGTAGTTGTAGAGAATTAGTTGGTTGACTGCCATATAATCAATCAGGACATTGAGGACTGTAAGTAATCAAGTTTAGGGGCGAATTTTTAATGTATAAATAACGACTCCAAAATATCCAAATCGTCAATGCTGGAAACAGGATTCCAAAACGAAAACCTGAAAACCTCCCCTTTTCTACTTCTTGACATACACCAAGAGCTTTTTAAACAAATTATACAGTTGCCACAGTGGGAAGATCAAACCAAATAAAATGTATGTTTATTTAAATATACCTTATATTAATCATATAATCAATAAAATTGCTAAAAGACATTCAGCCCTTGTTAATTTTCGTTTCATTTGTCATTAATTTTACTCTAAGAACATTTCTCAATCATAGAGAAAAATTCTCGGATAAGCTTAGATCCTCACTGGTGTAGCAATTTTTGTGTGCAGGGTGCCAAGCCAGCTACGTAGGTAAAACCACTCTTCGACAGTGATTAAGGATAAGGAAAACACGCAGTTTTTCTCATTATACCAATAGACCTCTTACAAACCCAGTTTTCATCAATAAGAAACCGTGCTGTCTCTTTCTGCGCGCACACACACACACACACACACGCACATTTCAGATGGAGAGTTTCCCGGTTTGGATTCGTGTCACAACATTCACGATTGGAATATTTTTGAGTCGTTATACATTAAGAAATTCATTGCTAAACTTAATTACCTACATCTCTCTATGGCTTTATTAATTGCGACACTGAACTAACTAACTCGTCTAAAACACCTGTACAACCGACCAACCAACCAACCTGTTCACATATATGAAGGTATTAAAGCTCTGATCCATATTATTACAGTTCGATCTCAAAAACTTTGAGAATTGGCACTCGTGTTTTTAAAATCGTTGACTCGCTCCTATTCCATACCCCAACACACGTAAATATCGGCGAAGTTTAACTTTTCCTAAATTTCTTAAAGTCATCATTTAAAAAAAATCTTATTTTCTCTATAATTTAAATTATTTATTTATTTCTTCATTATTTATTTACTTTTCTTTTTTTTTTAAATTTCACGAATAATGACAAAGAGCGACTGTCTTGTATCCGCGCCCATTGGCAGGTGATTCAACCCCTTTTCTTCCTTTCCTATTAGCCTCTTCTTCTTTTTGTCTTTTCTATTTACATTTCACCTTTCCGTAGTTATAATTCAAACTTTTCATTTTGTTCCCTGTTTATTCATCTTTTCTTGTTTCTGCCTCATTCAGCTTTATCTTTTTTTGACTCTCATTTCACCTTTTTTTTTCTTTTATACGCTTTCCTTTTTCTATTCTCACGTTCTGATCTAAGCCTTTTCTATTCACCTTTTTCATTTTATGCCTTTTCTTTTCACACTTTCATCTTTCTACATTGACTATCTAGCTTTTCCTTGTTGGGCCTTTTCTCTTTATATTTTCCCGTTTCTTCATTTTCTACCTTTTCTATTCACTTTTCCTTTCCTATCTCTAGTCAAATTTTCATTTTCTGGCTTTACTATTGGCCCTTTCACTTTTTCTCTTTCTAATCACCTTTTCCCTTTTTTTCTTCACATTTTTCATGTTTGCCTTTTCTTTTTATGTTTTTTAATTCCCCGTTTGCCTTTTTTATTCACATTTTGCCCTTTTTTTTATTCACCTGCATACTCCAGTCGGAATGCACTTGTTTCTTCTTACTCTAATTAAATGATTATCCCAGTCGGCTTTGATGCAGAGGTTTCCTTCTATAATAAGCCTTATGGGTGTTTCGTCTCGCTTCCAGTGTCCGTGTGTATGTCATTGAACGCGACGAGTCCGTACAAAGGCTACGAGCGCTGCTTCTGCATTCGAATGAAATCGACTCTCACGAAGCGAGGCTGTCACTTCAAGAGCTCGGGATATCGGGTAGGTTCAAGGAGGCTCATTACTCTCCTTTTATAGGGATATTCATAATAAGCAGGGTATTTTTAATATAATCTAAGTATAGGTAGACTGATAGATAGCTTTAATGCATAAATTTAGCTTTATCGATTGGCTTGATCGCTGGGTAATTGTGTACAATTTACTGTAATTTATATTTTTTGAATCTCATTTTATACAGGTGGTTCTCATTATTGGCCATATGAGACCTCAGTATGTGTTCAGCCACAACCGAAAATCTCCCCCAACCGTAATGGGGTTTGTCGCCCTGGCAATTGCCTTGCCACCTCCATCGGTTCACGAAGTGAGACTCGAAACAGACATGTTTGTGACTCGCCTCAATTTTGACTTCAGAATCGCGCACTGCGAACCCAGGTAAATAGTTCATTTCTTCTCCAATCACTTTCTGTTTTTCCAATCTCATTCCTCTCACGTAGTTTATATTGATGGGGAGACTTTAACTCCCCTACTCCCGTTTAAAGTGCCTACTCCCTCTAGAGTTGAACATACATAAATGCTGTTAGACGAGACTCAGGCGATAATGAAGGTACTATTATGAAAGCTAAGGCATATTCCAAGCAACAAATTATGTAGGTCTCTTCACTTCAATTGACGTGTCTCTCTTTGTGAGTTTCTGAGTCATTATATGTGTAGAAACTAAAGAAAATATGGCGCCCTTGAATGAATATAAAGGAAAGGTAAAACAAAAATATGTCGGACGGGAGGAAGGGGGGGGGTGCATGATATGCCAACTTCATCGATCTGACTAGTGGCCCTGATATGGTGTCCAAGAAAGAGGCTTATTAAGAAGACAGGGGACGTAGGTAAATTTGATTGAATTTGGTTCAGTCTTTGCCATCTTCGATCGAATTTCACTAACGCATTCATTCATGTTTTCTCTCTATTGGAATGGCAGGAATCTGCCGATTTGTTGACACTTAGCCAGTCCAACAGTTTTCTTACTACGACCTTATGTTGACAGGATAACCGAATTGTTGGATTACACCAATGACGAATTCCAGGGCAGATCTCTGTACTCGCTGTGCCACGGGCAAGACGTCGATAAACTAAAAAGGACGCATCACGACCGTAAGTGTTTTAGTCCCCCCTGGGGTCGTCTGGTTGTTGACAGGTTGTGTTTGAACCACGGAGCCAAATAATGGCATTTCTTTTGTTTCATTGGTCAATCTCTAATTAGCACCAAATATTGCAGAAAAGTATTTCTAATTGTGGGCTAAAGATTTATTTTAATGGTGTTGACCCATGCTTATTGGGGGATGTGAACCAGGATGAGGAACCGAACCCCTCCCCCGGCCTTAATCTTCTCAAAAGGGGGGGGAGCCCTTTGTCTATAGAGCATCGAAGGAGGTCCATAGAGGTTTGATACTAAGAAGCGAAAATCGACGTGGCAGCTCCGGCTAAAAGTTCATGAAGTGATTTGGGAAGAATGTGGTGATGTTGAGGGAAGTGAAAATGTGTTGAAAGTGCACACGCCAATCACCCTAAAATAAGAATTCTTCAAGGCGCTCAAAACCCGGGGGCCGTGCAACTCTCCCCGATCTCCCTAATTTTCGCAAGACAAACTCCGATGCTGGGCTTTGAGCTATGACCGGCGCTCCGCAGACTGTCTCAAACTCTCAACGAGACCCCACTGGGTTCGAAACCAAGCCTATCACGATTCATGCCACACGATAACTATTCTGCAACCAGGATCCGAACCGCGACCAGTAATTATTTTATTGCGACGACGAACGGGAATATTTAGAGTTAGCCAGAAATAAGTTCGACCCAGCGTACTAGCGGCCACGAAAATACCCCTACCCCTTTTTATCCCCAGTGATGAAGAAGGGGCAAGTGATGAGTCCGTACTTCCGAATCCTCAACAAGAACGGCGGATTTACTTGGATGCAACTTTGCGCCACGATAATTTGCAACACCAAGAATGGAGAAGAGCAGAATATCATATGTGTGAATTATGTGCTCAGGTAAGGCAATCATCGTGTTGGTCGAGATAACTTCAGCCTTACATTCCGTCTATTATTCCCCCCACAGCTCTTATTCACCCTATAGCTCTTTATTCACCCTACCTTTCTTATTCACCATACAGCTCTTTATTCACCCCGCAGGTTCTTATTCACCGTACAGCGCTTAATTCACCCTGCGGTTCTTATTCACCGTACAGCTCTTTATTCATCCTACCTTTCTTATTCACCATACAGCTCTTATTAACCCTACTGATTTTCCCTAATTAAAAATCGAGGAAGGATATGGATGTGTTATCTGATTTTATGGCAGTTGGATGTCTAGGGTCGTGTTTTAGTTGTGGCGTCCGTCTCTGCTTTCTATCAGCCATGGGCAAGGGTAGATTCACGTCAGTTTTTAAGGTTGTAAAAAACATCCGTTGCCATCAAAGAGGCCACGAGTGTGCTTCACGCTGTTTTTTCGATCGATATAAATAAATAGGCTTACTATATGCTGACAATAAATTACTAGTACAATATTCATATGTAATTCGTTTTAATTTAATGACATAGCGCACACTTATAATTAGGCTATCAAATTGGCAAAACTTGGTCTGTACTTCCGTGGGCAAAGAAGAGATTTCTAGCTTTAAAATTGCGGAAATTTCTCGGAAACAGCGATCATAATACGACTATACCACGGCCATAATCGATAATATTCTCGGATAATACTTGCAAAGATCTAATTTTATTGGGGACTTATTCATTCAAAAGTTCGTTTGTTATTATTTCTGCCCCCCTCCACCCCCTTGTTCCTAGATGTCCTAAAATTGCCTACTCCCCCTCCATTTTTTTTAGCCCTCCAAGCTGCTAAATAGACCTAACAGCCACCTGTCATCATCTTCTTCCTTCGAGTCTTTCCCAATTCATCGTTCGTGCTCACAAATTTCAGTGGCGATGCTGGAGAGTAGCATTATTAATGGAAGTCGGGCGAGAGGGGGGAAAGGGGTGCAATTCTACGGCTTCACTCATTGACGAAGAGAAGGATGAAAGAGAGTCGATAGAGAGGACAAACATATTAAAGTGCGAGGGAGAGGCGAGCCCCCTCTAAACTGTAAACGTCGTAGCCAAAACGGGAAATTTCGAGATTTCCAACGCCAAGTTGGCACAAAGCCAAAGGGACTCAAAAGTACGAAGTGAGACAAGACGGTTCTAATTCCCGATATTTGAATTCATATTATCCTTCCTCAAAACTTGTTCCCTAGCCCATTTTAGGATTGTTAAATTGTCCTATTGTATGAAATCACTAGTATGCAGTCGCCAGATGGGCTCTTAAAAGTAAAAAAAAATCATTGCTATTCCTACGGCTGCGTATAATCAGGAATTTTGAGAACCACCATCCAGTTCTCTCTACCACTTAGATTGGAAGCTATTCCCAACGTACTTTTGTGGTCAATAACAACTAATTTTTACTACTTCTTCCCTTTCTTATTCATCCTTTATAGTTCTCTCTCTCTCTCCCGCTATCTCTTTTTTCTTTCAACGTTCCCTTCACAAATTGACACAAGACGGCGAAGTGAAAATCGGTCTCGACGGTTCATTCGTCTGCTCAAAAATCACTTAGATACATTTCTTCATATCTTTGTAACGGACCTCAAATATGTTTCAATAAGAATTTTTTCACCATTTGAATATTTATTTGTCACAGTTAAACTTAGCCGTAGCTCTTGCAGATGGTTATTCACATCTTCATCACTGAGTTCCTTATTTTTTTTTTTTGTAACTCTTTCGCAGCAATTGCCAGTATCAAAACTTAATTTTAGATGATACGCAGATGGATCCTTCGTCAGCAGAATCTAAAAGTGACGAATATCCTAACACAGCCACGCCAGAACCCGCAGGTAAATGTAAATTTTATCCTATAGCACAAAAAAGCACTGTTCCATATTTGAACTCTATGTGATACGAGCTTCGGCCATCATTAAACTACAGTACCTGTAGAGAGGGAGTTATATGCAATTTTAGTTTGAATTCTCATAACTTCTAAGAAATCCAAGGAAACTTTACATTTTTTTAATGGTCCTTTGATCAAGGAACCATTTACGTTTTATAGTATTCCGAACCATTTACCTGTGTCCAAAACAATTCATTTCGCAATCGCTTAGGCGCATGCGTAAAGCAATCGGGCAATATTATTATTACAAGGCTTGTACACGTCAGCACTTTCCTATTTTACTTACAAAATTATAGACGTCTAAAACTAAGGCCTAGTACCTCACTACCGTTTATATGTTGCATGTGTAACCCCGCAATTTGGCCTAATTCAGTAACTCATGTGGCCTGTTGAGGATTAATTCATATGACCAACTAAAAACGTAACTAATGTACTTGCCTCGGGGTTTTTTTAACTAATTTCGAATATTCGTAGCACGTTAAAAACAATTACTAACTAAATAACATGGTTTTATGTATACTAAATGGGGCGGGAAGAATACCACCCATTTCGTCTTACAAGTCGTAAAAGAAGACTAAACCCGGTTATTGACGGCTGGCCTGAGAAGCCGCGCCCTTGAAAGTTTTTCTTCTGCGAGCGCAATACGCAATGGTGGTAATGGTTGGGTCTTCCGTGGATCCCGTCCAACCATGCCAGTAGCATTGATGCGCGCCAAGCCTGCTTTGTGAGAAAGCGGTTGATGATTAGGATTAAATTGTTTTGTTTACTAGTTTAATGTGTACATGTGGAAATCAATAAATAATGGTGCAAAATCTTAAAACCCTTTGTTCAATAAAAAATATATAATCAAAACATGAAGCCTATTGTTTCTGAACTTCGTCCATCTCGGTCTACACATTTGTGAAAGCGGCATTTCTATCTCTCTCGAACCATCCTCTGCAGAATTCTGTGCTCTTCGATTAAACCATGTCAAAACAGCAGTTTAGGCCTCATTGAGAGACTAAAAAAACTGATTCTTCTCAAATTCTCTTGAAAATAGAAAGAAAAAGTACGAGAGAGGAAGATTAGGGATGTAGAGTTGATTGAGTATGCTTTCCTAATAAAATTATCCTAGAACAGCATTTGCAACCATCGAAGAATGAGTTTGTGCTTGATTATGATGGAACGAATTCCTTCGGCGAAACATTTTTCGAATTTTTCTTTGCTATTTCAGCTTGCATTTTTCTTAAAATTACTACATAATAAGCCCCAATGCTCTGAGCTGAAATTTACGCCTCAAATTTGACCGGACCACTACATTGGCTAAAAAGGATTCATTTCGAATAGACCTTACACTCTGGAAGGCTGCCTCTCGAAGCCCAGCCAAGTGTATTAGTGATGTGATTTATCTGCAGCAGGCATATCCTGGCCCCAGAGACATATATTTAAACCTACTTTGTTTGGAATAACTAAATACAAATTGAGGCCTGTTCAAAAATCAACCTTTTCTTATTTCTATAGGCTTCTGTATATTTTCTCATCCTTTTTTGAACTAAACAAACGCCGGAAATCACAACTATTTTGACCTTGGATGTTAGTAAACATTATCTTATAGCGCCTTAAAATCTATATCTTAAAATTGGCAAGAAGCACCAGTTCCAGGGGTCATTTAATCATGTAACCTTTGATCTAAACAAGATAGAGTCACATAAGAGAGACCAATTTAAAGTGTTTTTAATAGTCTTCCAAACCTATACAATTAGGATAGGCTTGGAACAAGAAATGGCACTTTGACGCATGCACAGATTTCAGGAATATCACAAAATTCGTTGTTTCCTCACAATCAAGGCAGACAAGGCGCCTTATTCATGACGCAAATTCGAGATTAACATTTTGTCACAAGTTTAATCGACCAAAAGGTGAAAACATTACATGATGGTTAATTTCATAATGACATATATACAGTAAATTGTTGAGAATTTGTTTCTTGAAAGTGTCAAAGCAGAGTCTGTTAAACTTCACAGCTTGAAGGAAATAGTCCCTTTGCTTGACATCTGTTGCCATGACATTTGCAAAGTCACTCATCATCTTGACACCCCGTTCTGCAATGTCACTCACTGCTTTCAAAATCTTAACATAGTCCAACGCTTTTCTGTGATTCTGGGCCAATGAGATCAACCAGGGTACTCTTAGCTGTGACTCTCTGAAAAGAGGCTTTCCTATTCTGAAGTTGTCTGGCTTCTCAGTGTCATGTAACTGAGAACACTGCCGTGCTTCGACATGGCAAATGGCACGATTTCATGCATCAGGTATCATTTCTAGTTTTCCATCTGATTAAGTAATGCATCAGCAAGCTTTAGATTAGTTTTTAGCGCATCAACATGTCCTGGATTAGACTTAGATCATTCACGTTAGCGTCTGTACCAGAAATTGACATCATCCATACAGGAGTGTAGAACAGCGCAAGGAAGATATTGACTCTTTCCAGCTTTGATACAGTAGTTTCGTCGTACTAAAGTTGATCTGCAAACATCAGCATGTTCATGGAGTACTGATTTCTGACAATCCATCTGGTCTGATGAAAGGCTCTTGGTCGATTCCAGTGAAGACCTCGAGGATGTGTTCCTCCAAGAACAATAACTGTCAGTTCAGCCATTTCCCTCTAGTTGGCTCTTGAAAGCCTTAGTTCTGTTAGAATGTCTTGTAGTATTTCCTAACTGATCTTCTTCTTTTCCTTAACATATTTATTAGCAATAACCAACATCTCGAGATTTTCCTTGGAAAATTAAGTTCAAACATCCTTGAAATGCTCAAAACATGAATTATCTGGCCCCTTCACTTTCGGAAACAGCTTCTCCCAAACTGGTCCTAGTAGTATTTCTAAGATGCGATGTCAACCTGCCAGCTCAAACACCTTTTTGCTCAGCCTATTCTCTAGCAATTTGGAAGCTCCTCTGTGAACTCCACTGTTACTAGATGTAGTGTCAAAAACAAGGGTAGTAACATTATCCATAAATACCTGTCTCAGGTAAATTCATTGAAGCCTCAGCCTGAGCTATGCCAAAAGAATTGTCAATGACAGCTACTCCCAATGACTTTTCTTCAGTGTATGGAGGTGGAACAGACACTAGCACAGCTAAAGTATCTGAGGTATTTCCAGGATCACTGTTCAAGACATTTTTGAGTTGCTTTCCATAGAGTGGAGGGTTTCCACAAAACTTGGACATGTTGTCACGTATTTTTAAGGTTCAGATGACGAAGTTATCCATATCACCCCTTCCAGCTTTCAAAGTGGCAGAAACCAGAGCAGTAACGTGATTGTCTGGTAAACCAAGACGATTAGCTTTATTGCAGATGGCATCGCATTCCATGATCTTCCATAGAAATATCAAAGGTACACTAGTCAGACTGTCTTGATGGCGAGAACATCCAAGACGAGGCTGATGGTAATCCATGTCCTCTCTGTTAGTGTCGTTGTCAGTTGAGTCACACCGAGTAATATTCACATGAACAGCTGCCTCTTGTTCTGCTGCAGCTATAAAATAGTACAACATGTAAACACAGTAATTGTTAAGTACATGCTAAATATCGCAATTGAGTAAAACTTAAATCTGTTTGTAGCTATGCTGCAGTCTTTCACTCCTTGTTGTTTGCTAAAGGGATCTTGTTCAAAAGCCTTGTCATGACTAGATATATGACCTTTCCTATCAGCCTTTTGGTCCTCATAGAACCTTATATCCTTATCTTTTTTATCTCTGGATAACAGTCTGTTGTTTTGTATTTCCTGGATTGCATATGGACCCCCTGTATCAACAGGCTGTATAATTTCAGCCAAATGCTCCTCCCTTTCATCCATGGTTATTTGCTCTTCTTTCGTTTTTCACAAGAGCACGAAGTTTATCATGTAGTTTCATGAAGAGCTTCATTGCGTTGTACTCGGTCATTGTCTTGATCTTTGCCATCTGCCAGAATGAGATGATAGATTCAACTCTTGCATATGCGAGGTCTTGAACCTTGGGCCCCCTTGCATTTTCCGGTAAATCCTGAAGATTAAAGAAATACTGGAAGACCTAAATGTTTGGTGGAAGGCTGCTAACCACTGATAATAGCTGAGGAGTATTCAACCAGGAAAGTTTCAGTGAGAGATCTGGTAGATTGCCCAGTTTATACCTGCTTCTTGACAGTGTATGTAGTTTCTGAGATATTAACTGTGCGCCCAAGGATCCCCCTCAGTTCCATGCATTATACTATTATGAAGCTGTAATTGTAGATGGTTTTCTAGATTCTGATTGAGTTTGTTATTTCCGGAAAAATAATAGATAATTATTATTAATTATATTATTATTTATTCATTTTATGTGCTTTTATTGTATATCTAATTTTTTGATGTATCTTGTTTAGATTAAAAGTTATTGTGCAAAACATAAATCAAGGGACGCCGAAGCTGGTACTTTTGTCTGATTTCAAGGCAGAAAACTTAAAACTCCATGCAGCAATACTTCTTAACATTCTAGGTCAAAAAAAGTTGCGATTTTCGGCTTTTTCAGGTCAAAAAACATTCGAAAATGTACAGAAACCGATGGAAATAAGAAAACGTTGATTTTTTAACAAGGCTCCCCGTGCATGCATAAACTGAAACTCTAGGAGCTCTATATCTTTAAACACTTTTATTATGTTAAACAATTATCACATTCACGTAATGACAAATGTAGAAGCTATTATGTATTAGGTATAGAGTAGAGACCCCAGAACAAAGACAATGAAGGAGATATTATATGCATATTTCATTCTGCCGATAATAATAAACAAAATATTTCTATCATAATTAATTGCATAATTTATAAGAGTTTACAAATAGTTGATTTCCTCAACCTTCGAGTTGCAACGCGTTTCATCAAATAAAAAAAATAGAAAGTACGCTAAAACTTTTCTAAAGTAAAATGAAGTACTCTCAAAATAAACAACCAATAAATCGTTCAGATTGCTGTTCACATTATTAATAAACGGCAAAAATCTACATAGATCCATTAGCACTCATGTGTTTAAGCCTTAGACCACTCAGCTACGCGGAAGACCAAAAATCTTCCGAATAGACAAGCTTTTAAGGCACGCTTCGCAAAGTCGATCGGGACTGTGAAAGAGACAGAAATTAATTGGGAATTCAAAGGACAAAGGAGAAATTGAGGTAAACACGCGGCGAATATCTAATGTATATCTTTCATGAGCGCGAGAGAATAATGAAATAAATCCAACAAACCGCAAGAAACAGAAATAATGATAATTTTTTCTTCGGAAATGTTATTTCCTAATTCGCAAAAATTCCGTACTGCGGTAGGATTCGAACCAAGCACACTGAGGTAGCGAGCAACCGCTTCGATCTCAATTAAACCGAGTTTAGTTGAGATCCTCATCCATAAATCTAGCCAATCTATACTTAAAGCTCTGCAGGAAGGACGCTTCTATCGCATGGCAGGTTCGCGAACCTGTCTTTATCCAGGCGGATCCCGACCGGATAATGAAATAGGCATAAAGGTCAGTGTGACAATCTCCGGTGATTTTCATCGGGGTCACTAGGGTGCCGGTCCTCTGGGGAGAGGTGCCAGTAAGTAATATTTTTTAGACACTGTGGGACCTTCGTCACCCCGTGATGGTGGGAGGACCTGTTGCTCGTAGGTATATGGATATAGATACCCAACGGCAGCAGGATTCCTTGGAACAGAGTGTGTGTGTGTTGTGTTGCGAAGACGGGAGATGAAAGAAAGCAGTGTTGTAATTGACTATGTGTGTGATGAGAAGTGTAAGATTTACCCGCACCAGTACAGGGGTGAACACATCACATCCACCAATCGCTGACCTCTGTGTCCGCTCACGCCGGGATCGAACCCAGTAACGCAACATTAGCTGACCAACGCCGTATCCACTCGGCTAGCAAGAGCTCTATATGGACTAGTGACCCTAGTCACTCGATTTATTAAGCAATTTCTACAATGTCTTTCCTAACTTAAACTCGTCCAGCTTAAGCCGATTGTAAGTGTCCGATCTGTTCCCTAGAAATAAGGACCTTGCCTCCGTCTCCCCTCTTATACCCTTCAAGGAGCAAAAGATGCAGAGAAGCACACGATCTCGAAAGTCACCCCCAAACCCTCGCAGTAAAGAGATGGAGGGCAAGAATAGATACGACCGGAGCTCAGCTGCCTTCCTCCTTTTCCCGCACGTTTTGGCCTCCAATCCCGACCAAACTAAACATATGCAACGCCCTCACTCTCCCTATACCGACTATAGATCCTTACTATGCGTCATCTTCATTTTCTGCACCGACGCCTCTTAACGGCAACGACGACAATAATGATCTAAACAAATAGGCTTTCTTTGTCTTCGCAATCTCCCGGATTATTATCGCACCACATAGGGCTTCCAACCCTATGCCCATGCCATCTTTAGGGGCTTTTTCTGCTACGAAAGTGTCCGACGATGAAGAGCTCCCCATTGGCTCCCCCATTTTCGTCTCTGCCCGTAATTTAGATACCTCGGAGACATGGCCACACTGAGGGTTCGAGTTTAAATTTCTTGAGAGTATTTTTAAGCGTTCTTCCACACATTCACTATCTCCCAAATCAAATAGCATTAAAACTGTTCTTATAATTCATATCATCTCGGACTTTTGTTCCATTTTTGTTTCTTAGCCATAGTTTGTCCCTTTCTTCCTCTATTTTCACGCTGATCTAAGATGCGAAGTATCCATACTTGATAAATCTAATTTTCATTTGAGGGCCGTCTGTGATAAAGAGATGGGGGGGAGGAAATGGAAACCGAGGTAGTAAAGTGGATAAGGCAGTGGATTTCCACGCTTCCGCACAGGGTTCGATCTCCGGCCATTACGGTCAGGAGAAAAAAAATGCCGCTCGCATGAGACAACCAACCATGGCGGGACACCGAGTCTCACGTAGGGGCGCACAGTTTCACACATATAACCAATCACATCACCGCCCCCCATCCTCTCTCTCTCTCTCACACACACACACACACACACACACACACACACACACACACACACACACACACACACACATTCCTTCCAACGCTCATCACACTCGCTTGACGTGGTGCCGGTGGTTCTCCCCTCGGGCCACGATAGACTCCCTGCTCCATGGTTGGTGGTAAAAAACAGTGCTGCCGCTTCACTACCCCCCTCCCCGCAACAAGGAGAAGCTCCTGGTACCTACAACCCTGCCATAATTCCTATACAGATTTCATTATACGGTTGGGTGATGCCACCAGAATAAAGGGAAGGATGGCGCAATTAAAAATAATAATCTATTGTAATTTAGTAAATAATTTATTAAACGCACAAAATAATAACGTCTACTAATTTATTTCGTAAAGTTCATATGCGCGCTCTTACTCGCATTAAATAACTAAACGGTTGTGTATGTCCATACTTTCTTCTCAACATTCGCAGTATGCTGAAAGCCGCATGTCACTTGGGACGTCCTTTTGCCACAGCCGCCATGTTAATTAACCATCTATTAAGCGCTCCTCTCAGCATGTGTGAATAAGAGATACGGGGCCCAAAACTTGAGAGCACGAAAGCTCAATTAAGAGATAGCACGAAAGATTCCTTAATGAAAAATAAGAGGGGGTATTTTTCAGAGTAACACCAACGTTTTCTAGTATTAATATATTTTAAAATTATACATAATCGTTATGTTAACCCTATTTCAATATCGTTAATTTTCTTAGATTTCCTGTCTTCTCTCAAGAAATTTCAATGGCTACACTCTTTGCTGGCCTTAAATATTTTAAATGTATTCTTGAATTTAGTTAATATCGCTTTCATGTCCCTCCTCCCCCTATCTACCTTTATTTTAGTTTTTATCTTCTCTCCCCAATTTCTCTATCACACGTAGCCTGATGCGAGAATTAAATAAACATCCGAATCTTAGCTTTTTTGAAGTCAAGGCCTGTAAAGATAAATACGTCTGCTCGAGTCTAATCCCATTCGGTCAATTATGAACCTTTTTAAGTAGTTCTCAAGGCATATCTTGAAACCGTTGATGATAACGCTCATGATAACTTTGGATCACGCCACTAATTTATGGTTGTAGGTAAAAAAACATTGCAATCCCAATTTGGGGTCATGTTTCAAGTTTGTCCCTTTTTCTAGAGACTATGAAAGATTAATCCTAGAATGAATGAAAGTTCCTCTGAAAAGAACATTTTCTATTTGCTTCCGCTATAGAAAGCCTCTTAATTGCATCGACAACCCACTAACCGAAATTCTTCCTCCCCAGGAGATTTATCTAGGGTTAGAGGGGAGGAAAATAGGGGGCGTTGCTCTCCAGTAGGGGTTTCTGGGGCTACGCCCGTGAACACAGGGGGAAATCAAACCCCCTCTTCGTCAGGCATTCCAGAGCCCATCACAACCCCCCTTCGTGGCAGTCCAGATGCCCCTGTGGAGGGAGCCCCAATTAAAACTGAGGTAATGGCACCAATAATTAATTCCTTTAACTCGGAGGTCTTGGAAGGTCGCTCTTCAGTTTTGTACAGGTTACGAATCTTTTGTTATAGAAATTTCGGTTTCACAAACTTCTTTTTCACTTTATTTTTTACCTTTAAAAAATATCTAGATTCGTGTTTGCTACTTTTTTGGGGGGGAGGGGGTTATTTGTTACAACGAAATAATTTCATAAAACTATTTTACATAAGTTTAATGATTTATAACATAAATTTCGAACGATTGCTCATTTGTCTGAAGAGGGACCTTCTTGATTTATTCTACTTTACTAATCTCTAATGTTAGCTTGCATGTTTCCATCGACTTATGTACAGATCATTACCATTAGTAATTTTAAGAAATAAAAATTAGAATAGTCTTCAGATGTCTTTTGCATTACTTGCGTGTCTTTTTAGTAACATTTATCTGAATGCTTTCAATTGCACTATTCTTTCGCCGAAATAAAATGGTTTTATTTAAATTATTAAAAACATTTTTTGGGCGCAGGTCCCTGGCGGCCTCTTGACGCCCATAGCGAATGCTGACGTCGCTGATGAGCAGAGAAGTTCCGCTGAACGTGGGCCAACTCCTGTTGTCTCAGCGTCACCTGCATCAGCCTCTACCAGCAATCACGCGAGGTCTGTGAACGCAATCTCAACTTCCACTCTTCCTCTGCCATCAACTGCCGAGGCATCTCCAGTCATTGTTCGACCGGAAGAGGGAAGCGTTAAAGATCTGGAAGCGGCCATGACTCGCCATTTGCCCGAGGACGCGTCTGATTTCTCCACTGATTCCCTGCTCAGGGTTAGCTCAGGAGAGGGAGGTGGGGGTCATCGATCCACTATTCAATGGGTTGGTGGGACGGGAGCTCAGCAAAATGCCCTCCCTGCCTCAACGCTCTTGCGCCAATTATATGCAAATAGGGAAAGTGTTATACGAACCTCGGTCCAGCGATCCTACTACCCCGATGTCCAAGCAGCCCTCCCAACACCGCCTGGGCACGAGGGCTACCAGGAGGCGATGTTTGTCAAAAACCACGACTTCTCCTACAACAGCACAAACACCAGTTCCACCCCCAACGGCGGCGTCGTGGGGATGTCTTCTGGGGGTGTCTACACAGACTATCACTCTGCCATGACTCCCCCATCAAGTGTTTCACCAAGGGAAAAAATGGCTGGTGAGTGTGGAGACCTGAGAGGTTCCTCTAGCTACCTAAGCGAAGCCAGCGGAAGCCTGCCTGCCCAGCCGCTCCCTCTAAAGCCCCAAGTCTATTCCTATGGTCCGTCGGGGGTATCCTTAGAGGCCTCATCCTACTCTTCTCCCTTGACCGACCAAGCAAGCTCATTGTATTCCCATTCTGGGTTTCATCTGTATCACTCTAACCCCAGCAAAGGGGCGGGACCTTATGATACCCTGCGAGCAAGCACTTCCTGGTATTCACCATCCTCCTAGCCCATCCCAAAACCAGTTAGGCTCTAACTATTTTGTTCGAAAGTGTTGTCATCTAAAAGGACCTGGATTTTCCTAGTCATTGTGTGTGATCCCTCTCCACCACCGTCATTCACTAAGTCTGAAGCTCAATGGTGTGGTGTGATAAAGAAACATTTCGATAGTTCAGCTCACATCAGGTCAGTCAACCCCACTTTACGTACAGGTCATTAATAAGGTTCAAATGATTCCTTAACAGAAAATCAGCATTTTTAACGTGTATTTTGCTAGACCATCAATCCTTGTATTTCTATGTTCAATAACTGTCTTTAATATTCTTTATATCGCTTCAGGAGGGGTATGCTCTGTTTCTTATTTGGAGTACGAGATGATTACACGGGATCGAATTATTCGTAATATTAATTTATTTGCTTAATTAGAATATTGAATTTCATTTCTATTTTGTTGTTTATTTCGTTCAAATATAATAAAAAAAAAACATATCCTTTTACGAATTTAAGACTATGTAAAAAAAAATCTTAGGTAAATAGGATATCTTAGGATATATACCATATAAATTAGTTTCTTAAAAAGTAGATCTTTATTCCAATAAACTTACAAATTTCCTCTCGCAGGCTATATTAATGCATTTTTCCTTGTAGATAATGTAATTACTTTTTGTAAATAATTCCTTAGTTATTTTTAGATTTCATTTCTAAATTTTATCAATAATATCAAAGCTAAAATATACGAAACCTAACTCACGAGATGGAATAATGTGAATAAAAATATTGGAAATTACATTACATAAAAACCATTTCAGGAATATTTGTATACTGAAAGTATAAAAAAAAATAAATCGGAGAGAATTTTATGACTTATTCTGAGTAATTATAGAGTAGCAAACTTTCGTCATTTATATTAAAACAGATATATACACCAATGCAATGCAGGTCTTGTGCAATATTAATTTATTGAAAATGTAAAAAAATGTTGCAATTATATAATGTTTAAATGTTATATTAAATAACGCACCATTTTATTTCATTTATATTGTGTATATATATATGTGTATTTTCATAAATTATAAACTTTCCTGTTTTTTGTTACTGTACTATAATGTAAATACTGAAATATAAGTTCGTTTTTTCCAGTATTCTCTGTAGATTATTATTAACTGAGTTGTGCTGTTTAATTCAATATGAAACTGCAAAGAAAGTATAAATTAAATTGTGGTAAGTGTGATAAAAATTATTAGGTTAGGAAATAAGTCTCAATTGATTAATCATTGAATAAAAGAGGTTAAACATTACATTCGTGGGTTAAAGATTTTATTTTTGCATATTTCTACCTATTTATTCAAAAACTTTCAAGTTTTTAACCTAATCTTACCTAACCACCTCTGCTGAGTAGCCTTTATATATATATATATATATATATATATATATATATATATATATATATATATATATATATATATATATATATATATATATATATATAAATATATATATATATATATATATAAACAAAAATGTAGGATTATTAACATTAACCTGCCCTAAGGTTTTTAATACCCATATCGTTATTCCCCAATATATACCCCTATATATTTTTTTATTTACTTATTAAATGGTACTTATGTTGATGTATGTTAATCAAAAACGTAGAGATCAGAATGTTTGTGCATTACTTACTCGGTTGTGAAAATTTTGTAATCATTGATAGTTGTAAAAATCCATCGATACCATTCGATAAACAAACTTTAAACTTGTGCGATGTGAATCGATATCATATTATTTGGCCATTGCTGTACTTTTGGAATTAATCTGCTCTATTTAATGTTGTTGCACTTTTATAAAAGGTTATTTTATGTTGTTTATTAATGTTTGTTGTTCTTTTATATTTTTATCAGGGCCCATTAATGACAAATATAAATTCATATGGATTAAAATAGGAAAGCCATAGCCACATTTGATTTGCTCATAGTCCAATATTTTTTAATTATTTCGAAATTAAATAATGTGACATTGTCTGGCCAACTAAGTCTAATTATTATTTTTTTATTCAAATTTATCTCATGTTTTCCAAAATTGAAAAAACATAAAGATTGAGTTGTATAAATATGTTAATTCAATTTTAATTAATTAATTATATATATATATATATATATATATATATATATATATATATATATATATATATATATATATATATATAATGATATTGGAATTGGAAACATTCTAAGGCATATTCTCCGAAGTATGAATATTAAGTTTTAGTCAGAAAACCCCATTATTTATTCTGAAACGTTTCGTATTCGTACCTCAAATTGAAACCATCTTCAGTGACTAAAATACAAAATAGAGAATAACTGTATAACAAATAATTATACAATGTAAAAACATAAATAGTTGAACGCGAGCACGAAAATAAGCAAACTAAAACAATAAAATTATATTTTTGCATCGGATTTTTGTTCGATACAGTTATTCTGTATTCGAGCCACTGAAGATGGTTCCAATTTCTGGTGATGAAACGTTTAAAAATAAATAAACGGTGTTGCTACCTATATCTTTATATTCCATCTCATATATATATATATATATATATATATATATATATATATATATATATATATATATATATATATATATATATATATATATATATATAAACAAATATTAATTGAAATTGAGAGTTTAAAAACCTTTTTATTTCTTGCTGTTCTTTGCTTTATATGTTACATTTTACACTAGTGGCCTAATTTAATACACTGAAATCTCCACCAATTTATGTAAGCATTTTGAGTTAACGACATTTAGCAAGTTGGGGAAAGGGAAAGGTTTAGGGAGTCATTAAGAGTTCATAATTCTGTCCCCAAAAGCTTTTGCTCATGAATATTGTTGAGACCTGTGAATGAATTAAACATTCCACTACTGCGAATAAACGTTACTTCTGTATTCGTATATATACTTAAGAGATTCTTGTTTTTGTCATATTCGTGTATCACTTCCCAGACTTAATATCTCGAAGCCCTCAATATTCCTGACTTATTTTTTCATTCCTCACGAGTCACACCCGTCAACCCTCTTTGTATGCGGTCACCGACCGCATACATAGCAGTAAGATTCGTTTGAACTGACCAAAGTGTCACGATAAAAGAACTGAAAAGGATTCCCACCAAAGTTTTGTCACGTGGAAACAATCCCTCATATGCAAATAAGTATGATCTTGATGAAATTTCTCAACGCGAGATTCGGAGACTGCAATGCAAGATAGTTGGTAAACCTGTTTCACAGACTCTTGTATTTCTACAAGCAAGCACAATGCTCATATTCGTTTAGATCTACAAATTGAACATCTCCAATCACCATTCAAACTTCTGACTTTGTTAATGGTTGTTGTTGTTATTGTTAATACCTCCCCAGGGTCAGATGACCTCTGCTCGGTCTCAGTAAGAATCGATTTGATAAAGTGGAGTCCGAACCACGTCCAGTATTTGTTTGACGGTGGGTAGAAGATGGCGTTTATAAAAGAACTAATCCAGGCTCATAAATCTAGTATTGCATTCCTTAAGGGAATTGAAGGTTAGATCTTGTGGTTCCTTGCGCACAATTGGTTCGGGAAGTTTCAAGATAACCTCCTGACCCACGAGGCATTCTAGAGTGATGAGTTTTTTCTGTATCATTTCTTGTGCTCCTCTATCTTTCTTTACTAGTGACATTTATTATTGGTCATTTATTATCTCCGTCTCTCCATGAACGTCGAAGTTGTAGCTGGCGATGAGAAAGATTTAGAGGGCGAAAAACAAGAAGAACCTAAAAGGCAGTGTTGGAAATAAAGGATAAAAGATAAGACAGTATGGAGATAAAGGATCAAAGATATTACATTATTGAAGATTATAGATCGAAGATAATACAGTATTTGAGAATAGTGATCTAAGATAATAGAGTATTGGAGATAAGGGATATAATATAATACAATATTGGACATAAGCGATCTAAGTTCATATCTTATTGGAGAGAGATAAGGGATCTAAGATAACACATTAGCGGAGATTAGTGATCATAGATAATACATACTTGGAGATAAGAGATATAAAATAATACAGTATTGGAGATAAGCGATCTAAAGTCATACATTATTGGAGATAAGGATCTAAGATAATACTCTTTTTTTAGCGTCCATCTAAGGACTGCCAACAAAGGCATAAGTCGCCCTGTATTATCTTATAGCTTAATGCTAGGCTAAATTATAAAAAAAACAGAAGAGAAAAACAAAACGAAAATCAATAAGAAAACACAAGAAACAAAAAAGCCAGACCATGCGACCATACCAAAGAGAGTCAAATAGAATAGAGAAGGCCATCCTCCTCCAAGAAGTCGATAGTTCATAAGTCTGTGTACATGAACCAGTCTCAAGTACATAGGGCAAACAGTAGCAACCCTGCTCCTTCCCTGTACCGAAACAGATAACGTGCTCGAAAATCACCCAGAATGGGACATTCAACAATAATGTTCCGAACAGGACGGCGCTCCTTCAAATAGCTGTGCATCCAGCGAGTGTGTCCAATTCGGAGACGACAGAAAGCAACCTGAAGCCGTAGTGGCATTGGGGGTGTATTTCCATGGGAAGAGTCGCGGCGGTATGGCACGTAACTTTAAGTTCCCCTCGACTGTCTGCCATCTTTTTTGCCAAGCCACCAGGAGGGCAGCCCGTATTCCTGCCACGTAATCGGTGTGAGAAAGAACGAAACGCTGGTCTGGTCGCCCATTCCTCGCGGATTCTTTAGTGCCCTCATCAACATGCTCATACCCCGCAATTCCCACATGTCCAGGAACCTAGCAGAAGATAATCTCGAAATCCGCACGGCTCGCCGAAACCGTTGCGTCACGGATACCACGAACCATAGCGAGCGGAGATTCCAATGCTCCGAGAGCACATAAGAACATTTGAAAGTCGTTAGACATCAGAATCCTGTCTCTGAACCGAGCAGGAAGAGTTATCTCGGGTAGAAAATGGTGTATTGTAACCATCTCGGCCGTGAGAATAAACGCAGTGCCTGGTAGAGCCCCGCTGACTTCAAAAAGAGGGGATAAGGCGTGGAAGTGGAACCATTCCTGGGAATTGGATCCATCCGTGTACATTGGCACGGATCCAGTGTGACACGAACTCCAAAAAGGATGAACACAATATTTTCAACGCTGTGTAAGCTTTGGAAGCAAAGGCGTGGCGACAAATAGTCAAAGGTGGCGTCCTAGGCGGAACTAGATGCGCCATCGGCTGTGGATGCAGTAAGAGCTGTTGGCGACCAAGGGAGGCGCCGGGCTCGCGCGTACCGGCACACAATGCACTGTGTATGGCGCAGAGCGAGTGACATCTCCTCAGTATCGACAAGTAGGCTCTCAATGGGGGACGTGTGGAATACACCGGTCGCCAGACGAAGAACGGTTTGGTGGATCGAGCGCATCTTCAGCAATATACATATGCTCGGCTGCGAATACGTATAACTCGAATCCTAAGTCAAGCTTCGAACGAACAAAGTATCGGTAGAAAAGGAAGGCGGTAACCCTATCAGCATCCCAACTGTTGAACCTCATGGAACGGGGAATGGCAATGGCGGGGGTACCCTGATGCTGCAAACATATACCTCCCAGGTGAGGCGCCAGTCTAAAACAATACCAAGGAAACGGTGTGAAGCCACCACTTCCAGGCAATCCCCGTTTTGGAGCAACTCCGGGTTGGGTTTTAGCCGTGGATGGCGGCAGAAATGCATCTCCTTAGTCTTAGCCAAGGAAAAGCAAAACTATGCGCGATTTAAACGTGTTAGACTCGAGATTCAAAGTTGGCATCTGAGCGGAATTGACGATCTCGCAGAAATCTATTGATAAAAAGTGAAAAGCGTTCCTTAGATCTTATCGTGTGGAGTATCTCCATAATACCGTATTGCCATGCGGTATCATAGTCCTCCAAATCTAAAAATACCGTGGCGTAGTGTCGTCTATGAAGGAGGATTTTGCAGATAACATTTCCCAATCAGAGCAAAGTAGCCGACGTGGAGTGGAACTTGCATAAGCCGTATTGTGCGGAATACAGGTGGCCTCCGCTCTCAGTAAGATAGACAATGTAACACATACCGATTTCTTCATCAACAGAAACATGCATGATGTTAGAGAGATTAGGCGGAAATCGGCCGGGGTAGGGTTCTGTCTGCCCGAGTTTCGAAAAGCGAGGACAGTAGCCATTGGCCAGGAGTCTGAGTGGGTTTCCTCTATCCAGATCCTGTTGAACAAATCTAACAGAAAGGCCATGCCTCGTTCACTTAGGTGCCAAAGCGAGGCATATGGGACATCAGACGGACCAGGTGTGGTGTCCAAGCATTAAGCGAGAGTGGAACGCAACTCACTCAACGTAAGCCTGTCATTGAAGGGGTATCCACCTCTGAAGATAAAGTCCAGTCAGAGGCCCTCAGTGACATTACTACGTGTATTGAATGCTGTCATAGAAGCATCTCGGTTAGATAATTTAGAGAAAGCGGTCGCGAAAGACTCTGCTACGGATACGGGGTCCGAGATGCGGCACCGTTCTCTTAGAAAACAGGAAAGTGGTCCAGTGAGAACTTGCCCAGAAAATATTTGAATGGCTTCCACAATTCTGCAAGAGGGTCCTGCTCGATAAGCGAAGACGAGTATGCCTACCAGGAAGAGTGACCTGTGTGCTTTAAAACATACCGGAACTTAACACGAGCTCGACGAAAATCACCAAAAGTAAAATCGTTCGGGTGGCGCTTATGAAAGGGCATTGGCAACCGGACCACAACGCGGTGGAAATAGTATGCGTCTAAGTTTGCTGACGGTGGAATTTAAATAGAAATTACAGTATACCTCTTATACAGGTGTAGCACTGTCACTGCCTGAAAAGAGGTATTTATTGCAAATAGATGAACGGAAATATCATGCCGAGTGTAAATCGTCCATCCTCTTGCTCGTCCCTCATTTCGTGGTCGTGGGGTCCCAAAATCCTTATAACTCGATATGGTTGGCAGGTGCACGTGCCCAGCATGGTCTCCTGCTGAAAATATATAACAGGAAACGAGAGGAGATGATTCTCCGCAGCTCCTCTCAGTTGACCCGCAGTGTACTGCAATTCCATTAAAGAAATATGGCTTCGGGTCCAGCTCGGATGAGATGCGGGGGCCCTCTTCAAAGAGAAGAACCTCACGGGATTGGTGTACGCTTCCCGAAGGCAGAACTCCGGGTTTCTTAGGTGTTCTCTTCATTCCGGGGGACCACCTTCTGGGGGCTTACCTCCTCTCAGTCTAACGACTCGATGGAGCCGTGCGGCCGTTTCGCCTTACGGAAAACGGTCACGCTGGGTGTGAACAACAGGGAGCACCCCCGGGATCTAATAGGCGGGTGCGCGACTGTGTTCGTAGGACTGGATGGGCCAGAAGGAGAGAGGCCTTTTTAAAATTTAAGGTATAAGACGTAATAGGCATCCTGAACGGCCAAGATTTCCTTCTCCAGGAGACAAGTGCCGCATTACTTCGAGGAAACATGGTGCCGTTTTCCGCAATAGACACACTTGGGAATACACGATAAAAACTTATCATGTACGACCTTGGAGAAACTTACACGCACTTCGGGTAAACCCCACTTTGCACGTCAACACGAAGGATTCAGATGGTTAAAGCGATGACAGTCATAGTACCTCTCCGGCAGTGGCACGAATTTCTTCATGCGGTAGCTATACCAACGGCATGCACTTACTCATCGAGGCAGTCACGATCGAACGTGACGAAGAGTTTAATTGGTGGGTCTCGAGGCACCTTCCTGTTTTCTCAACACACGCTCGACCTTGTCTGCTCCTTGGTTATCTAGCTCTTCAGTGACGTCTTCTAAGATTTAGTATGCGAGTTCTTTAGCATAAATCACTTCTATTACAAAATCATGGTAGAGTGAAACGTCACAGTCAACAGCAAGATGTTATTTGTTCGAAGGGTACCAATGATGGCCGCCTCTGAAATGTCGGATGTATTCACTAGAAGGGTCCCGTTCGAGAAGTGGGTCACCTTCGGCTCTTACCAGTCAAACTATCTAATGCTCTCCTCTTATGGAGCATGTGGCCTTTGTTCCACATGCTGCTTGCTATTAGTGGAGCGAATACTTACAAATTATTTAAAGCCAGAAAGCTTAAAAAAACAAGGTAATCTCTGAATGAAGGCCATGCGATTACTTACTAGGGCATAAGTCACCGTAATTACACTACAGCCTAAAACTAGGCAAGATTAACAAACAGAATACGTGCAAAAAAACAAGAAACATAGAAAAACGAAATAAAATGCAAAGAAAACCCAAAATAATAAAAAAGCAAGAAGGAAACACACTCCTGCGTTAGTGGGAGACCCGTCTGCCCGCGGTGCAGGAAATGCGACCTACAACAAAGAGAGTCAAATAAAATGGAAGATGACAAAAAGTCAGATAGTCTGCAAGTATGTGTACACGAACCCTTTTCGGGTACAAGGAACAACCAGTAGAGACCACGCTCGTACCAATACAGAGACAGGTAACGTGCGCGAAGATCACTCAGACCGGGATATTCAAAAATAATCTGTCGAACAGTCTGGGAGACAACTCAATAGTCGCAATAAGGTTCGGGCGAGTGATCTATGAAATGGCGATGCGTCCTGCTAGAGTGTCCACTTCGAAGACGCCAGAAAACAACCCGAAGCGTTCGTAGCATTGAGTGGAGGTCCATGGGAACAGTGGCGGCGCAATGGCACGTAACTTTGAGTTCCCCTCTGCCATCTCCCATCTTCTTTGCCAAGCAGCCCCCTGATTCCTGCAATGTAATCCGTGTGAGTGAGAACAAAACGCTGGTCTGGTCGCCCAGTTCTCGCGGACTCTTTGGCAACCTTATCGGTGGTTATTCCACGCAATTCCCATATGACCAGTAACCAGGTTAAAGATAATTCGACATCTTCCAGGCTTGCGGCCTCCATGGCGTTACGGATAACGCGAACTATGGGATGTGATTTTAATGTTTCAAGACCAATCAAGGCGCTTTGTGTGTCGCTATATATCACGATCCTGTCTCAGAATAGGGCATGGCGCGTTATCACCCGTACCGAGCGGTGTATTGCAACCAGTTCGGCCGTGATAACAGACGCAGTGCCTAATAGAACCTGCTGACTTCAAGCAGAGTAGATACGGCGTGGAAACCGCACCCCTTTGAGGGACTAGGATCAATCCGTATAGTGTGACACGAAGTGTGCTCCAAAAAGGACGAATGCATTACACCTGGCGCTGTGGTAGCTGTGGAAGCAGAGACTATACCTAGGTTTGAAGGAGTTTCCTAGCCTAGCCTTAAACCGAAAGGGCTTAGACTGTGTGGCGTCTCTCGGCGGCATAGGTATCGTCGAGATCGGCTGCGGATGCAGTGAGAGACGATGGCGACAGGAGTTGCTGAGCTCGTGCGTACAGGCGCATAATGCACTGTACTCGGTGCAGAGCGAGTGGGATCTCCCCAGTATCGACAAGAAGGCCCTCAATAGGAGACGTGCGAAGGCACCGATCGCGAGGCGAAGACCGGTGTGGTGAATTGAGTTTACCTTCCGCAATATACGCTTGGCTGCATATGTATAAAACTTGCATCCGGAGTTCAGCTTCGAACGAACAAAGGTTCGATAGAAAAGCAAGGCAGTAACCCTGACAGCATGCCAGGTTTTCAACATTAAGGGACGAAGAATGTCGATAGCGCGGATACAAGAGACCCCAAGGCTTCAAATATGAGCCTTCCAGGTGAGGCGTCGGTCGAAATAAAAGACCAAAGAAACGGTGTGAATCCACCAGTTCCAGGCAAACCCCGTTTAGGAACAAGTCCGGGTCGGTGTAGAGTCGTGGTTGGTGGCAGAAATGTACCACTTTAGTCTTGGCCAAGGAAAACAGAAACCTGTGTACTTCGGCAGAGCAAGAGACGTGATTCAATACGTTTAGAGTCGACACTTCAGAGTTGGGATCTGAGGCACAACATAAGAGATCGACAGTTCATCCACGTAGAGCGTAGCGGAAAGCATCTTCCGGTAGCACATAGGTAATGCCATTGATGGGCGGTGCAAAAAGTGTGACAATGAAAACCTTCCCTGCTGGACACCCTCTTCCTGCTCAAGTGAGTCAGAGAGGGCTCCCCCAACTAGTGGTGTACGGTGACTTTAAGATGAGAAAGCAATTCAAGTTTTAAAAAAATAAATGTTAATTGAAGTAAATATGTTTTTCATTAAAAAATAACTATAAAATTGAAAACTACACTTTATTTAAATGTTAATTTTTTAAAGGTAAATATGTAGATTGGAAGCTCGAACGATGGGACGTAAACTATTTCGTCTGTGTTCCAATATATTTCACGTTTTTGGAGTAAATTTAAGGGGACAGCTCGTGTGGCGGTAAACACAATAGGAGGACCACCCTACGATGATCCTAAGTTTCAATCAATTGGGGGGGTCTAGGGGGCACAGCCCCCTAGTATATAATCCTATTTTTTTTAGAATAATGTTCTAACGTTTACATAAGTGAATTATTTAACCAAATCATTTCTGCGTCTTTAATCGTTTTGCGAATTATAATGGGGATTGGGTGGGATCTGACGTCATAAATGACTGAATTGAATTTTTATTTTGTTTTTCACCTAATATCTTTTTATTATCCTCATTTGGAGTAATTTTGATTTGTCAATATATTTGTCCCCATTTTACTCTTTTTATTACCTTTTTTATACATTTAAATATACTTAGCTAGATCGTTTAAATAAACTACTTTTTGTTAAGCCCTTTGGGTGGAGTAAAGACGCCTTTAACGCTGGCAACGCAGTTTGAATATGGAATTCGTTTGTAATCATTGTCCTTCGTCTATTTCCGAACTTTATGGTCTATTTTTGGATCGAGATAAATTATTAACCTTTTTGGACGATCATAATTTACTTAAGATTAAAATTGATTGCGAGGTTTGTGGCCAGGCATTAGAAATTAACCCTAATTTTGAATTTAGATGTTCTAAAACTAAACGTGACTCAAGTGAGTGCCATTTTTTTTTTAAGAAATCAGCATTGAATTGAACCTTTTTCTCAAACGCCCGAATCTCTGTAGAAACTATTCTGCAAATTATTTACTGGTTTCTAGTCAACCAATTGACATTAAAAGTTCTGTTCCATGAAGTCAAGGTTACACCAAAACCTTTGATTGATTGGTTTAGTTTCTGCAGAGAGGTCGCTATTCACTATTGTGAACAAAATAGGCTTTCCTCATCGCTATTTCACAAGTATACCCACCGCAATAAAGTAAGTGAACAGTGTTTTTCGTTTGGTTATTTTCGGGCATTTTTGTAAAAAAAAATGGCGTAAGTAAACAGCGTTTTTCGTTTGGTTATTTTCGGGCATTTTGGTAAAAACAATGGCACCGGGTATATTTCAAATAAGACTCAAACGCACATGAATATTCAGGCAGGTGTGAACGAAATATAAACAAACAAAAATCCACTTTTTCGGCCGAGCCGCCAATCTTCATGTTTACCTATTTAAATATTATTCTTTTAAAACTCTATTAAAATGTTAAAATAGCTTCTGTAAGTATGCACAACCACAAGGCAAAGATGTTCTATCATATTGGCCTGCATTGTATTTGCGAGAACAACAGTTTTAGATGACATCTAGTCTTGGCGTAGGCGTACCTGTGTTAATACTAGTTTCTTTTTCATTATAAGTCATCGCACTGAACTTCCTTTTAACTAATTTTTCATTAATGGAATCGCATTTTCTCACAATTTTTTTTGCATCCATTTTGTTTAATTAAAAGGGAGTTATCACTTTAAAAAATAAATAAACAATACGCCACACTTATCTAAGCACTGACTCGCAGCTACTAACTTATCTCAAAGATATGAGGGGTGACTCCGATAAGGCTGCCAGAATCCAGGAAATATAAACCAAATGCTTAAGATACAAGAGCGTAACCATACAAAGTTAAGGCTATATAGCTGCTTTCATTCTCATAACCAGTATTTAAATATAAGCAAAAAATTGTTTAAGCTTCAGAGCATAATAATATTTACGTCATTGTGTCTTAGACCTTTTATTGTTATTTCCAGGATTCTGGCAAATCTACCTGCAAGCAAATGACTGCAAAGCTAAATATGCTTCCCTTTCCGTATACAAATAGGTTATTTTTTTTTATTAATTCTCACACGGCGTTGAAATATCTAGATAAAAATCATAAAGCTCTAATGACTGTATATTATTGCTAAGGAAAGCAAAACATCTTTTAAACTATATGTATGACTATTCGTACGTTGGATGCTCCTGTTATTTAAAGGGCGATTTTTTTTTCTTAAGAGCCTATGTGGCGACTACTCACTAGGGTACAAGTCGCCGCATTTACGTCAACCTAGCACTAGGCTACTTTAAAATGAGAATTAAAAACAATAACAACAACAATAATATAGGAAAATCGCAACAAGGAGGAAGCAAGCTCCGGCGTCGGGGGGGGGGAGGTTCCCCGGCGCAGGAACGTGCAACCTACAAAGAAAACAACAAAAAAAAAACTAGTTAAATAAAAGGGAGAAGGCCGGCCTCCCCCCAAAGTCTATAAGTCCACCAGTCAATGTGCACACACTCGTTCGGAGTACAAGGGACAGGCGGTAGCGACCCCGCCCATCCCGGTACCAGGACAGGTAACATGCGCCTAGATCACCCAGACTGGGACATTCGACAAGAATGTGCTGAACAGTCTGGGGAACGACGAAGTCGTCACAATAGTGCGCAGGCGAGCGCTCCATCATATGGCGATGCATCACACGAGTGTGCCCGATTCGGAGACGACAGAAAGCGACCTAAAGCAGTCGCGGCATTTGGAGATAGGTCCATTAAAACAGTCGCGGCGCAATCGCACGCAACTTTAAATTCCCCTGGACCTTCTCCATTCTTCTTTGCCAAACAGTCCGAAGAGCTGCCCGTATACCTACTATGTAGTCACTGTGTGGAAGAACGAAACGCTGGTCCGGTCGCCTGGTCCTTGCGAACTCTTTAACGCCATAGTCGGCGTGCTCATTACCCGCAATTCCTACATGTCCAGGAACCTAGCAGAAGATAATCTCCACATCCACCCGGCTCACTAAAACCGTGGCATCACGGATATCGCAAACTAGCGGGTGCGGAGATGCCAATGCCCCGAGAGCACTCAAGGCGCTTTGTGAGTCGCTATAAATCACGATCCGGTCTCCGAGCTGGATCGTGAAGACATACGCAGCGCGTGGCAGAGCCCCTCTGACTTCAAACAGAATGGATATGGCGTGGAAACCGACCCCCTCTTCGGCCTTGGAGTCATCCGTATACACTGGCACGGTTCCAGCGTGACACGATATGTGCTCCAAAAAGTTCGAACGCAATACTCCCGGCGCTGTACAAGCTTTGGGAGCAGAGGCGTGGCGACAAATAGCCAACGGCGGTACCCTCCAGGGTGGCGTTCTGGGCAGAACCAGGGAGGCCACCGGCCCGAGAGCTATATCTAGCTCTCGAATGAGTTTCCTAGACCCAAATCCAAAGGGTTTAGGGTATGATTTGTGTCTCTCGGTGCCATAGGCACCGTCGAGATCAGCTGCGGATGATTTGAGAACCGTTGGCGACAAAGGGAGACACTGCGCTCGTGCATACAATAGAGTAATGCACTGTGCACGGCGCATAGATAATGGCATATCTCCAGCATCGACAAGCAGGCTCTCGAGATGGGAAGTGCGGAAGGCACCAGTGTCAAAGCGAAGGCTGGTGTGGTGGATCGAGTACACTTTCCGGATGCATAAAACTTACATCCGTAGTCGAGCTTTGAACGGACAAAGGATCGATAAAAAAGTAAGGCAGTAGCCCTACCAGCGCCCCAAGCGCTGAACGTCACGGAACGAAGAATATCCATGGCTCGGGTACAAGAGACCCGAAGGTTGCAAATATGAGCTTCCCAGGTGAGGCGACGGTCGAATACAAGACCAAGGAAACGGTGTGATTCAACCACTTACAGGCGCATCCCATTTAGAAACAAGTCTGAGTCGGGGTTGAGCCGTGGATGGCGGCAGAAGTGCACCACCTTAGTCTTACCCAAAGAAAAGCGAAACCTGTGCGCTTCGCCATAGCAAAAGACGTGGTTCAATGCCTGTTGGAGTCGGCATCTGGGCCGCGCCAAAAGAAATCGAAAGGTCGTCCACGTAAAGCGTAGCAAGAACATCTTCTGGCACCACCGAAATAATGCTGTTGATGCTCAAGGGAAAGAGTGTAACACTGAGGACACTTCCCTGCTAGACACCCTCTTCCTGCTCTATTAGGCCGGAGAGGGCTCCCCTTCACCCGTACGCGGAATCAGCGGTCTCGCAAAAAAACAGATATAAAGACTTGGAGGCGTCCCCTAGCCCCCATGATTCCGTATCGCCATGCGTTATCATAAGCCTTCTCCAGATCGAAAAAAAACGTGGCAAAGTGCTGTCTACGAAGGAAGGCCTCCCAGATAGCCTTTTCCAGTCTAAGCAGAGCATCCGACGTGGAATGGAACTTGCAAAAGCCGCACTGCGCAGAACAAAAAATGGCCTCTGCTGGAGAACGGGAGGGGGGTCCTGCGAGAACTTGACCCGAATCCTTTTAACTCGCTTCCACACCTCTGCTAGAGGGGTCTTCCCGTTAAGTGAAGACACGTATGCCCGCCAAGAAGAGCGGCGGGCGTGCTGCGAAATATACCGGAACCTAGCCCTATCCCGATGAAGTTCATCAACAGTGAAATAGTTCGGGCGGTGCTTATAGCGCATGTAGGCATAAGAGTTCTGTTTGAGGGCCGTCTCACACTCGGCCGACCACCACCGGAGTGGTCGGCGTGCAAAAGGGCCAGACGTTCTGGGAATAGTGGTCAGGCTCACGGCGATGAGGTTACCGGAGAAGAACTCAACGGCCTCATCTACCGACCTAAACTCCTTGACTGAGATAGATAATTCAGTCCTTTCCTGAAATGCAGGCCACCGCGCCTGCGCTAAACACCACCAAGGTGGGCTCTCAGGCGGCAGCGGCCCAGAAAATGATATTTGAGTGGAAAAGTTAACATTAAAAATGGAGGTCATCGGCCAACCCCACCCAAAATCAGGCTATGCATCCAAAGAGCACAGAGATAGATCAAGGGGAAAAAATGAAGCGGTTCTCGGGCAGTGATGAGTAAACTCATCTAGATTTAGGACACCAATCTCAAGCTCTTCGATCAGATCGGCAAGGACTTGTACCCTGGGATTTATTGAGTAATCTCCCCAGAGAGGATGTCTGCCGTTCAGATCTCCAAGCAAGAGAAAGGGCCTCAGCAACCGTGCCACGACGCGGTGGAAGTCCCCTGCGTCAAAGTCAGCTGACGGTGGAATGTACGCAGAAGTAGCACTATACCTCCTATCCAGGTGAAGCTGCACAGCCACTGCCTGAGAGGAGGTATCTAAAGTGAAAAGAAGAACGGAGACATCATGCCGGGTGTAAACCACGCATCCCTCAGCCCGGCCTCCATCCCGCAGTGGTGGGGTCGCAAAACCCTTATCCCCTGGGAGGGTTGGCAGGGGGCTTGCGCCCAGCATGGTCTCCTGCAAAAAGATAGCTAACGGGAAACTGGAGGAGACGAGCCTCCGCAGCTCCTCCCAGTTGACCCGGAGTCCACGGCAATTCCATTGATGGAATATGCCCTCCAAGCCTAGATCGGGGGAGACGCGGGGGCCCTGTTCGAATAGAAGACCCTCACGGGAATGGCCATACGCTTCCCGGAGGCATAACCCAGGGTGTTGTTGGTCGGCCAATGCGCTGAAGGCGTTGTCGCCTTCGAAGATTTATTGGAGGATGCTGGGCTCGCCATGCGAGTCTTTTCCTCCCTCCTCCTCGAAACCTTATTTGGGCGTTGTGGCTTTGGAGGCGTGGGCCCATTTTTTCGAGGATCCACCGTCTCCGGACCGTACAGCCGACCACTAGGCGTTGGCAAAGTCTCCGAAGCTTCTTTGTTGCTGTCCTCCTACCGGGGGAACTCTTAATTGAAGTTGCGTAGCCCTTAAACAATCAATAATCAATTAATCATCAATCAATCAATCCTTTCGGGGGGCAGCTTTAGGAACCCCGGAAGATGGCCTGGCGACCAACTTCAGGGGTGTTGCCTCCTGTGAGTCTAACGACCCGGTGGAGGCTCGTAGACGTTTCGCCTTACGGAAAACGGTTACACTATGGGAAGGGGGGAGCCCTGGTTTTAGCCGGGGCTGTGTGTAAACCCTTTGTGCCGCCAGCTTTACCAGGGGAGCACTCGGGTTAAATAGAACCAGCAAAACGACTCCAAATGGGCGTGGAAACAACCGTGCTCGTTGGCCTGGATGGGCCAGGAGCAGAGGGTCTTTCTAAGTATTGAGGCATAAGACGTCCCAGACAGAGCCGGCCACGCCAAGACCAAGTCCTTAGCCTCGCGGAATGAGAGACGATCCTGGGACTGAACGGCCAGGATTTCTTTCTCAAGGAGATATGCACCACATTGCTTCGAAGAAACGGGGTACGGCTCTCCGCAATGGACACACTTGGCCACACACGATTTGGTCTTATCGTGTGCGGCCTTGGAGCAATTTACACAGAATTCGGGTGACCCCGACTTGGCAGGTCTACATGTGCGATTCGTATGGCCGAAGCAGTGACAGTAATAGCACCTTCGCGGCAGTGCATGAATGCCATCACGCGGTAGCGGTACCAACCTGCACGCACCGACTCAAAGAGCTTGTCTCAGTTGAACGTGACGAAAATTGCAGGGGTGGGTCTCGAGCCCCCTCCCTGTTTTCTCACCACACGCTGGACCTTGACTACCCCGTGGTCGGCCAGCCCTAGAGTGATATCTTCTATGGAGTAGTCCATGAGTTCCCTCGCATAAACTATTCCTTTCACAAAGTTCATGGTAGAGTGCAGCGTCACACTCACTGGGGTGCCATCAAGTGTCCGAAGAGCACTTATCTTGGCCGAGAAACGGGTCACCTTTGGGTTTCTACCAATCATACTAGCTAAGGCTCTCCTCTGATGCATCCTGTTTCCCTTGGCCAACATGCTACCATTAGTGGAGCGAATAACTAAGAAGTGTTTGAAGCCAGCGGGCTCGAAAAGGCCAGGTAATCTCTGAATGAGGGGCCCAACGTAATCGAGGCTCCGCTCTGCGCACCTTTGGTCTTATTTTCGGTTCCCAAAAGGCGAGCACCAACCCGGACGTGCCGATCTTGGCTTGGTCGCGTTCAAGGATGGTAGTGGCCTCGTCCCTCCCCGCGGCCCCTATGGGGGGAGAAGAGCCTCAAGTCTTTTCCGTCTTCTTTTTATTATTCTTTTTTTTTAGGAGAGGAAGGCGGGGAATGTACCCGCTTCTCCTCTCCCCCAACAGGAGCTTTAGACCAGATGGGCCGGCCTCTTCAATGTCCTTCCCCGAAGGTCCCAGCAGTCGTGGCGGCACCGGCCGGATGACGAGATCCCTCCCCTCCTTGTGCTATCTTAGCAGCCCGACCCTTCTGGCGACTGCCCCACGTAGTAGCAGACTCGGACTCAGTGTTTGATGCCGAGTCCGAATCTGGCATCATGGAAGGCTCCACCTTCTGAAGCTGGGCTGCGTCAGGGAGCATGTCTATCTCAGGGGGGCCTCCATTTGGCCATCCCACCACCCCAGGACATCACAGGTCATGTCTGTCTCGTCTATGTTCTTTGAGGGGGCATAGGCCTTCCCCCCCTGCTAGATTTAATATTTGGGCAAGCAGGTCTTTAGAAGGAAGCAACCGATGGGGCTTTCTTTCCCCTCTGCCCTAAGGGTGTTTGCCCTACCGAGCCGCTTCAATGGGGAGCGGCCGGTTATGGGCTGCCTGCTGGCTTTCCTGGCAGTCCCCTGTGAAAGCAAAGGTAGAAATACTAGATTTAACCTGGGGTCACATGGTGACTCCAAGAAAGGAGGTGAGGGGAAGCCCCGTGCACCCGTTAGCACTGGAGAGGAGTACGCCTCCTCTCCGGTTGAAGAGTTATGGAGGGTGCCCTGGAAAACCACAGGGAGCGGGACCTCCATTTTTTATGTGGAGCTACCTGAGGGCGGCTCCGTTGTTCCTAAGAGGAAATGGGGAGAGATTTTTTTTTTTAAGGTTTTCATCCATGGGCATTGTGACCCTTTATTTTACTGGATGCAAACGCTAATCACCCCTCGCAGGGGCCCGCTCTGCCAAGGGTGAGTACAGGCCTGGCAGAGCCAGGTGCCACCATTTCGGACCACCCATCCCGCCTGGTGGCTTAGCAGTCCTTCAGCATGGCGGCTCCACCTTGGACGAGGCGTAAAATGGATAGTGTTTAAAAATAGAAAGGAAGAGGTGGGGAAGATGTGGGTGGGTATAAAGCAGGTTATTATAAAACCCACCATCTCAAAATGGAGCTCAGGGGTGAGGGATTATTGTCCCCTCCCCCTTCAGCCCCGATCCGGGATCGTTGGCTGAGAAGGAGGTCAGCATCTACCCTGTGAAATTAGATGCTGACCAGAGAAAGTTATGGAAGAGGTTATATGAAAGGCGAGCAAACAAGGGTGGGAACACAAGTGTTCTGAAGGAAGGAGAAGAGGCTAAGCTGAGGTCGGACGGGGTGCTGAGTCCCGTCAGCACGGCGGCCAGGATGGCAAATCGCCGCGCCCCTTATGGGGTTAAAATGCGAAAAGGGGAACTCTTCTCGTGTTGCAGGCTGGTTTAAGTGATCAAACAAGCTTCCTTAGGATAAAGGAAAATATTCATCTGGAGTCTTTATTTCGTCGTAAATTGCGGGAACACGTCTCAAAATGGCAAACGGTAAGGGTAATTTCTTCTTGTTTCTTGTTTCTTGATTATAATTGCACTCATATATATATATATATATATATATATATATATATATATATATATATATATATATATATGATGAAAATTGATGCAATATCGCAAGAAAAGATGAGGAATTAAACCACATTCTCTCAAGACAATTTAATTCAAAACACTTTCGGTGTATCTCACACCCTTTTTCAACTGACACTGGGTAGAAAATATAAGAGAAGTGCATATAAACATAACACAAGATCCCCTCTTTTTCCCCCAATCCCCTACTTGTGGCTAATCTAGGGGGGGGACGGGGTTAGGCCTAAACATATTGAAGGGCTGACATTTTACTATTTTGTTTATTTGCTTTCTTATTACAGGATTAAAAGAAAATTGACCCTCAGATAGATTTAAATTAGGAACTGACAATATCAAGCTCGATTCTACGATTCTTCTCTTAACATAGTTAGCCGATTTAAATACCATTTTACTTCCATTGAAATCGATCGTATGATTCTTGTCTCTAACATGGCAAAATATTCCACTGCTTTCGCTGCCCACTCTAATATCTCTTTTGTGTTCGTACAATCTCTTGTCTAGATTTCTCCCCGTTTTCCCTATATAAACTTTATGGCAATCGTTGCATGGTATTGCATATACTCCTATGTTGTGATGTTCTTTGGGTTTCCTGGCCATCATCAATTGGTTTAAGGAATTATTATATTTAAAGGCTAGATTAATACCCGCTTTTCCAAATATGTCCTTTAAACTATTTAATTTATTATTAAATGGCAATGTTATACATTTGTTGAAGTCATTAGTGCGGGAAGGCTTATTACCATAGAATGTTTTCCTAGCTGCAAAATGGGCAGACGATATGAACCAATCGGGGTAATACAAATTAGAAAAAATGGTCCTGATAATGACAATTTCTTCATCTAAATAGGAAGGATGACATATTTTGTATGCTCTAAGGAAAAGGTTAGAAATTACCGATTTTTTAACAGTATTATCGTGAAACGAAAAATAATATATATAGGCATTCAAGTGGGTTGGTTTCTTATACAGGTCAAGTTTTAATTCATGGTGATCTTTATTAATGAGGACATCCAAAAAGAGTAATCTATTATCATATTCCCATTCATATTTAAATTTGATGGAGACATGCAAATTATTCAAATTATTAAAAAAGGTATCAAAATCATGGCCATTAGGCCATACAGAAAATACATCGTCAATGTACCTTAACCATATAAAGTTAGGGGGAGAAATTGTGGGAAGGAGTTCAGTCTCAAAATCTTCCATGAAGAGACATGCCAATATCGGAGATAAACTATTTCCCATGCTAAGGCCAAATATTTGTCTATAAAACTCATTATTTACTCGAAACACATTGTCAGAGAGACATAATTCAACTAAATCGATAAATTTACTCGTAGTAAATTTATCGATTTAGTTGATGGTTTCTTCCTGACCGGGAGAAACCATCTCGCGAATTGGCACTAAGGACTATCTACGCTGATATTGGGGTCATACTCCTTAGACTAAAAGACCAGCACAACGATTATGTGGCGCTATACGACACAAAAAAGGACCTAGATCTCTTCTTGACCGAAAACGCAGCCAAAAAGTTGGAAAAGATCGGACTCGCACCTCAGACCCTTCCGGACGTACAAACAAAAAGATCTGTGATCTGCATATGACTCGCCCCCTGGGTCGGTGAGCACATTGCAAATCAAATCAAGGAACAGCTAGAAACACATCAGGATTGGGCAAAGGTCGAGGAAATAATAATATTTAAAAACCAAAATGGAGAAGAGCACAACCATGTCTTCAAAGTGGTATTGGGATCGACAGAAATGTCCAAAAAAGCCTCGGAACATGGACTATTTTCCTTCTACACTAAAATCTCACCCGATCAAATCGAGAGGAAGATATTTGTCTCCGTGCATGTATGCTTGACATGCTATGCCCTTGACAAACACCCGACCAAAGACTGCGCTTACAAATGGAATGCATGTTCCAAATGTGCAAGCCAAGACCACAGGTGGGACCAATGCAGGAGCACGGTAAAGAAATGCATAAACTGTGGAAACGCCAACAGAACACTGGCTATGTCTTCCTTAATAAAGAAGCAGCTCATACGGAATAATAAAATCAAAATAAGCGTAGAAAAAGAAAGAAGAAAAACTACCTCCTACGCTGCAGCAACTGCAAATGGAAACCCGCGACACCACCAACACAAACCACAACGGTAAATATAGAGGAAAACATAAAGCCAGGCTTAATTCTCTGCACAATGCACGCATACTTCGTAAACATGACGAAGCCAGGCTCATATGCAAACGAATTCACCACCAGCTGAAAAAGAACGGGCTTAAAAAAATGTGGTTTCCGGAGAACCCTCCTTCGAGCGAGGAAGAAACCTCGAAGACGACCCCAGAAAGCTCAAAACCAAAACCAAAACTCAAAACCCGAGATGTGAACATTAAAATTTACGGTTCCCACGCATACCCGTTACCTAAACAAATCAAACAAAAATATGAGGCAGACGTCGATGAGAGAGGTTCACAATGCTTGAAAGCAAGGCATGATACATATCATCCCTGAAACGTGTCAAAACATCTCAAACGGCGAATTTAAGAAAAAACGAAATGGACGCACTCGTTCCCCAGGCTGCCCGTAAAAACGAAGAGAGGAAGAGACCTTAACAAATAAATAAAAATGGATACGTACCAACGAAAAATTAAAATCTTTACACTAAATGTAAACGACTGGCAAGGAAAAATAATATCATACTCAAACATAATAAGAAAAGAAGACGCAGACATGATTATTCTAACCGAACATAGACTAAACACAGAGATCGACACCATAAGAATTCCAAACTATAAATTTATTACCACAAATTACACACAAACAAGGTACGATGGTGTAGCAATGGTGTCAAAACCGGAATTCATTTTACAGAGGTAAAGGACTTAGAAGAGTCGTATCTGGACATAAAAATAAAAATAACCACAGGAGATCTAGTCATAGCTGGGGCATATCAGCCCCCCAAGACGCTCGTATTTGCCAACTCCAAACTTCCTCAAACTCTTTGGTAGACAGGCCTCAACCATATTAAAAGGAGACCTCAATGCAAGATGCAGAGAGGCAGGCTACACAAGCCAACCAAACGGAGTAGGAAGAACCCTTCAATTATTAATACAAAGGAACCAGCTAAGCAGAGAAGGGCCAGACTTCCCAACTTACTTAACAGCCCAAACCTCGAAAACTCCTGACATAGTAATGATGAACCCAAACTTCAACTTAAATCACTACACCGAACCAGGACCCGCAACCCCATCCGACCATCTAAGTATGATAACGACCATTTCAACTTCACCCATTCAAATTTAATTCCACAAAGAAGAACCATCAGCAGAACAAACTGGAATGGTTACATACCCCAATAATAGAATATAGAACCCTACCTGCTCCCAGATGGAACAACGAAATAAAGGAAATGATTGAAGAATTTCAAAACTTAATTACAAAAGATCACAGAAACAGGCATTAATATGAAGAGATACAGAAGGCTAATTGCTATCACTAGAGAGATAGATAATTTTATTAAAGAAAAGTCAAGACAAGTTTGGAATAATATAATAAGTAAAATGGATGTCAAAGCAGATCTGAGGAAATTCTGGAGAGACTATAGAAAATTACGAGGATCTCAACCAAAGGAAAATATAAAACTAAAAATACAGGAAAGGACAGTGGAAAATAACGAAGAACTCCAAGAGCACTTCCAAAATCACTGGAAAAAATATTCTCGATAACACCTGAGGAGAATCAAGAATATGATATGGAGCACGAAGAGGAAGTCCTACAAGCCCTAGAGGCGGAACAAGAACGCACTTTACCGTACATACACGTCGACGAAGAGAGAAACCACCCCTTGGGGGAGGGAATGACCCTCTCAATGGCTGAATATAAAACAGTCATAAAATCTTTCAAACAAAAAGCACCATGTCAAAGCGGGAGGTCAAAGCGGGATAACAAAGTCACACCTAATAAATGCTCCAGAAAATGTCCATGAATCGATAATGAAGATCTTCAATGCCTGCCTTAATATTGGGTACTTTCCCCAAACCTTTAAGCAGGCAAAGATAATCTTCCTAACGAAGCCGGGCAAAGCAAAACACCAAGTCGGAAGCTACCACCTGATTTCACTCTTGAAATTTCTGGGTAAATTCCTATAAAAACTCCTAAACGACAGGTTAATTAAACACTTTACAGAAAATAACCTGTACAACCCACATCAACACGGGTTCAGGAGCGAGCAATGAACGGACACCGCACTGGCGATAATAACCGAAAAAATTGCCACAGATACAGCGCGAGGCAACAGAGTAGACATAGTATTCCGTGACGTTGCTAAAGCATTTGAAAAGGTGTGGTTGCCCGGCTTAAAAGCCAAGATCTGCTACCTTAACCTGCAAATAAATGTTTGCAAAATATTATGCAACTACCTGGATGAAAGAAAAGCCGTACTTCAAATAAACGGCCAAACAGGCGACCATATCGACCTGAAAACGGGAGCCCCCAAGGAGGATGCCTCTCTCCGACGCTGTATACTGTTTACACCAGAGACCTTCCACAACCAACTCACGAATGTGCGATGTACATCCAACTGGCGATGACATCACACAAATAATCACCAACGACAGGAAGAACCCCCGAGACGTAGCTCAAAGAACAGCGAGGGAGATAAAAAATATCAATGACTACGAAAGAAGAAACAAAATATAAACAAACAAAGATAAATTCAAAATAATACGCGTAAACAGATGGAAAACAGTTGCAGTAAGAGTCGATGGAGAAGCATATCCATACTCCACGGAAGGACGCGTCCTCGGTCTAAAATTAACAACAACAGGGTACAACGGCCACATAGCACAGAAAATTAACGAAACGAAAATTATCATGTCGGCGCTGTACAGATTCAAAAACCTAAGTAATAAAAACAAAAGAAAATTATACATGGCCCTAGTTCGTTCCAAGCTCCTTTACCCAATAGTACCGATGAATAGAGTAAATAATACACAATTAAAAAAGGTCCAACGCATTCAAAATCAAGCCACAAGGTTCATCACGAACTCAAAAAGACAGGAGAACATAACATCTGAGGAACTCCATCGAAGATCTGCACTAGAACCCTTAAATTTAACCCTACAAAAACTTTCAAAAACATAATTTCCCGAAACGAAATCAATCAAATAGTAGTACCGGAAAACGAAATCCGGCAAATACACTACAAAAATCGTTTGGCGGCAGCCTGAAAAAAACTTAAACAACGTCAACTCCTATATATAGGTAAAAAAACAAGATTACCGAAGAAGACAACCGACCATACAATCAATATGAGAAACCGAATAAGACAACCGATTATGAGAAACCCGATGAGTCAAAATATTACCGAGATTAACAAAGAAGATTACCACTTAAAATTTAATAAACAAACAAATATATATATATATATATATATATATATATATATATATATATATATATATATATATATATATATATATATATATATATATATATATAAAAATATATATATATATAAATATATATATATAAATATATATATATATATAAATATATATATATATATAAATATATATATATATATAAATATATATATATATAAATATATATATATATAAATATATATATATATATATAAATATATATATATATATAAATATATATATATATAAATATATATATATATAAATATATATATATATATAAATATATATATATATATATATATATATATATATATATATATATATATATATATATATATATATATATATATATATATATATATTAGGGTCATCCCCAAAAGAATTTTGAGTTTTTTATCTCCACATGCCTGATTGTATTACCACATTGAACAGTAGGTCACATACTCAATTTCATCAAAATCGAACAATATTTACTGGTCGCTATATGGATCTTAACTTATTAGTCTGCTGGTAAATTAATTTTGGGGATAGAAATGAACAGTCTTTGCAACTACTAGTTTATTTGAAACAGATCTTGGTGTTGAAAGACAATTTTTTAAAAAATATTTATATTTAAGTGAAAAGAAAATAGTTAAATGGCAAATGATTTCTTTTTGACGCAAATTATAACTAAAATTGCTGATTACACATTGATCCTTTTGAGCATGAGGGAAAATTTTGTGATGTTTTGCCACAAGTCTGAGAAGCAACTGTTTCTGTTTGTCATCTTCTGTTAGAGATGCATTATACGATTTGATAAGTGCAATACCTGTTTCTGCTGGATCGTTAACAACCATTAAGTTAATCGCTCGACGTTGAAATTCTTGAAAGCACGTATTCTCTTCCCAAGGACTTGGGTTAGTCTTCAGGAATGTATCCTTTGCAAACTTGTATTCATCTTTCATTAGGAACCTAAAGATTAGCTTAGTTTTTTGAGTTACCAGTTCATGCAAGTTCAAATCCTCGATGTTTTTTGTAAGATTCAATCAATCAGCGAACAACTTTGGTGTTTTCATTACGTTGGAGATTGGAGAACATCTCCTGTTTGGTCTCAGCATTAATTCTATGATCGAAAAATGCAAGACCAACAAGATGTTCTCCAAGATACCAAAGGTGTCTGTGAAGGGCTGTGGTTGCTTCTTTAGATATTGTCTGATTTGGGTACTTTTGCAAAGTTTTAAGAACCTGAACGTCATGTAAAGGAACATTAATTGCAAAATGAGCTTCATTCCAAAAACGCGAGTAGACCAAAGCAACAAAAAGAGAGCACTCTGTAATATTGGCCTTTTCACGTTCCGTTAGTTTCAATTGATGCTTAAACAAGTATATTTTCAGGACATACTCGTATATAGCCTTAGCTATCCAGCGTGCATGATGAGTCGCTCCTGAGGCTCTTAATGCCCCCAAGAAAGATGAGACTGAGTCGCAGCAATTCTTCATAATAGTCACGCAACTGACGAGATTTCAAAGCTTCCTGAAAATATGCGACCATTTCTCCTCGAAGATTATGCATTACTGGATTGACTAATAAACTGCTATCCACCTTTAAAAAAGAATCCTTTTTAAGTGACGACCATTGTTTTTTAAAACGTTCAAAGAGACTCCTCTTTGGACTACTTGTAGGCCCAAGTAAAATATTGCAAGCACATGACAACATAATTTCGAAAATATGATGACGGCACGCAATCCAAACAAGCTCCCTTCCTAATACTTTCTCAATTATGGTACAGGCTCCTTTTTGTAGGCCTGTATTTGATGCAGTTGTGTCAAATACAAGGCCTTGAACTTCGTCACGAAGATTCTAGTCATTAATTAGGGAAATGCATACCATAGCCTGTTCTTCTCCTGTTGCTCGTCTTATTTTTGGCACACCAAGAAATTTTCCGATTCCATTTACAGAAACTATTATTGCAATTCGTTCTACTGTTTCCTTTGCCCCATCAATAGCAGGTAGTAGTTTTCTATCCCAGTGAAGAAGGATCGTTCCTTCAACAGACAACGAAACTTTATCTTCATTGTATGTTGCGTCTCTTACTTGCTTTCTGGAACGTCGTATAGAACTCCTGGAAAATGTCATAGCTGCAATATCCTGACCCAAGGCGTGTGTTATTGATCCAGCAACCATTGTTGCTTTTCTATCCTTAATATTTGCACGATCAAGAACAGCAGCCACACCTGAAGTTGTAAAGATATTTTTTTTAATTTGAAGGACTACATTGTGCATTCTTCTTTCTAGTTGAAGAAGGTAGACAAAACTCTTTGTCTTCCGCAATTAAACTTTCTCCTTCAGATGATAATGACTCAAAATCTGCATGAGCAGCAGCCTCTGCTTGATTTTTAGAAGTATATATTTTTCTTTGTATTGTAAAGCCTTCTCATGTCGATATCTTTTGCGGGATATTCCTTGGCTGAAGTAATCTTATCATGGCACGACATACTGCAGGAGAAAATGTTCTCTCTCTGCATCAACAGAAATTGGCGGTCTTCTTCATTTTTTACCACATTTAAAGCATTTTTTGAGGCTATTTCAAAAAGTTTTGAAAGAGTAGATTCGAAACTACGCTCATTCATTCTACATGAGTACAGTTCGGTTTTGCGGTTCTTCTTCAAATAAAGGTATTCTTAATACAACCTCGAGAGTTTCCTAACGCAAGAGTCTATTCACTGTGTGGGAATTCGGGCTCTTTCCCATACTTTTATGACTTTTTTGCAAGCGAGGTTGTAACTTTGTGTCAAAGTCATTGACTCCACTTGATAGTGGTACTGAACAACACGAAGCACATCACCACATGCTGATAATCCTGCATAAAAAAGCTCACTAGTAGGATGTCCTAAAAGCCAGACTGCCGCAGATGAACGCGTACTTCCAGCCATAATCTGAAACAAGAGAAATAAAAATTTATTGTAACTGAGTGAGCTCACGGTTCCCCTCCATTTAGTTATACTTAAAAGATATATTTTTTATACTCTAAAATATCTAAATATTCAATATTCATGAAATAATAAGCTTTCATTTGACATAAATAAATAGGCTCCTGTGTTTGTAAAAAATTACGGCAGTCATACTTAATTAAAATGTATATATATATATATATATATATTGTGAATTCAAATATGAACATAAAGTGTGTTAACATATAAATCTAATATTCTTTAAGTAAGTCTGATATTGATAAAAAACTGCAAATTATCTATGCACTGAATAAACAAAGTATTTTACTTACCTAAATAATTATATATATATATATATATATACACTTGCATAAACCAGCACTTGTATTCACTTGTATTACGTCAACTGTTAAACTTCAAACTACAAATCACGATTAATCAATCCTCGCTGACTTATATAGGAAATGGTGCGATTGCATTACCATTTGAAACGAGGGGGCGTTATTACGTCATCACTTTACAAGTGGGCTCAGAAATCAACAAGCTGAAACAACAATTATTATTGCATCATACGCCGAGTATGTAAATGTCATTCCACTTTTCAGATAATGCAATATCTTGATTTTTTTGCGAATTATTGTAATTCATAAGGAATGAGTTAACAATGACAAATATATGATAGTATATAAGTAACAACCAATAAACGCCTACCATTAAAAAGTTTCAATATTTTGACTGAAATTTTAAAATATAGAGACACATAACGACCTCTAAATATTCACCAATTTAGTCAATATTTTGCATCAGCTCTTTTAACATCTTATAGCATAATTTTAGCCATGTGGAGAACATTTCCAACTCATTTCAATTTTTTGCATATATTTTGGACCACCCTAATATATATATATATATATATATATATATATATATATATATATATAATGCGAAAGTAGCACAAAAAAAACAAAAAAAAACTAATAAATACAAAAATAAAGATGTTCGATTAAGCAAAAAGAAAACAAAGGCTCGAATGCTAAATTTTTATCTCTAATAAACTTAAAATCATATCAAAAAGTACTCTTTACACAAGATTTTCTATCTATCCTATCATTCTCTCCACATTCTAACTCTATGCTATCTTGAATCTTGAATCTTTCTTGAGCTTTTAGAGTAGACTGAGTACGAGTAGCACCTTCACAATGTCTGGTTATGGTAAAGGAGGGAAAGTCGAGTGGAGATTTTTTCAACGCCCTCCAGACAATTTTACATTTCAAAAACCGAACCCGGAGGAGAAGACATCTCTCACCCCAAGAAGCAAGAGAGTACCAGAAGGGGGAAGGACAGCACTGCCCAAGGGGGGACATGGGACACCCACCCCCCAGGAGACCAAGCGGATCCCTTTCCGGTTAATAGCGGGGCATAAAACACCTGACAGGCAAACCGTCTTCGAGACCGTGTTTGGAAAAGTAAACATCGAGCTCACCCGTCTCATCGAGACGCCAAACGGGTGGGCTGCGGTTTGTTGGAAAAAACAAGGACGTGGAGGTCCTTGTTTCAGAGAAGACAAAAGAACCCCTTCGCAAGATAGGGCTCGAAGCAGTAGCCCCACACGAATTACTCGTGAGGCGCACCGTCAATCTGAAAAAAGTATACCCTTTCTTCTCAGATAACTCCACCAAAGATATCAAGGCCGAATTGAACTCAAAACAGTCATGGAAAAAAAATAGACAAAGTAGATAAAATCGGAAAGATGATAATAAAAATCATCTTCAACAGCAGCGAGATGGCTCAGAGAGCGTTGAGGGAGGGCCTCCTGGGGTTCTACCTACCGGTAGCTTCAGAGCAGATCCAGGCAGAGAAGTATATATACTTAGAAAACTGCCAAAACTGCCTTGTACTCGAGAGTCACTCGACTAAAGAATGCCCGTCGAAAGAACAAACTTGTGCGGCATGCTCCAAAACTGGCCACAGTTGGAGAGACTGCCATGAAGAACGTCAAAAATGTGCGAATTGTGGAGGGAAACATCGGGCTCTGACCATGAGATGCTCCCTACGCAAAGAAGCGATACGGGCGAAACGTGAAAAGTTAAGAAAGGAAAAGGAGGCAAAAGCCTGAGGAGATACCTACGCCACAGCGGCATCGGCACCAGTGAACACACAAATACCAGAAAGAGCGACTCCGAAACTTGTCATGCTAGCCGAGAGTAAAGAAATAATGACAATGGTCATCGTCGCCCACCTGGCGAACCTTGCGCGCCCCGGCAGCTTCTCGGAGGAACTGAACAACACAATGGAGTCAAGAAGAAGTTGTGGTTTCCGCCAAACCCAACATCTCAAGACGTGTTAAACATCAAGTTCGTCGATGACGCACAGACTGAGAACAGCAAAAAAGCAACGGTGCTAAACAAGGAACAACAACCTAAAAACACAAAAGAAGACGGGAGCCAGGCAGAAGACGAAGGCGAAGCAAGAAAAGAAAAGGCTGAAAACTCAAAAAATAGCCCGAAGGAAAAGCGAGCGAAAAAGAAGAACACCAGGTCCACAGCAAAGCAAGAAGAAGAAAAAAGGCAAGTACAAACAGGCGGCGATTCGGAAGACGATTAAAGTTACCCCGGGGGGCCCCTAACGGAAAAAATAGAAATTCTGGAAAAAGGACACTTTTCCGACAGGGAAGAAGTGGATTTAAAAGTTTTCGGGACTACTGATGTAGACCCGAGAAAAGCAATAAAATGAAGTTAGTTCAAGGAATTAGAAGCGGTGAATACAAGTGGACCTTCGAGGGGCAGTGTTCTCCATAAGAAATAGATAGCCTCCTGTGCAGTGGAACAATGTACAGTATATCTCGGACTCAAGTATATACACAGTGAACGGGACAACGTACGAGTATAAGAACATAAAATGCGGAATGAAGACCTCGGAGATAGACTAATAGTAAAAAGTGAGTTAACAGCGAAAAAAATATAAAAAATCGTGGTGAAAGTGACAAATAATAAAGTGAAATACCAGTAATCAACAGTGTATAAACATGAAAAGTCAAATAAGTAAATGTATAGCGTGATAATAGTTAATATGAAAGTACAAGTGTATTGTGAGTCTCGTAATAGAATGAAAGATTCAGATAGCGAATAAAATCAAAAAGCTTCAAGAGTAAAGTGAGCTAAAACATAAATTCAGCCAAATAAAGTGCGAACAGTGAACATAAAAGTAAGTGTTCATTAAATAAAATTCTAAAGTGAAGAATATATAGCAATATTAGTGTCAATAGTAATATAGTAATGATAATATAAAAAAGCAAGTCAATAATAGCTAAACAAATATGAATAGTGAAATAAAAACTAAATAAAGTTAACAGTGAATCGAAAAAAAAGTAAGATATATAATTAGATATAAATAATTAAAGTTAGCATGTGGAATTGAAGTGTTACGTATGATCAAAAGTGCAAATTGGTAACCCATCAATCAAAGATTAGAATAATAAACACTAGTTTTAGTGTAAATATAACAACCCTCCCAGTGGTGTACAAATTAAATGCAAAAAATGTGGAATGTAAACTACCAAAAACCTGAGCTCCTGCGTAATTCGTTATTCCAGGAGGAGCTATTTCACTTTTTGTGTACTTTTGCCTCTCACTAAATCTTTCCCCTCCTCAACTCTAGTTTCGAAGATTATTTCAACACTTTTTGACTATAATATTTATATTTTTGCATTGTGTACATAAACTTAACTTTATATAAATGTAAAAGCGAAAAACCCTCTTGTAGCCCTTTTCTCCAATAAATATATCAGATTTCGGAGCTTTTAAGCGCTCAATCAGAGTTCGGATCCAGCTACTGGCTTCAGACTAATGTATACCCTACTGGGAATGAAGGAGAGTAAACTAAGGACACTATACAAAGCCTTCGTGGAATCAGTCCTGGCTTATCCTCCAATTCCGCTGCACACAGCTTCAAAGTCCACGAAGCAAAAACTTCAGAGAACCCAGAATAAGGCGACTTATGTCCTTACAAAAAAAAGAAGAGGAGAAGGAAGGAAATTAAGAGAATTAATTCCAGCCACTAAATTAACACCATTAAACCTGACCCTGGAAAAAAAGAGCAAAAGACATATGGACTAAAGTGGAGAGAAATTATCCTCAGATAATAAGAGATATATGAATACCTAACGGAACCACAGACAGGTACTTCCCCAGCAGTAGGAACAACCTACAGAAGGAAGAAGAACTAATGTACACCAGTAACCAAGCAACAAAAAGGATGACAAAGACATGAAGGCCTTAAATAGAAAAACTAATATTTAAAAAAAAGGAACCAAATTTAACTAGAAGAAACATACGAAGATTATAAAAATAAACATATTTACACAATTTTATATATAAAAAAAGGAATTAGAAGTTACGTACCTGCAAAGGTCTACCAATAGAGAATATAATATATATATATATATATATATATATATATATATATATATATATATATATATTTATCAAAATATAAAGAAACAAAGAAGCAACATACCTACAAAGGTCAAAGAACAAACAAGAAGTAGAAAGAAAAACAGTATATAACAAGGAAATAGAAGAAACGTACCTGCAAAGGTACAAAAGCAAAGAATAAACAAGAAGAAAGAAGAATAAATAGAAAAGAAAAAGATCAGCCGTTCACCTGGCAAAGAATAATTATCATCTTATCATCATCACATTCCACACTGTAGATACTCATCCTTTCCATACATTTCCTCCCGCCCACCCCAAAATAATAAAAATTAAAACAGAATGAAATAATAATATTAAAATAAAAATCTCATGCTATCCTTCTTTTCCCCCACTATCTTCTCTCACCTCTGGATCCAGCTACTAATTGGAGTAAGTAGAAAAAGAACAGTGTTGTGCGCGTCGTATCCTAACCATCTGGTCCTAATAAAGGAGGAAAACGTTGGGGCAATAATCGGCAAAACGCCAATACCGCTCAATTTTGACGGTTGTGGAGTGATTCTCCCCCCCCCCCCCCCGAGAAGCAAGTGAGACACACTAGGGGGAAGGGCAGCACTGCCCGAAGGGGGACATGGGTCCCACCACCCCCCAGGACACCAAACGATCCCCCTCCGTCTAATAACGGGGAAACCAAAGCCAACCAGGGAAACGGTCTTTAAAACAGTCATCGGGGAAATAAACATTGAGCTCACCCGTCTCATCGAGACACCAAATGGGTGGGCGGCAGTCTGCTTAAAAAACAAGGACGTAGAAACCCTTGTTTCAGACCAGGGCAGGCAACCCCTCCGCGAGATAGGGCTCGAAGCGGTAGTCCCCTATGAGCTGCTCGTGAGGAGGGCCGTCATTCTCAAGAGAGTAGACCCCTACTTTTCGGAAAACACCACGGAAGAGATACAAGTGGAGCTGAATGACAAACAGTCATGGGCAAAAGTGGAGAGGGTAGACAAAATAGGCAAGACCCTCATTAAAGTCACCTTCGCTACCATCGGGATGGCTCAGAGAGCGTTAAGGGAAGGCCTCCTGGGCTTCTACCTTCGCGTCGCCCCAGAGCAGATAGAGGCAGAAGAGTATATCTTCATAGAAAACTGCCAAATCTGCCTGGCCATCGAGAGCCGATAGAGGCAGAAGAGTATATCTTCATAGAAAACTGCCAAATCTGCCTGGCCATCGAGAGCCGATAGAGGCAGAAGAGTATATCTTCATAGAAAACTGCCAAATCTGCCTGGCCATCGAGAGCCGATAGAGGCAGAAGAGTATATCTTCATAGAAAACTGCCAAATCTGCCTGGCCATCGAGAGCCACCCGACACGAAACTGCCCGTCTAACATACAAATCTGCACGACATGCTCCAAAACCGGTCACGGATGGAGAGATTGCCGGGAAGAAAAACCTAAATGTGTAAATTGCGGAGGTGAGCATCGGGCTCTGGCCATGAGATGCCCTCTACGCAAGGAAGCGATAAAAAACAAGAGGTTGAAGCTCAAACAGGAAAAGGAGGAAAAGACAAAAGCTACTTCATATGCCACCACGGCATCTACTCCTGGAAGCGCTACTCCATCAACGGACAGAGTGACTCCGAAATTAATCTTACCGGCCGAGAGCAAGGAAATTATGACGATGGTCATAGTCGCCCACCTGGCGAATCTTGCTCGCCCCGGCAGTTTTTCGGAGGAGCTCAACGCTATGCTGAAAAACAACGGAGTAAAGAAAAAGTTGTAGTTTCCCCCGAACCCAGCATCCCATGACGTGCTGAACATCAAGTTCATTGATGAAACGCAGTCAGAAAACCCCAAAGAAATAAGGAAGAAAGAAGAACCAACCATCAACCGAGAAGAGGATTGGAACCAAGAACGAATAAAAGAAGATACCGCGCAAGTTAAAAGCAGCCCGAAGGAAAAGAAACCAAAAAAGAAGAAGAGCAGCAAACCCCCTAAACAAGTAGAAGAGGAGAGTATGGATGGAGAATCTGAAGACGATGATTCTTACCCCGCAGTTCCCCTGACCGAAAAAGTCAATGTCTTGGAAAAGGGACGTTTTTTCGACGGGGAAGAACTAAAACTAAAAGTTTTCGGGACTACTGGATGTAGACCCGAAAAAATCAATCAAACCCAACTGGTAAGGGGCATTAGGAGCGGCGACTTCAAATGAACCTTTGAGGGACCCTGGTCCCCAAATGAAATGGAGAGCCTCCTATGCAGCGGCACCATGTACATTCCGGAATCAAGTTGTCACACAGTGAATTCATCAACTTTCCAAAACATAAAGTGCGGCATGAAGACCTCGTCGATAAACTAAAAATAAAAAGTGATAAGAAGTGTAAAGCGCGAAAATAACTAAATAATAGTGCAAAACGTTTAAAGTGTAAATAATTAATTAAACAAACAAGTTAAATAGATAAATAAGTAAATAGTTAAATGTGACAATTAATAGACAAGTGATAAAACAACTTAAACAAGTGAAAATTTAGCGAAAAATATAAATAGGAAACTATAAAATTAAAACTACTAATCAATATATAAATACAGTGAATTAAAATTAAGTATATTATAAATAGAATTAAGTACGTAAAATGAAACATTCAAGTGATAAAACAACTTAAACAATTTAAAATTTAACGAAAAGTATAAATAGGAAACCATAAAATTAAAACTACTAATCAGTATGTAAATACAGTGAATTAAAATTAAATATATTATAAATAGAAGTAAGTGAAACAGTATCTTAAACTTAAACTCAAGTGACGAAGTATAAAACGTAATAAAATCAAACAGTGATATATAAACCAATGATTAGTCATCAAAATTTAATGTAAAAATTAAAACCCAATTAGTGGGTAGAATTAATTTATGTATTAAAACCCTATTAGTGGGTATAACTTAAAACCGTAAAGTGTTAAAAAGCTGAGCTCCTGCGTTTATTTCTCCAGGAGAAACCTCTTTATGTATCTTTGCCTTCGACTACTTCTTCCTCTCCTCAACTATAATTTTTTCAATTTTTTCACCACTTTTGACTATATATTTTTGCATTGTGTAAATTTATATATTTGATGTATAAAATACTTGTACTCTTTCCAATAAATATATCATCATCATCAGCTACTAATTGTAGCTGGATCCGAACTCTGATTGAGCACTACCGAATGTGCATTAGCGGCAAAGGAGGTAAAGGTTTTTGAATATGAGATCAAAACGTGAACTCTTTCCCCTACGAGGTCTTACAAGGAGCATAACAGAAGGAGCTCTAGGTATCATCGACTCAACAATTTCGCTCTCTGTGACTTACATGACTGGGGCACCAAGTAAACATCCGTCCCATTGGCCCTTTAACTCACTACCCTGCACAGGAGGCAACGTTTTCGAGAAGCTCCTTTACCGACCGTGTACACTGGGAATTTCTTTCCTCCATTTACAAAAGAGAAAATACTGCATACTGGGAAGTTTATCTTCCCATTTCCAAAAGAGAGAATATTACATACCGGGAAGTCTATCTTACAATTTACAAAAGAGAGAATAATATATACCGGAAAGTCCATCTTCCCATTTATAAAAGGTATGATTGTGGTTCAATGTGTGACCTGTTTAAACTCTTAATCGAATGTTATAATTGGTTCGACTCCCACAAAACTATTCATTCCAAAGCACCAAAAAGCAGAACTATTATTGAAATTAAAAAAAAAAGAAATCTCGACGAAAAGGATGCATTTCTTCAATTGGAGTCGGGCTCATCAGAGTCTAACGTCAACTCGATTGAAAGTGAACGGTAGCGTATGGCGTATACAATTATAGTTAAGCATAAACGTGATAATAAAGTTGATTCTGCTGTCATATTTACTGTTGGGGAGTAATTTCTTTTTCTGTTCTTCTTAAATGAGGGACGCATTGCTTCCCTTGCTTCCATTGGCTACACGCCACTGTCCCCAACCCTACACGGAATCGACGATCTCGCAAAAACTCCGAGATAAAGATTGGAAGACGTTCCCTCTTCCCATCATGTGGAGAGTCTCCATGATACTCTATCATTATGCAATATCATAGGTCTTCCCCAGATCGAAAAAACACCTTGGCGTATTGCTGTCTACGAAAAAAGACCTTGCAGACGGCATTTTCCAGTCTGAGCCGAGTATCTGGCGTGGGGCGAAACTTGCGGAACGCAACTCACTCAATGTAAACTTGTAGCCTTCAGTGATATCACGACGGGCATTGAATTCTGGCGGAGCAGCAGTTCGGTAGAGAATGCGGAGAAAGCGATTGCGAAAGACTCCACCACGGATGCAGGGTCTGAGATTGCGGTCCCATTCTCCTATGGAACGGAGGAGGGGGGGGGGGGTCTGCGAGAATTGCCCCGAATCCTTTTGACTCGCTTCCACACCTCTACTAGAGGGATCTTCCGGTTAAGTAAAGACACGTATGCCCGCCAGGAAGAGCGGCAGGCGTGCTTCAAAACATACCGGAACCTAGACTTAGATCGACGAAATTGACTGACAGTGAAATCGTTCGAGCGGAGTTTATAGCCCATGTAGGCATAAGGCTTTTGCTTGAGAGCCGTCTCACAGTGGGCTGACTACAACAAATGAGGTCGGTTTGAAAAACGGCAAGAAATTCGAAGTATATTAGCCAGACCCATGGTGATGAGATTATCAGAGAACAACTCATTAGACTAAGAAAGTGAAATCAGTCATTTCCTGAAATGTGGACCAACGCGACCGCGCCACCGGGGTCAGTCTCAGGCGGCATCGATCTAGAAAATGATATTGGAATGGGGAGTAATCCCTTCCATGGTCATCTACTAGTTTCCACCCAAAATAAGGATGTGCATTGAATCCGGAGAGCAGAGGAATAAATCAAAACGAGTAAACGAAGTGGTTTTCGAGTAGTGATGCGTAAACGCATCTTCAAATTTTACACTTATCTCCAGCTCGTGGATGAGGTGGGCAACGACCTGACCATGATACCGTATCGCCATGCAGCATCATAGGCCATCTCCAGATCAAAAACACAGTGGCGTAGTGCAGTCTACGAAGGAAGGCCTCGAAGATGGCATTTAAAGTCGGTGCAGAGCATCCGACGTGGAGTGGAACTTGCGAAAGCAGCACTGTGCAGAAGACAGATGGCCTCCGCTGTCTAGAAAAAAGCACACGAAGGAGTTTAGAGAGATTGGGTGGAAACCGTCCGGGGTAGTGATCTCTCGCCGGTTTGCCAAAAGCAAGCACAGTAACGATAGGCCAGGAATCTAACAGAAAGGACATGCCTCGCTCTGTCGAAGCATGGCTTAGGGGATATCGTCAGACCAGGGGAGGTTTCCGCGCACGAAGAGAGAGCAGCGGAACACAACTCACTTAAAATGAACCTGTCGTTGAAGGGTTTTCCGACTCTGGAGGTAGAGTCCAGTCGGTGGCATTCTGCGAAAAAACGACGCGCAGTGAATGCTGGCGGAACAGCATCCTGGCTATATAATGCGGAGAAAGCGGTCGCGAAGGATTCCAACACAGACGCCGGGTCCTAGATGGTGGTACCATTCTCCTGGAGAACAGGAGGCGGTCCTGCGAGAACTTACGCTAAATCCTTTTGACTCGGTTCCACACCTCTGCTAGAGGGGGCTTCGAAATATACCTGAATTTAGCCCTAGCTCGACGAAACTCACTGACGATGAAGTCGTTCGGGGGGCATTTATAGCGTATGTAGTCATAACGCTTCTATTTGAGGGCCACTTCATACTCGGCTGACCACCACGGGAGCGGTCGGTGTGCAAAACGGCCAGACGTTCTAGGAATAGTAGTGACGCCTACGGCGATGATGTAGCCGGAGAAGAACACAACGGCCTCATCTACCGACCTAAACTCCTCAACTGAGAGAGTAATCAGTGATTTCCTGAAATAAGGGCCACCGCGACCGCGCCAAGCACCACCGAGGTGGGCTCTCAGGCGGCAGCGGACCAAAAAATTATATTTGAATGGGAAAGTGATCACTACCATGGAGGTCATCGACTACCCCCCACCAAAAATCAGGATGTGCATCCAGAGAGCACAAAGATAGCTCGAGGCAGAAAAATGAATCGGTTCGCGTATAGTGATGCGTAAACTCATCCATATTTAGGACACCTATCTCTAGCTCGTCTAACAGGTCGGCAAGGACTTGACACCTGGAGTTAATAGTGTAGTCTTTCCAAAGATGGTTTCTACCGTTCAGATCCACGAGCAAGAGAAAGGGCCTCGGCCACCGTACAACGACGCAGCAGAAGGCCCCCGAATTGAATTCAGCTGGCGGTGGAATGTACGCGGAAATAACAGTATACTTCCTATCCAGGTGCAACTGCACAGCTACTGCCTGAAAGGAGGTATCTATAGCAAATAGAAGAAAGGATACATCATGGAGGGTGTAAATCGCGCATCCTCCCGCCCGGCCCCCATCCCGTGGTGGTGGGGTCTTCAAACCCTTATACCCCGGGAAGGGCGTCAGGGGTCATGCACCGAGCATGGTCTCCTGCAAAAAGATAACTAACGGGCAACGGGAGGAGACGAGCCTCCGCAGCTCCTCCCAGCTGGCCCGAAATCTGCGTCAATTACATTGAAGGAATATGCCTTTCAGGCCTAGCTCGGAGAAGATGCGGGGGCCCTCTTCAAAAAGAAGACCCGAACGGGAATGGCCGTATGCTTCCGCGAGGCAGAACTCCGGGTGCCGTTGGCGGGACAATTCGCTAAAGGTGCTGTCGCCTTCGAGTACTTACCGGGGAAGGTTGGGCTCGCCATGCGAGTCTTCTCCTTTTTCTGCCTCGAAACCTTAGGCAGGCGGGGCGGCTTCGGAGGCGGGGGTCCCTATTTTGGAGGATCTACCGTCTCCGAGCCACTCAGCATAGTCTTGTCTGCGGGCATAGGAGCCGAAGATCCTTTGGTGGTCGTCCTTTCAGGGGTATCTTTAGGAACCCCGGAAGACGGCCTCATGACCAGCTTCAGGGTTGTTGCCTCTAGTGAGCCTAACGACTTGGTGGAGGCGCGCGGCCACTTCGCCTTACGGAAAACGGTCAGACTCTGGGAGGGGCGAGCCCTGGTTTTAACCGAGGATGGGTGTGACCCCATTGTGCCGCCAGCTCTAACAGGGGAGCGCCGGAGGTGAGTAGAACTCTCGGATGGGTTCCGAAATGGCGCAGAAACGACAGTACTTATAAGCCTTAAGAGACTAGGAACAGAGGGTGCCATTTTTAAAATTGAGGCATAAGACGTCCCAGGAAGCGTCGGGCGCGCCAGGACCAAGTCTTTAGCCTCGAGAAATTAGAGACTATCCATAGCCTGAACGACCATGAATTCATTCTCCAGCAGATACGTAACACATTGCTTCGATGAGCGGGATGCGGCTCTCGGCAAATGAAATACCTGGCCTTACACGATTTGGACTTACCATGTGTGGCCTTGGAGCAAGTTACACAGACTTCGGGTAAACCCGACTTTTCTCGTGTACCGGAGCGATTCGTATAGCCCAAGTGGTGGTAGTAGTAGCACCTCAGTGGCAGTAGCAGGAATGCATTCACGCGATAGCGATACCTACCGGCACACACAGACTCAGGGAGTCTGTAACGCGCGAAGGTGACGTAGGATGTATGAGTGGTTCTCGAGGCCTCTTCTTGTTTTTTGATCACAAGTTCGACTATGACCGCTCCATGGTCGGCCAGCTCTAAGGTGATGTCATCTATTGAGTAATACACGAGTACCCTCGCGTAGACCGCTCATTTTATGAACTTCATGGTATAGTGTGGCGTCACACTCAGCGGAGTGTCATTAAGTGTCCGAAGGGCACTAATCATGGCCGCTTCGGAGGGATCTGACGAATTCACAAGAAGGCTCTCTTTGGAGAAACTGAACAAATTTGGCTCTCTATGATTCGATCTAACTAATGTTCTTCTCTGATGGATCGTGTTGCCCTTGGCAAACATGTTAACATCAGCAACGCGAATAACCATAAAGTGTTTGAAGCTAGCGAGCTCGAAAACGCCAATGACAGGTAGTCTCTCAATGATGGCTCGCGATCTAATCTAGGCTCCGCTAAGAGACCTTGCAACTTTGGTCTTTGATTGGGACCCCCCACCCGGGGGCGCCTCGGGGCGGACATGCCTATCTTGGCCTGGTCGCTTGTTGAAACAGCAGCACTCCCGTCCGTTCCCGGAGCCCCCGCGGAGTTAGAGGAACCTTTAGTTTTCTTCTGGCTTCATTTCTTTTCTTTTTAGGAGAGGAGGGTTGGAAATGAACCCTCATCTCTCCTCCGCCGGAAGGAGCCCCTAGGCCGGATAGACGGGCTTCAGCAAGATCCTTCTCCGAGATGGAGTAGGTCTTGGCTGTCCGAGGGGCACCAGCCAGGGAAGGAAGTCCCTCTTCTTGTGAATCCTCAGGTGCCCGAGCCATCTGCACAGGGGAGAACTCGGGTCCAGTCTGGGTATATGTCAACTCCGAAACCCTTTCCATCTCAGGGGGGACCTCCATGTACTCTCCTTCACACTCAATTCTTTAGTCAAAGGGGTGCCTCGATTTCCCTCATCCTCCCCGCCACCTAGGGAGGAGGAGGCCGCGCTTGGAGATAGATACCCGTGCACTTATTCACTCTTCCTTACAGTTTTCACCATGATTAGATTGATAAAATAAAAAAAGGGGCCTCATGGAAAGTAGAGACTAACTTCCCCATGAATGGGGAGGTTAAGAGAAAAGTCTCCATAGAATCAGAAATTCCAGAATGTGATCATTTAAACATAATAATCGGCTTTGCCAACCCGGCCCGCCATTTAGGCGAAATTGTCCTGGAACTTTGGCCATAAAGGATGGTGCCGGCGTAGTCACCTTATATGTGTACTGGAGGAAGGTGATCAGAGTCACCAGTACAGTACACCGTGTACCTAATACTTGCCCTAGCCAGCGGGCTTTCGGCCCTTGCAGCAGGTAGGGTCCTCACGGTATACACTGCCACTCTACTAAGGGTCATAAGAGGAAGAAAGGGATAGAAGAGCAAGGAAGAGGAAGGTATGTAATCGCCTATTATTATTATAACCTGGCACTAGGTGATCCCAGGATGGCATGCAGTCCACCAAGGCCTCCTGGTAAAAAGTGCAGGGAGAAAACGTTAAGTGGGGAGTCGTAATGATAATAAAACATAATACTTATAATAAATAATATTAAATATTAATAAATAAATACTAAAAACAAATATAAAAAACACATGAAACCATAATACTCAATAATAATAATAATAACAACACTACAACAACACTAACACCAACACCGCTAACGCCACCAACAACAACAACAATAATAATAACACTAATAATAAGGTAAAGTAATGTTGAGTGTGGTTGAGTGTAAAGAGCGCCAAAAACTTTCCAGGCCCCATTCAAGTCAAACCAGTGACGAGGCTTCCCTAATTTGCACTCAGGCCTGGAGGATGTGCAACTCTTCCAGATATCAAGTGTAACAGGCTACACAGGGTCACCCCCTTGCGGGGTGCCGAAGCGACAGCGGACCCGACCATCCCCGGAGCACCGGCAGAAAGAGAGGAATCCCTATTCTTCCATTTCTTTTTCTTCTATTTACCTTTCTTCTTTCGAAAGGAAGGCGGAGAATTTATCCACTTCTCTCCGCCTTCGGAAAAGGGGCCCCAAGGCCGGATAATCCGGCCTCATCAAGATCATTTCCGAGATGGGGAAGAACTTAGCTGTCAACTCCTCTAAAGGAGCTGAGGTGCTTCACCTGTCCCCTTCGGGGGAGGCGAGAACCAAAGCGGCGCGTACTTTTCCTCGCCGTGTTCTTGGCGGACTCCTGAGAAAGCAAAGGCGGACCCGCGGCAAGTTGAAAGAAGTAACGGGAAAACTCCCGAACCTGTCACGATTGGAAAGAAGAATCGTCTTCTACGCTAATAAAATTATCGGGGGACCCGCCACTAGAGTAGTGTCGCCCGAAGGCAACTCTGCACAACGAGATTAGGGGGGAAGCCCCCAAAACCCGTTCTATTGGAGGGAGAAAAACACATTCTCCGCTAGGAAAGACTGAATGAGCCCATGAGAAAGTACGGGGGCGGAGGCACCTCTTTAGAAGATGCGTAGCTACCAGAGGGCAGCTAGATAAGGGATAGAGGTGAATCTGTCCTACCGGTTGGGGGTGGTGAGAGAGGAGCTCTTGCCATAAGATCAGCACTTAGTAAAGTATGGAGTACATGGGAGAGGTTGGGGAGGGAGGGCAGGATGCGCTGCTTTTATCTTTCCTTGAAGTATTGATTAGGATTTGGGGCGGGGATGCTTTTTGCAATAAAGAAATTTTTAAAACAAAAACAGAGCTGGTTTTCATCGGTGAGGGAACCAGAAACCCGAAAAAGGCAGCAGGAGTCTGTTTCTAGTAATCACTGTGGAATGCTTGCTGGTGCTGACAACGGGACGGTTCTACGCACAATAGGCTTTTAGGTGTGGGCGCTGGGTTCTACCCATTTAGATAGGTACCGAAATCTCCGCATAAGGGTTAACCAATGCGGACCGTGTAGACGGACGTATCATGGTGGATGGTGATTCTTTACCTGGTCCCTTCTTAGTTCAAACACGGTCCCGCGGACCGAGTTCCGACTGCAAAGTTCCACCTCTTCTCGGGAACCAAAAGACTGGGGACGGAAGGGGGTGGGTTGGTAACTGCCAATATCCCACTACTTGTCCCAAAGAATCAGCCTTCAGCTCGACAAGCCCTGGTTTGAACCCAGAAGGAGCAGCTCTATCTAGTCTATTTTTGAAGAACCCATTTGGCGACTGACTATCAGTGCAAAGGTCGCTGTAATCACTTTACAGCCTAATGCTAGGTAGGATTAAAAAAACAAAAATGCAAAAGATTAACAAACAAAACTTAAAAAAAAACAAAAAAAAATCAAGAAGAAGGAAGCACGCTCCAGGGTTGGGTCGAGCCCTCCCCCCTCCCCCGGCGCAGGATATACGACCTGCAACAAAAAAAGTAAAATAAAATGGAGGAGGCCAGCCTCCTCCAAAAAGTCAGATAGCCCAAAGGACTGTGTACACGAACCCATCCCGACTACGAAGGACAAGCGGTAGCGACCCCGCTCGTCTCGTACCTAGACAGGTATCGTGCACGAAGATCAGCCAGACCGAGACATTCAACAAGAATGTGCCGAACAGTCTGGGGGACAACGCAGTCGTCGCAACAAGGCGGAGGCGAGCGCTCCATCAAATAACAGTGCGTCCCGTGAAGGTGCCCAAATCAAAGACGACAGTAATCGACCCTAAGCCATCGCGGCATTGGGGTGTAGGTCCATGGGAAAAAGTCGCGGCACAATGGCACGCAGACTTAAGTTCCTCTCGGTCATCGCCCATCTTCTTTGCCAAGCAGCCGGGTGGCCTGCCCTGATCCTGCTATGTATTCGGTGTGAAGAATATCAACGCTGGTCTGGTCACCCAGTCCTCCCAGACTCTTTGACGGCTTCATCCGCGCACTCATTTCCTGTAATTAGCACATGTCCAGGAACCCCAAGAGCGCTCATGGAGCTTTGTGAGTCGCCAGAAGTCACAATCCGATATCCAAACCTGGCCCGAAGCGTTATCTCCTGTACCAAGCGGTGCATTGCAACCAGTTCGGCCGTGAAGACAGGCGCAGCACCTCGCAGAGCTCCGTTGACTTCAAACAGAGGGGATACGGCGTGGACCCCCCCCCCCTGGAACTTGGAACCATTCGTATTCATTGGCACGGATCCACGTGATACGAACTCCAAAAAGGCCAAACGCAATACTGACAGTGCTTTGGAAGCTTTGGGAGCAGAGGCGTGGCGAGAAATAGTGATAGGTGGTATCCTGGTGGTGTCCTGGGCAGAACCAGATGCGCCACCGGCCCGAGAGCTACACCGAGATCTCGGAGGAGTTTTCTAGCCCAAAACTCACAGGGCTTAGAGTATGACTGGTCTCTCTCAGCGGCATAAGCACCGTCGAGATCGGCTTCGAATGCAGTGAGAGCCGTTGGCGACTGAAAGAGGGTTGGTGGGGTCATTGAGGCAGCAAGGGGAGATAGGGAGAGGGGCACCTGCTTTTCAGAGATTACGCTGCCAGAGAGCGGCTCCAAAGATGGGCAAGCGGAAGTCTCTTTGTCGCATACGGATGGTGAGAGGGAAGCCCCTCCAACGGTTAAAGGGGTGTCTCGTATTACCTCGTCCTCCCCGATGCCTCCTCCCACCACACGCACGCACAGACACACACAGTGACTCGGAAGGTTAAGAGAAAAGTCTCCATAGAATCAGAAATTTCCAGGATGTGATCATTAACACAAACTCGGTTCCGGTCCAGCGTTGTCACCTTTTATGTCTACTGGATGAAGGTGAACAGACTCGACGGCCCAATACACTCCGTACCTAATACTTGGCCTAGCCAGCGGCCTTTCGGCCCTCGCAGTGGGTAGAGACCTCTCAGTCTACACTGCCACTCGACTAAAGAACCATAAGAAGACGAAAGTGCCCCGGACAACCAGAACCTCTGTGGATAGAAGAGCAAGTGTGGAAAGAGGTAGGGGGTAGGCAATAAGTAGAGGTAGAGATAGGCGGGTCCACTAACGAGTAGAGTGGGTGCCTAGCTATTATTACCATACATACCCTGGTACTAGGTGATTCCAGTATCGCATACAGTCCACCGAGGCACCATGGCTAAGGGACCGAACTCTGTCGATGTGCCAATATCCCTCCTGGTACAGTGTGCGGGTAGAAAAGGTTGTGAGGATAGTGGTAATGATAATAATAAATAATAATAATAACACCTAATCATATTATTAGTAATAATAATAACATACTAATAATAATAAATAATTATAATATATAATGATAATAATATACACTAATATCAATATATAATAAATATTATACATAATAATAATAATAATAATAAAAATAATAAGAATGATAATAACAATAAGTGCTAATGATAATACCTAATAATAATAATAAAAAGGTAAGGTAATGCTGAGTGTGGGCGAGGGGAAAACGCACGCACTTTCCCAGGCCCCATCAGTGTTCAAGTCAACCCAGTGACGGGGCTTCCCTAATTTACCCTCAGGCCGGCAGCGCATGCAGCCCCTCCGGGTACCAAGTGTAATAAGCTACACGTAGTACTTCCCTGCGGGGTATAACTAGGCTTACCAAATGCTTTGAGGGAGAGGATGAGAGTTGTTACAGAAAGGGAGAAAGTAGGTGTTAGCAGAAGGCGGAGAAAGCTAAGCTGCAGGGACCAAACGAGGAAGGGGGGCTGAGTTCAGTCAGCAAGGCGGCCAAGTATACACATCGCCGCGCTCTTTACGGAGATGTCCTACATACGAGTAATATTTCAATTGCTGATAGAGTCTCATAGCGGCTACAAAGGGGAGGGTTCAGGGGTTTACCCCCCCCTCCTTTAAGCGTCCAAATAAATTCCATTCAGATAAAAAATATGAGCAATAGGTGTTAATTTAGGATTTATGCTGTTTGTCTTGCCAATTTCCACTTCAGAAATTTTATTCTTTTTACCTTTCACAATATCTGTCACCCACTAATTTCAGTGTATTTTAATGGTCCCTAAGCGTTATTCCTAGCATGAATCGTTCCATGTTTCTCAGAATTGTCACATGTTCCTTTGTTATTTTGTGTGTATGTTCACTATTCAAGTTTCATGTCCATTAGTTTAAACTAGCTAGATTAAATGATCAATTGCATTATATTTAAGTGTCGAGGGGCAAAGGCGTGAGACCAAAAAGTCTCTAAAGGTACACAATACTGTACGCCAGGCAGCCACTATCGGCGCTGCGCTCGGGTACAATTGAATCGGGAAAAAGGTAAGGACCTTTTACTTAGAGTGCGATATTATTAGGTTGGCTCTTTAAAAGGGAATACATTTGCCAGTATCGTCTCAAGGGTTATTCGAAAGATAAACACCTCTACAAAATTCAAATTTAATACAAATAATAAGAACAAGGACACAGATAAATATGAAAATCTAAATAATAACACTGGTCTGCGTCAAAAATGTTCCTGAGGGTTTCATAGGGGATTCTTAATGAAATTTGTCTCCTAAATCCAAATCAAGCATTCATATTGCTTAATCAGGTCTAGTTTTTAAGATACAGACCAAGCTCCCTAGATGGCGTTAGAGACCTCAGTCTCTAGCTGACCGCGAGCGCGAGTGGTTGTGTGTTGCTTGCTCACTCTCCAACTAAGTGTTGGTTTTTTAATCCATGACTTTTCTCATCTATGAACAGTGTTTAAAGTGTATTTCTAAGACTTTCTTTATCTTTGTGAATTTTTTCGCAGGCAAATACATTAGCAAAACTCCTTATATTTCATAAAAATGAATAGAAAGTGTAAAAACAGTCCTGATAGATTTTGTTTTGTTTGTGGAAAGGTAACTTTGAGTGACCAGCAATGCACTATAACGCCATAAGTAAAGCTTCTTTATAATGCATATTTTGGAATAAAGCTAGGTGATCAAGACAAAAACTTTGCTCCACATATGTGCTGCAAAGCCTGTGTCATAGCCTCAAGACGCTGGAGTGAGGGCAAAACGAACTGTTTGTCATTTGGTGTACCTATGGTGTGGAGAGAAGGCAAGGACCACATTACAGACTGCTATTTTTGCATGACAAATCTTAAAGGTGAGATAATTACTTTAACAATATAGTCCTTGACAAATCTAGAAATGTTTATACAAATCTTTTGGTAGCCTATTAAAATTGTAATTGTGTATAAAAATAGTGTATTATGCTGGTATAAAAATTGTTGTTAAATTGTATATAAAAAATGATTGTATTTAAAAATTGTAAATTTACCTGGTATGAAAAATGTGTATAAAAATGTGGAAACGAGGGTCGAGTGAATTAAAAGTATGTAAATTAAGTATGCGAAACTTTTTTTTCAGGTGTCAATAAGAAGAACAAACACACTGTAGTCTATCCTGATGTTCCTTCTGCCATTATACCACAACCACATGGTCCAGGAGTTCCAGTTCCTTCTCCACCTAAAATACTGAGCTACAAGACAATATAGAAGATATAGAAGTGGATGACACTGACACTTCAGTGGCATATCAGCCTACGTCTACAATGACTTTGCCAAGACCACTCACTCAAGGTCAATTAAATGACTTGACTAGAGATCTTGGTCTTTCTCAAGAGAACGCACAACTTCTTGCATCCCGTCTTAGTGTTAGCAACCTCCTCTCTCAAGAAACTACATACTTTTGGTTCAGAAATAGAGACGAAGAGTTTCGAAAGTTCTTTGCAGTTGATTCTTGCAGCTCTTTGCTGTATTGCAATGATGTAAAAGGTTTAATTGAGGCACTTGGCGTTCCTTACCAACCAGGTGAATGGAGGCTCTTTATTGATTCTTCTAGCAGAAGTTTGAAGGCAGTACTCTTAAATATTGGCAATAAAATGGCATCTGTACCTATTGGCCATTCAGTTCAGTTAACAGAAAGCTACGAAAATATGAAAGTATTGATTAATACAATCAAGTACTCTAACCAGAACTGGTTAATATGTGGTGATCTCAAGGTAAGATATATTTTACTTTATTGAACTTGTTAAATATTTCCAGGAATGTTTGTTTCTAAATACCAATGACAGAAGGATATTATACACATATTAGTTTCTCCCTACCCCTAATAAACTTAATGAAAATTGCCTATGCAAAAAATAGAAGTTCTTAGAAACCATGTACATCAATATGCATCAATATGTTTTCTTTCAGGTTGTGTGCCTTCTTCTTGGGATGCAAGGAGGCTACACAAAATATCCATGCTTCATGTGCTTATGGGATAGCCGGGCGGATAGTCTTCACTATAAGCAAAAAGACTGGCCATCTCGAGAGGCATTCCAAATTGGCTGCCACAATGTGGTAGCTCAACCTCTAGTTCCTCCCAAAAATGTTTTACTGCCTCCTCTTCATATAAAGCTTGGCCTGATGAAGAACTTTGTCAAAGCACTGAATAAAGAAGGCCAAGCTTTTAAGTATCTACTGCAAAAATTCCCACAGATCAGTGATGCCAAGCTCCATGCAGGCATATTTGATGGTCCCCAAATTAGAACTCTGGTAAAGGACAAGCATTTTTACACCAATATGGAAGCCGCCAGTGAACAAGAAGCATGGCGAGCGTTTAGTAAAGTAATCGACGGTTTTCTGGGGAATAAAAGAAGCTCAGAATATATCTCACATGTAAATGAGCTTATGAAAAGCTTCGAAAAAATGGGAACTCGCATGTCGATAAAAATGCATTTTATCCAGTCACATCTTGACTATTTTCCGGCAAACTGTGGAGATTATAGCGAGGAACAAGAAGAAAGATTTCACCAAGACATAAAGACGATGGAGACAAGATATCAAGGACGCTGGGACATCAACATGTTAGCTGACTATTGCTGGTGTCTTAAACGCGACGAACCAACATCGCTTCACAAGCGGAAGTCATCAAGGACTTCTTTTCTCGGAAAATAGTTTCTTTGCACTCCTGGGTAAGCTCATAAGTAGTCTGTAAGTTTAAAATTAATTAAAAGAAAGTCGAATTGAGTCGGTATTTTTTATTACAAGTAATTGTAATTTATTAAATAACTTTTATATAAATAAGGGATTTTTTCAAAAATGGACCTTTTCTAAAAACAGTGGTGCGCTGTATCTCAAAAACCAGACCTGATTGAGCAAAATGAATGTCATATTTCAATTTAGGAGAACAATTTTGTTAGGAATCACTAAAGAAAACTGCAGGAACAGAGAAAATATTTTCAAACGCAGGGCCTGTGTAATCAGTACGACAAAAGAATATTATGACAGGCAAAAATTTAGGAAACTAGGTCCGGCAAAATATATAAGAGATCCAATAAGTTGGATTGAATGAAAGATTTAGCAAGTCTATTGGCGTTATACCAAATGGGGAATTATTCTTAGGAGTGGGAACGAAGAGGTAGGACTTACGAGGAAAGGACTCCTGGTTAAGTCTGGAGGATGAACTGGGGATGTGGAAGACCAATGGTCAGATCTTCGTCGATGAGGTCTCGATTCGAAGGCGTCCAGAAAGACTCCGAAGGGGGGGTGAGATTACCTCGGCTCCAGGGAGAAGTAATCACGAAATCGAGATTCGTCTGCGGACGGCAGGAAGTCTCAACCAATGTAGTGAGACGAGAAAGACCCAGGACAATCTTCCGGAGTATAAACGGGTTTCCGTAATCTTCCTCTGATCAGGGCGGATTACGCGAAGACGATCTGCTGAGAATATGACAAGGGTGAGGGGACCACTTCACGGGAGACAGATACTAGGGTATGGATGGCAAGAAGCTCGGGTTCTCTCTATCTCCTGAGGGTTTGCAGGCATCACCTTAAAAAGGAGCCACAACCATGGTCGACAGAGGGCTGGGCGCGCGAGGGCGTCCCAAGAGGATATCGGACGCGGCTTGAGGAAACGTGGACCTTGATAATTTCGGGCATCGACGAGGCGAACGGGAAATAAGAGAGATTCCCAAGAGATATCGGACGCGGCTTAAGCAAACATCAACCTTGATAATTTCGGGCATCGACGAGGCGAACGGGAAATAAGAGAGATTCCCTTCTACCCCAAGAGGAGGAAGCTGGACACGGCTGCTACCTGGGAGCGGGACAGCGCTATCAAACTGGGGAGAAGACGGTGATAAAGCACCCCAAATTAAACACAGCTGCGCTATTCTGTCTCGACCAGAGAAAATCTGTATGATAACGGCGTATTGAGTTTCATGCTCCCACATTAAGCATAAATGACTATGTAAGCAACATAACACTTGAATTTGGGTGGAAGGAGACCTATATGACCTGAAAATGTCTTTGAAATTATATAAATTAAAAAAAAAATCAAAGGGAAGCTTACATTCCCCTAACTCTCCATAACTCTGAGGGCTCACTTTGCTCAACCAAAGTGAGCCCTCCCCCTCCTCTCCGCTTGCAAAAACCCTGGATCCGCCTCTGAGTTTTTCACACTTTATAAAGTCACAAAATATATTATTTTAATTTTATTCTACAACGCAAGAATTCTTCTACGACCCATCTTGAAATGCTGAGATGGCTCAAGTTACGCTCGCACATTTGTTTATGTTAATTTTAATTAATTTGTATTTTTCCGAACGAAGATGTAGAAAGTTAGCAGTAGTAGGATATTTAAGCATTTTAGTAACACGCTTTGTTGACGATTTGGCGGCGTTAATCTGTAGAATTGCCCAAACTAAACCTACTTAGATAACCTGCTACCCCTAAACTTATACATCGTTGATAAGAAAGCAAAAAAAAAAACATTCACGTTATACGATTTGTTGGCAATTTTTTGTCTTAATCTGTAAAATTACTAAAACTAAACATCTTGGTGATACTTGAGTTTATGAGCGCACGCTAACGGGCGCTATTTATGGGCTACAATTTAGGCCTTATGACGTCAGACACTAGCTTTAAATGTGGCCAATCACGGCGTTTTATTTGTTTTTTATTTGTTTTGGAGTCTATTCTTTATTATTTAGTAAATTCCTCCACTTCTACTCAATTATATTATTTAGTAATGTATTGAATTTTGTATGTTTAGTACTGTATTATTTTTTTTAGGTTTCGTTTACCTATTTCGTTGAAATACAAAAGTCACTTTAGGCTTTCCAGTCGGCATATATGGTTTCGCTTTGGCGCGGAAAGTACATATTTTTTAAGATACTAAACCTTGATGGGATTAAAATTGACATTTTTAATACGTCAGCCTTGCCTTCTCTTAATGTGACAATAAACCATTATTTTCACACACTGGCAACCCTTAAGTCGACTTTATTTCATGCATTGGCAACCCTGGAGCCAAACAGTTAAAGAAACGCGATTCTCGTGCATTCGATTTGTTTAACTTTAATACGACTTTTGTTAATTCCTCGGTCAATTTAATAGACTTTTGTATATATTATTATGGCCTCATTTTAAAAGCGAAGATTTGCAACAGGTGTGGAAAAGAAGCGCGGCTCGATTATAATAGTAAAAGGTGGAGATGGTTTAGCTTTTGTCGTGCAGTGATTATTTACTAGGTAATTTAAGATGACGATAGCGCCACCAACATTTAGCAATCTCATTTTGCATTCAAATCTGATGTTAGCCTTTCGAATTAGGAATATTAGGAGTTTTTATAAAATTGAGGGAGGGCAGGGGCACAATTAAGTGGGAGATATCGGGAGCGAAGCCCTCATTTTAAAAGTAACTAAAAAATGTTACTTTTTGGCTAAAATAGCCTAAAGTAGGCGGCGCTCTCGTCTTTATTCTTTCGATAAACGTACAGAAGCGATAGCATTAATCGTAGCACATAAATAGCGCCCCCAAGCGTGCCCCCATAAACTCAAGGATTACCAACATCTTTAGATAACTTGCTACTACTAACCTTACATATATATCGTTTCCTAGAACGTTAATACATTTAATGTTTCTTCCCGAAATTCAACAAATCTTACCTAAAGCACAGGACAAAAAACTTACATGATTCGGGTGGGTAGAAATCCGAAAAGGCAGGTTAGATATTCTGGAAAGTAATCCTCTATAATATGGGTTCCCGACTAAACCCACTCTTTGATCACTTGAATCAGAGTTTCACTAGTTTTATCCAGTACCGGCACCATAAAAATTCTTTACGATTCACGTTCGAACCCACCGTAAACTCATACACCGATAACACTATTTCCCTGGGCCGCCGATTTTTTCCGAGTGCTTTTTGAAATAATGAATGATCATCTCCCGAGGAAAACTAAACCAAGGCTCTGGCCGAGACTTCAACCTGTTCACAGATTTCAGTATAGATCACTTTGTTGCAAACACATCAATACACAATCCACTTTTTGAAAAAAAAAAGTCACCACAGAAGCAGATTTTTTTAAATCTGCATCTCGATTTAGACACTTTTATTACTCAGGAAATAATGTTTCTGTCACAACTAAAATGAAATTGTTTATTAAAGTGTCCACACGCCATCTCTTTCTATATAAGTTTGTGTTCAAAAATAAAGTTAATAAAGTTCAAATTATCCTCACACAAAAGTATTTCGATCGCGAACGTTAAAACAATAACCTTGACACACGGTTTACATAGTGAAAATGACATTGTGCTGCAGGTGGGAAAAAAGGCAAAGAACCGCCTAACAAATCGTGAAACGCGCGAGCAAGTGTAACTTAGTCCAACTTATAACATTTAAAGATAGCATCGTGGAAGAATTCTTGCGCAGAATCGGGTTGAAAAATTTTCATTCTGTGACTTTATAAAGCGTGGTAGACCCTCTCCGTCATCGTAATGTTACTCTCAGGGCACTATTAGTGATACGAATTATAATTAGAGGCTTGAGTAACCTAAAAGGCGAGCGCCCCTCTTATTCAATATTACCGCATAACCTTTGCTAAGGAAAACGGTCAAACTTCAGAAGACTTACGCCGTATTTTTTCGCCAACTCTATAATTTAAGAAGGGGATTTTTTGACTATTCGAATAATAATTTTATCTTAGTTTAGTTATGACTTATGTTTTTTATCAAAGTTATTTCTAATAATTCTTTTATAATATCAAAAAACAAAATGGTGAAGTTCAGAAATTTTGTGATTTTTTTAAAACACAAAGAATTACAAATGGTGAAGTTCAGAAAATTTATTTTTATATATCTTCTTCTATAACTAGATTTTAGCAACGTGATATTTTGAAAAGGGGGAAAATTTAGTCTAGAGTTCCTTTTTAAAATTATTATAATTGGCGAAGTTCAGAAAATTTAGAAAAATTTAACCATGGCTTCCTTTTTTTTAGATTTTAAATTTTAATCTTAGTAGCGAAGCGCAAGCTCCCCCCCATAGGGGGTAGTGGCGAAGCCATTGCCTCTGGTACTGTTATAAAAGTACTAATGGTCTTTTTAGGTATTCCAGTCGTTATATATGGTTTCGGATGGCGGGAAAACTACATATTTTTAAGATACTACACCTTGATGGGATTAAAATTGACATTTTTAATACGTCAGCCTTGCTTTCTCTTAATGTGACAACCATTATTTTCACACAGTGGTAGCTTTTAATTCGCACTTAATTCACACATTGGCAACCCTGAATACAAGTTTTTATAAGAGCCCCGCTTTCGATTTTCGCTCCAAAACCCGTTTGTTTAACGTTCTTAATGGAGTCGTGTGTTTTTTGAGTATTTAAATTTTTAATCTTTAATAAGACTTCTCATAATTCCCTGGTAAATTTAATAGACTTTTTTTGAAATTATAGCCTCATTTTGAAAACGGAGCACTAAATAGTGAGTTTATTTTGTCTTTGGATTCGAACCTAATGCTAGGCTTTCAAATTAATACTACTAAGGGTTTTAGATAAGGTTTCGTTGTACATACTTGTTCTTGAGTCGCGAACGAAGGGTGCAGGGGGGTATGCCACCCCATAAGCAGATGGACTCCTAACAAAACCAAAAAAAAACAATAACAACCCCGGTGCGCGGCTCGATAATGGGTTCCAGTAACCAAATGCATATACGAATAATCTATAACTAAATAGTAAGTATGTTAAAATAGTACTAATAGTCTTTTTAGGCCTTTTAGTCATTATTTACGGCTTCAATTTCGCGCGGAAAGCAGTTATTTTTAAGATAGTATCACTACAAATAGAGTCGTACTCAGAGTGCTAGTATCTTAAAAATAAGGGCTTTCCGCGCCTAACCCAAGCCGTAAATGATGACTAGAATGCCTACAAACACCATAAATACTGTTTTGACTACCAAAAAACACGGCGTAGGTTTTCTGAAGTTTCACCATAAAAACAAATTGTATTTCCTACTATATATGTACAATTGAATAGAGGGAAATTAATTAAGCCTTAACCCATAGCACCGGTTAAAATAATGAATAATTCAGGTAGACCAAAATCACCCTTCGAATTACAGCAGAGGTGAAGATAAACTACATGCAATAAATTAAAAGGGCAATCAATATGATTGGCAATAAGTATCAAACCAATGGTAAATATTTAACACCAAAACGCAGACGGTTAACCGGGTAAGCGCAATGTTTTACCTTAAATCCGAAGAGCGCAATGTTAGTTAGTAAAGTGTATGCAATCTTAAAGTCACACAGAAACCAATTCCCACGACCCACAACGGTAGCAAGCTTGCCCCACTCAAACTTGTTTTACTGAGTAACTCAAGGAAGCTTAAATTACGCTTTAGGCAGGTTGTGTTCGAGTCCCAAACACGTAGTCTTTGCTTGAAGCTAAGTAAGGTGACGGACGGAAACGCAACGCTTATCCTAATCTACACAGAATGACGAATATATTAATTACTAAATATTTACACTTAAATTAACACAATATAAACAAATAAATACATCTCGAAGAGAGAAAGCGCGCCGTTACTCCCCTCCACCCTTCGACTTCACCCTTTTTGGACTGACCGCCTGGTCACCGAGAAATTCATACCAAGGCATGACGCTGTAATTGAAAGCTATCTTTAATTATTCCAACAAAGTTCTAACCCCTCAGGAAAAACGTATCCTGTCTCTGGAACTAGAATTTAGACTCCCGGTCTTTAAATTAGGTTTCTATCATTACTTTTTGTATTTCGAAAAACTGTGCCACCAACTTAATCCCCTTCCTATGTCAAAACCAGGATCCAATTTCATAGATGATATTAAGTATTCAGCCAATAGATTCTATTATAAATATAACAGCTTTAAAGTTTTCTGCCCTATATTGAGTTTCAATAATTTTAATATCCTGTCCAACCTCCGTAAAGATCGTTCTATCGAGATATCCAAACTGGATAAAGGAAAAGGTGTGGTCATTTTGAATCGGGCGGATTATATTTCTAAAATGCAAACGATTCTTTCGGACTCTTGTAAATTTCTTAAAATGGATAAAGGTCCATTTAAACACATTTTTCAAATTGAAGACAAAATAAACAACTTTTTACGTTCTCTAAAAAAAAGAAAAATATTCTGTGTGATTTTTACAACCAACTGTTTGCTTCGGGTACATCACCAGGTATTATCTATGGTTTACCAAAAACTCACAAGGTAAGATTACCTCTCCGTCCAATATTATCTGCCATTAACACCCCTAGCTTTGACTTAGCCAAGTTTCTAGTCCCCATAATTGAACCTCTCACTCGCAACGAATTCACTTTGAAAGATTCATTCGAATTTGTCAGCTACGTTTCTCAATTAGATTTAAACTACTCGTTTATGACTTCGATCGATGTAGAGTCTCTATTTACTAATGTACCTGTCATGGAAACCTGCAAAATCATAACCGATACCCTTTTTCAATCAAATGATAGCATTTTAAGTCTAACCAAGTCTCTTTTTTCTACCTTATTAAAATTGTCCGTTGAAAATACAGTGTTCTTTTTTAATGAGATTTTGTACATTCAACACGATGGAATGGCCATGGGCTCTCCATTGGGTCCCAGCTTCGCTAATGCTTTTTTATCCTACAATGAAAAAAACTGGTTAAGGGACTGTCCCGTTGAATATAAACCGTTAGTGTTTTAAAAGATTTATCGATGACTGCTTCCTTATTTGTAAACACAAAGACCATGCCCCATTATTTTTAAATTATTAAAGATCAACAACACCCTAATATTAAATTTTCCATGGAGACCGAATTAAACAATAAAATCTCTTTTCTGGATGTCACCATTTCAAAAATTGGTTCGAAATTTAACCCCTCAGTTTACAGGAAACCCACTACCACCAAACTTATCACCCACTTCTTTAGTTGCACTCCTACTAACTTTAAACATTACGCCATCATAAACAGTATACACAAAGCTTACAAAATCAGTTCAAATTGGTTTCACTTTCATTCCGAAATAGAATATCTTAGGAGCTTTTTTCATTTTAATTTTTTCCCAGACCACCTTTTTGACAGACTTATTTCCAATTTCTTATCTAAAAAGTTCCCTCGCAAAACCCCTCTAATAACTGTCCCTAAACAAAAAATATTCTTAAAACTGCCTTATCTTCCATTTTATAACACCAAATTTAACAAAGCTTTACTCTCGACTCTTAATAGATACTTTTCCCAATGCAAGTTTCTCCTAATTAATTCTAATCCTCTTGATGTCTACACATTCCCTCCACACAAAGAATTGCTCCCATTATGCCTGCGTTACTACATCATTTATGAATTCACTTGTGCGACCTGCCAAAGTCGCTATGTAGGCCAAACAAGTCTACAATTAAGATGTAGGATCGCTAAGCATATCGGAGTATCATATAGAACAAACATTCCCATCTCCAAACCCGAACACTCCTCTATACGAGAACATTCACTAAAACATAACCACCCACTTGGCCTTGATTCCTTTAGTATACTCTCTTCTGCTTCCTCTTCTCTGGATTTAAAAATTCTTGGATCACTTTACATTAAAAAAATAAACCCGGAACTCAATGATTATTCATCATCCCTTAAATTATCCACTAATAGACAAATGTACAACCAACCACATCCCCTTAATAGTTTTGCTTCTGCCTAATTATGTCCGTAATATCAGTTGAATCTTCCAGCTACAACGAAATAAGGTTAGTGCTCGTGCAGAGAAATTTTTATTTTTATTTTAGTTTGTCCCGTTTATATCCAAATGATCTAGTTTACAAATGACATTTCCTTAATTTAATGTTTCAGGCGTCCTCTTTGGCCCCTCCATTATTGCTTATTTAATATTTAAACTTTCGTGCGTTAGTTTACTCATATTTATTTAACATTCAATCACTTAAATTTTATCGGGTGATTTCATAACGAGGAAGTCCGGGAGCACAATCATCACGTCAACGTCCACAGGATGCTGTACGAGAAGCGCCCGACCGCCATCAACCTGCAGCTCCTGTAGGACGTGGTAGGACGTGGTAGCCCGCGCGCGCTAGGGAGGCAAAGTGGCTGGAGTGGTGCGCCTCTTTCAGCCAAAACACTTCCCTCGGGCCAGCTGTGGTGGTGCTTCAGGAAGGCTTTAGGCGCTGCCCCGACCAGCCTCGTTGCCCAACCACGCCCACAGCAAGAGGCAAGTCGGCTGGCGAACTGCTTTACAGCGAGAGGTTCCTAGCGAGCAGCTCCCTCCCCACCCCCGCCACCTCCAGCAGCAGCTACGCCCACAGCGCGACGAAGAGGTCCGGGAGGCGCGGGGCCAGCTGCACGCGACGGACCAGCCTTTCACGCTCGAGGAGCTGGCCAGGGCGAAGCGTGGGCGTGACACAGCGGCGGGGGCCGACGGAGTGCGGTACTCCATGCTGGCGCACGCTGGGTCCGCAGGGGACGCCGCAGTTCTAGCGCTTCTGAACGCGTCGTGCCTGGCAGGCCGTCTGCCGCCCTCCTGGAAGGAGGCCGACATCCAGCCCATCCCCAAGCCGAAGGATCACACCACCTTCAGGCCAATCTCCCTCCTAAGCTACACTGAAAAAACAGTGGAGAGGATGGTGCTGAGTCGCCTACAGTGGAGCGTGGGGAGCCTTCACCACCAGGTGTTCGGCTACACCAGGGGAGTGAGCACGGCGAACTGCCTCATCACCCTCCTGGCTTACGCCAACAACCAGCCCACCATCGTAGTCTTACTTGACCTCGAGAAGGCTTTCGGGCTGTCTATCCCCCGCGCCATACTAGCCGCCCTTGTGAGGAAGGGCATCCGAGGGAGACTGCTGGGCTGGCTCCAGGAATACTTTCACCAGCGCCGAGCCCGTGTGAAGTTCCAGGGTCACAAGTCTCACTACCTTACCTTCGAGAACGGGACGCCCCAGGGCGGCATCCTCAGCCCGTTCCTCTTCATCGTGCTGATAGAGCAGCTGGTGGCGCTCCCCTATCGGGAAGGAAGAATCCTCCTCAGCTACGCCGACGACCTGGCCCTTGTCGTCACCGGGCGCGGCGACAAGCTCGCGCGGGCTCAAGAAGCGCTGAGCTCATCACTGTCGAGTGCGAAGAGCTGGGGCTCAAGATTTCGGCAGAGAAGTCCCAGGCCATGGCCATCAAGACTTCCACACCTGCTGGCCAGCAGCTGCGCGGCTAAGGAGTCGGGCTGGCCTGGACCGACTCTTACCAGCACCTCGGAGTGTGGGTGGACAGGCGGCTGTCCTTCACGCAGCATGTCACGCACCTGAGGGAGCGGACGCAGGCCTAGGCTGAATGTGATGAGGGCCATGACGCGACCGAGAGTTGGTGCACCCTTCCCCGTCCTCCGCCTCTACTACCTGCAGGTAGTGCGATCCCTAGTGGACTACAGTGCACCGGTCCTTGTAGCGCCACTCCGGCAGCAGCAACAGCGCCTAGAGGTGATGCAAAACACCGCCATGAGGACCATGTTGGGGACACCGAGGTGGTGCAGTGCCTGTGTCATGCAGAGCGAGGCCAGACTGGTGCCCCTCACCGCCAGGGTGGATTGCATTGTGGCCTGTCGGGTGGCCAGAGTGCTCCGCGCGACGTGAAGGGTGTTGCGCAGTGGAGACTTCGAATGGCCGTGGCGCAGGGCATCGAGTGCCTGCGTAACAACAGGTGGCTCGTAAACGTCAGCTTAGCAACCAACACCCTCAACCAGGCAGGGAACTGGCTGTGGCGTTACCCCGACACTTCCAACCCTGCCTACGTTCCACCACCACCATGGGAGCCCCCCCACCGCCGACTTCACCGCCACACAGCTGCCCGCCAGCAAAGCGCATTGCCTCACCGAGGAGCTGCGCCAGCACGCCCTCAGAGCCATGTCTGAGGTCATGGAGTCAGGCAGCGCAGTCTACTTCACCGACGGCTCAGTCGACCCCAACAGGGAGAGGTCCAAAGGCCGCCTTCGTCACAAGCGGCCTGACGCAGGCGTGGAGGACATCAAACCACTGATCCACCCTCCATACGGAGCTGGTAGCAATCCTGCACGCCCTCCAGCACGCTCTGCTCCGCCGGGAGGCCACTGTGGTGATACACATGGACTCTCCGTCGGAGCTGCAGGCGCTGCAGCATGCCCACGCCCACAGCAGGGACAACATCCACCTCACCACCGCCATCCTGTGCACCCTGCAGGACCTGGCAGCTCATGGCAGGCGTGTCCGGCTCCACTGGATTCCCAGCCACGTTGACGTGCGTGGCAACGAAGCTGCCGAGTAGGCTGCCAAGCGAGCCGCCCACGTCCCCACCATTACCTGGACCGTGCGCCCCAGCCTGCAGCAGTTCAAGGTGCAGTCCAAACGCAGGGCCGCCCACAACGCCCATCAGCAGCACCAATAATAGGAAAAAACTAAGAGGCAAGCGGCGTGGTATGCTGCAGCCACAGCCTATCGCCCACTTAACGCATCCTTCTAGCAGCCCAGAGCGAACGGCGTGCTGCTACAGCGTGTGAGGCTGGGCTAATCCACGCGGGAAGAGCTGCACGCCGACTTTGTGGCAGGGAGATGCGAACACTGCGGCGGCCTCTCTCGGCGCCCACTGGTGCACCACCTCCTCTCCTGCCCAGCCACCACCCGACTCAGGCCAGAGCCAGCGCCAGCCCCTCACCCTGTAAGAGGCGCCCTACTGAGGGCGCGAGAGGCAAGAGCCGCCCAGGTGGTCTGCCACACCCCCAACAAACGAGCTGCTTTAGGTGCTGAGAACAGCACCCCCTCCGCGCTGATCGCCGCCTGCGCCCAGCCGGGCGACGGGTGGTGAGGACCGCCACCACCCACTTGCAGCAGACAAGACACGCGTGGGACGCTCCGCCGCGTCTTACTGTACGCCAACACTGGCGGGCTCCCCGCCTTGTGCAATGTGTACGCTTATATTATGTGTATTTATATATTATTATATCATATTATTATTATATTTGTATTATATTATGTATAAATGTACGCTATTGCACAATAAACCTATACATACATACATACAATTTTATCGGGAAGATGTTCGAGAAAATTATGAACACTCGCCTAAATGAGCACCTGGAAGCTAATAACCTTCTAAATAAGTTTTAATTTGGCTTCAGAAAGAAGAGAAGCACGGAGATGGCCCTCGCGATCCTAACAGAAAAAATAGCTAAAGCAAAAAGAGAAAAGGCTATCGTTGATATAGTCTGCAGGGATGTGTCCAAAGCTTTTGACAAATATGGACGAAAGGAATGCAATATAAGATATTGCAGTTACGCCTATAGAGCAAGATGGAAAGACTACTTTGCAATTACAGAACCGAACGAAACGCATTTATCAAAATGGGAAACTACCATGGAGATAAATTCAAGATGGAGGCTGGCCTTCCGCAAAGAGGATGTCTGAGTCCAACATTATACTCTGTATATACCTCGGACATTCCTCCGCCAGCTACATACGGGTGCCTAAATATACAGTTCGCAGATGACATCACACAGATTGTCATCTGCCCTTATAGGAACCCTGATATGCAAGCAAGACTGACATCACAAGAAATATGACGGATCAACGCTTATGAAAGACAGTGGAAGATCAGCACCAAAATGAATAAATTTAAAATCGTACCAATGCACAGGAGGAAACTCAGCAACATTGTGATCGAAAGAAAAAGATACGAATACACAAACGAAGCTACAGTTCTAGGATTGACGATTACGAAAAGAGGATACACCAAGCATGCGAGAGAAAGAATAGAAAAAGGAAGAAAGAGACTCGGGCTACTATTTAGGCTCAGAACACTTAAAAGAAAAAACAAGAAGAAAATTTATCAAGCCTTAATCCAGTCAACACTGGTATACCTGGTGATACCATTGTATAAAATCTCAAAAAGTAATGTTATCGCACTGCAACGAATACAGAACAAGGCAGTTTTGATAATCCCGAACAAAAGAAGAATAGACAAAAGAAGACAGCAAGATTTGCATCGTGAAGCAAGAATTCAGCCAATCAACAAGATTATAGAGAAAAGGGCCAAGAAACTCATCTAAACCACGCAAAGCGAGATAGGAGAGAAAGTAATGGCCATGATCACCCAGAGACAAGAAGGGGGAGCACGTAGAGACTTCCCCACCTATACTTGAAAGATCAACGAAGAAGAGGACAAGGTGTTCACATGATGAGAACAAACAGAGGGAGTAAGTAAACAAAGTTAGAAAAAGCTAGAAATAATTAAAAATAAACATTAGAGGATAAACAAGAAACAGGTATAGTAAAATTGAAAGGAGAAAACTTTATACCAGTGAAGGAAAGCAACTAAAACAACGGTTTGAACGCCACAACACATCAACAATAGCAGGTTTAAAAACATGACATAAAACGAACATAAAGGATAAACCTGATACTCAGGTAACTATTATTATTCATTTGAATTCTAAACTATAACATTTCTAAATGCCAGATATTAGCGTGACCTCCACGTATACTTTGCATTCAACTGCACATCTTCTACTTCCTTCTTTTCCATCTACATTTTCTTATGTCTTTCATACTGAGCTTAACACAGCATACGTGGGACAGGGGCACTAGAGATTGAATGAATAGACAGGATATAGTACACAACGTGGTTCGGATTCCACGTAAAGCTGTAGGTCCCCCAACCACCTTGGTCTCCTTTCAATCTTCCACACTACTTCAAACTTTTCTATCCCCTTTTCCTCTTCCTCTTCCTGTCCTTCTCCTTGTCTCCCTCTCTCCTATCCAGAAGTCCAACAGGACTCTGGAGGGAGAGGGGAGACTGGGAAGGCCTAGTGCTCTCCTATCCCCCTCTGGTCATCTTAAGATGACCAGAGGGGGAGGGGCTTGGCGATCTATTCTATCTCACCTTCCACACCTTTTCTACTTACTTACTTAACTTTATTGAATTACTTACTTCACTCCATCTATTAATATCCGCTTTGATTACATAGCTCCTGATCTAACTTATTTTGGATTGTTCGCACTGCCCTTATAATTCTTTCTTGCTGTAGTCTATATTTAATTTCTTGCATTCCACTTAAGACTTAATTTATGTTTATTATTCAAATTTGCTGCTCATAGTATTATTTAATCATTTTTTGTCACTCTTATTAATCGATTTCTTCATCCCTTGCTTTCGACTTTATTGCTATAGTTTATAATTTTTGTATTCCAATTATAACTTAATTCATGTTTATTATACATATTTTATACTCATGGGATTATTATTTAATTTAGTTATTTTACGATATTAAACAAATTCTTATTAATAGATTTTCACCCATTTGCTTTCAACGGTTTAGGATTATATATTTCATTTTAACTTCTTGCTTTCGGTTATCATTTTCGACTCCTGTCCTTTTTTGTTTTTTTATTGTTGTGTTTAGTTAGTTATTCTTATAAAAATAATTCTTTGTATTTAAAATTCGCTGATGATGGTCATTGTTAATGACCGAAACGGCCGGAAAATTAAATCTTCGTAACTATCGCATATGTCTTCATATTCCTACTATATAATATATATATATATATATATATATATATATATATATATATATATATATATATATATATATATATATATATATATATATATATTGTGTAACTTTAATCTAGTGTATATTAAAATCTATTTTGTCGTTGTGTATGGAATATTCCTTGGTCACGCAGCTGCAGCTAACTATTCAAATTGCTCTCTTAGAACAATAACATTTTTTGCCTTGCTTAGCCATCCTTAGAGCCTGTGTGCGTATATCCCCGTACACTTGGCCATACTTCGACATAATTTCTTTGCAGAAAAAGACAATGTTTTATAAGGAAGTAAGGGTAATTGAACAAATATTCTCTAACTTCTAAATGATTGGACTGGTTCACAGTCAACGCTAGTATAACTCTGCCATGGCCGGCACCAAGCCGGCTGAGAAAAGGGGAAGGTTACATGAGGAATGTTTATATTACCTAATTGGAGTCTCTTAAGGAGATATATTGAGTAGCCAAGCCTCTTGAAAGAAAGCCATGTAAACATAAAATAGAGCAGGAACTCGTCTTAAAACAGCACTATAAAGATCCTATGAACAAAGTAATCATTCTTCCTAACTACTGGAGATATACAAGGCTCGCTTGTAATTATTGCAAAGATAAATCTTGACGTCAGTAGCCAAGCAACTTCATTAATTTAAATTCAAGAGCTCAATTTATACCTGGTATAAATTACATGCTCCTATATGGGCCTGGATGAATCGTGAAAACCTTGTACCCTGGGAGGGCAGATAGAGGGGAAGCATCCAGCATGGTCTCATGCAACCAAACCCCGTAAGGGGCGCGGCAATTTGCCATCCTGGCGGCCGTGCTGACGGGATTCAGCGCTCCGTCCAGCCCCTGCTTAGCCTCTCTTCCTTCCTTCTGAAAGCCTGCTTTCTTACCCTACATCCTCACTTTCCACAAAATCTCTTCCACAATTTTCTCTCGTCAGTCTCTAATTTCATAAGGTGGATGCCGACCAGCTTCCTCAGTCAACTATCCCGGATCGGGGCTGAGAAGGGAGAGGACAACGCCCTCTCACCCCTGAGCTCCGGTTTTGGGTGGTTTGTTTTTAAAAACCTGCTCCCTCCCCACCTTCATCCTATTCACACCCCCTTTCTTTATTTCAACGTACTATCAATTTTACGCCGAGCCCAAGGTGGAGCTGCCATGCTGATGGGCTGCCTGGCCACTGGGCGGGATGTGTGGCCCCGAATGGTGGCTGCCGGCTTTGCCGGCCCCGTATTCACCCCTCGCAGCGCAGGCTACTGCGGAGGGTGATTAGTGTTTGCATCCCGCAATAAGAACAGGGTCCCCATGCCCAATGATGGAAATTTTAAAAAACTCCCGATCACCCGACCCCTGCTCCTCCACCGGATATGTTTATGGACCATTCTTCGGACCAGGCGAGTTCGAGGCCTACGCGACAGCCTGTATCTCGCCCTGAAACGGAAAGCGTCGCAGCAACCACTTCGAGGTCGCCCCCTCGCAATATTACTTAACCTTCTCGTGCTCAACAGCACCCTAACCTCCGCCGAAACCCGACGACAAACCTACACAACATCCTAGCTCCCTCTGATTGGCCTCGCTATATATCATTACGTGTTCCAGAAGAACAAAAGGTATGTGGTTTACACACGTACCACGCCTTAAAAGAAATTTTTCCTAAGGCCATGCTTGACTTCTCAATCGCCGACTCACGCGCGGAAGTAATAGCCCGCACTACCACAGAACCATTTTCCGAACGCTTGCTCAGCCTATAATCTCTCGGCTCTCTAAGAATCTCCGCCAGTGACAAAAATGAATTTAATGTCAGGAATTTCAGTCCTAGTAGTTAACTTCTTCCCAGGAGCCGATGCTACAGATAAATTCATCTCTTCCGTCTGCAAAGAAGTTTTCACAGACCAGCACCATAATGTTGAGTCGATTAGTATTTTCAAAAAACCATCTTCTCGTTCCTCCACCCCATTTAGGGTTGCTAAGATAACCCTAAAACAGCAAACGATATCACAGTTTATAAAATTTGCAGGAACACGCATACGAGTCCAAGAAGAACACCCTTCTTCACTCAAGTTCCGTAACTGCAACAGATTTGCCCACTCGGCAAAATATTGTAAGGGCACCGAGAACCCGTACTTCCGATGTGGAAAATTGGGAAACAATGCCCCAGATTGCACAGAAGAGACGCAATGCCTCAACTGTGGCGGCCCACATCATGCCCGCCACAAGAAGTGCCCTCACTACCTCTACCATCAGGAGATCCGCGTTCGCTCCCTACGATCTGGCATATCTAGACGTCAAGCGAAAATAGACATGCGTGCAGAAGGCATCACGTTGTCAACACGCACCTTTTCCGCTGTGATGAGTGGTTCTCCTAGCATTCTCGTCGCTCAACCCAAAGCTAGTACATCGGCACTCCGTGCCAACCATCCGACCACAGCCTCTCTAGCTCCAACGGTTACCATTCCCTTGAAGTAGCACACGCATCAAGCTACACCTCCGCAGCAAGGCGAAGTAATGGAAGAGGCAATGTTGTCTCCCAGTCTTGATGGAGCACGGCCCACCTCTCCCCACCAAAGAGTGCAATGTCGCCCAAAGTACATGTGGTGCAACTATCTTCAAGATCCGAATCACCTTCCAATCGCAAGAAGAGACATCGAAAGAGAAGACTCCGAACTCGATCACCTCACTCCCTTCTGTATGCATCAAATAGTGAACTTGCCCTTGCGTCACCAATAACTGAACCCTCAGCGATACCAGTCGATGACGACTTTGGCGATCGCCCAACTACTCAGGCACCCATTTCTACTGAGGGCCCGATAAATCCGGAAACTGTCCTTACTCAGAGTGAGCCGCTGCCCGCCCCCTTCATCGCAGATTATCGCTGCCCAATGTTATTCCCGATAGTGAAATCTTTAGACCCTGCGGATCAATCGTAAGGGAGGTGGAGGCTGTAAGGGCTCTCTACCTTCTCTCTCCGACTCTTCTTCTCTGAGCCCCTGCAACGACAAACGCGCGTGACTCGAAAACGATGTCCCACGCTCTCCGGGAGCAATGAGCTCTTCAGATGAAACGTGGCTTTACGGCATTAAATCATATACCTCGTATAGCCCCTCGCAAAGTATCCGAGAAAATACCTTCACCCGACGAGAGAGATCTTGTCGAGCTCTTGCTCGCTAAGCTACATGGAATCGGTCCGCCAGACCATCCTCACTATATAGACAAGAACACTGATATCACCATGCTTAAATAAAACCGCAGAAACCACCCCAACTACTGACCCTGATCAATCGTTTGATTACTTGGCCGACTCATCACCTTGCCTTATGCCCCTCATCCTACCTAACCGCCACTCCCTGATTACAGATTATGATCTACCTCCCGGTTGTACAGCTGCCAATATAGCTTCCTACGACCTGACATCATCTTCAAATTCTTCTACGACCACCAAGGAAACTACCCAACAATCACCAGCAAACCCTTTAACCAACGCTCATGATGTTCCCACAGATAATGGACCGCCTCCTCTCTGAATACGCCCGGACCAAAACGATTGGACCATACCCCCGCCCCTTTGTGCCACTCATTCTTTAACGCTCTAACGCCATCAACCTTTTGCCCTACATGGAATATCTGCGGACTACGAGCCAATTACGGCTCGCTGCAGACCTTCTTAAAACAGTTTCTCCCTGAAGTGATTTGCCTCAGTGAAACGAAACTCCAAGATCCCTCTTACTTTTCTCCTGCCGCCTACACCCAGGTCAGCCTTCTACATCGCCAATTTTATGGCAACTTCATCTTGGTCTGCACGGATATACCGTTTACCACCATCCCCCTCTGCACAAACCTTAATGCCCTCTCTGTTCACCTTCACCGATCTACGCTCTTAACTGTGTGGCAATATACCTCCCTGCCTCTAAGCCAATCATCTTTGCCCTCCTGAGTGAACTTGTCTCCCAACTCCCAAAACCACTCCTTTTAACTGAAGACTTTAATGCTCGTAACCAGTACTGGTACGACACCATAAACAACAGCAAAGGACATGTTGTATTAGACGTAGTCTTACAACAAGACCTACAAGTCATCAACGACGAAGCCCCGACCCATTATCATCCTAAGACAGACTCCTTTACCCACATAGATCTTTGTCTGTGCTCAACTGACTTCCCGCCTGATCACTTCTTCAGAGTATTTGATGGTCTGTGTGGAAGTAACCATTATCTCCTGCTCCTAGATCTTCTCCCTCTCTCCCCCCATCTCCCAAAGACCGTATTGGGTTTACCAGAAGGCTGACTGGGAATCCTTCTTAACATCATGGTCTTCCATAACTGTGTCTGATCATACAACGCAAGACACATCCTTCTTATAACAGTTTGTGGAGCTTTTTTCAGCAACAGGAAACAAACATGTTTCACTACACAAAGTTCAACTCAAACCTTCGGTCACCTGGTGGAATAAAGACTGTAGCACCACTAAGCGTGAACGAAATAGGCTGCATCGGACCTTCCGAGACAATTCCAGCACGTCTTCATACATCAACTATAAAAGACAATGCGCCCTCACCCACCGGACCTTCCGCCAGGCAAAACGCCACTCGTGGATCCAATACACATCCTCTATTTCTTCCCGCACCCTTCTAGCCAAGGTTTGGCGAAGAATACATAAAATCCGCGGCTTGTCACGACACTCACACTTCCCCATCCTCCGTCACAATGACAACCTCGTCAGTGCTCCCCAGGACGTTGCGCAGCTTATTGCGAATAGTCTCGGCTCAGTCTCCCATGGACCCCTCCTCCCCGAATTCAATCGTCACAATGCATCAATGGAATCGCAACCACTAATTTTCAAGACCTCTAAGAAACTGAGCTACAATGAACCCTTCACGATGAAAGAACTCCAGGAGGTACTCTCATCGTGTAAGAACTCTACCCCTTCAGAAGATTTATGCCCTCCAGTGCCTCCTAACAATTTTTTATAATATTTTTCTCCCTGGAACTTTTCCCCAAGAATGGCGCCACAGCATCATCCTCCCTTTTCTCAAGCCAGGAAAAGACCCTTCCAACCCAATAAAATATCGGCCAATTGCCCTTACCTCATGGCTATGCAAGTTGCTCGAACGCATGGTGAACACCCACCTGACGTGGTACCTTGAAGAACAGGAGCTTCTCTCTCCGTCCCAATTTGGGTTTCGCCCAAATCGTTCCACACTCGACCCTCTTACCCTACTTGACCATGACATTGGCCTTGCTTTCTCTAGGAAAATGTTTGTCACCGCAATCTTCTTCGATTTAGAAATCCATATGACACAGTCTGGCGGTGCTTGATTCTACAGCAGCTATACGACATGAGAGTTTGCAGACCCTTGGCTCTGTTTATACAAAACTTCTTAAAAGACAGCTCTTTCTGTGTCGATCTCAGAGGCGCTCGCTCTACAAAGCTTGTACAATAAGAGGGAGTTCCCCAAGGAAGCGTGCTTAGCACTTCTCTCTTTGTAATTGTGATTAATGCTTTCTCAAAACGTATATTATCACCTGTACATTGCTCACTTTATGTAGACGACATTGCCATCTGGGTGAGAGCTCGTCCGTGGCGATAGCTATCAACTTGCTCCAGCAAGCCGTGGATTCAATAGCAGCTCATGCCTCATCGACTGGATTCACCATCTTCCATCCCAAAACAACGGCAGGTATATTTACCCGACGCAAATCGATTCCTAGGATAAGCCTTAATATTTCTGGCTCGCCGATCAAATTTAACACCCATACTAAATTCCTAGGCCTTATATTGGACCAGCGTATGACATGGCGATATCATATTGAAGACCTCGTGCGAAGATACGCTCCTGTACTTGCCCTTATGGCCTCTTTATCAAAACTACACTGGGGAGCTGACCGCCGTACCCTCCTCAAGATCCACAGGTCGCTTTTACTTTCAAAGCTCGACTACGGCTGCCACCTGTATGGCTCTGCTTCCAAAAGCATGCTAAATAAACCAAACCAGTTGCATCACAGAGGCCTGTGCCTTGCTACAGGGGGATTTAAGTCTTTCCCTGCTCTATCTTTCTGTGCTGAAACAGGATTATTCCCTCTTTCATCTCGCCGTAATGAATACTGCCTCCGATTCTACATCGGATCCCTCCGTATGCGATCTAAACTCGCTCGAATTCTCTGCTCCACATCCCCTCCACCAGAGACTCGCCCTCGTACCTTCTATTCATATACACTGCGTATAGCACAGCTTTTGGAGAAATTCGAGCTTAGTCACCTCTCAGTTGCGGTGGAAAGACCACCAAAGCTACCCCCATGGACCCGCAAGAGTGCTAAGTTCTGTGAACCTTTCTTGAGAGGCTTCAAGGATCAAATACCAACTGCAGCTCAATGCGCCATGTTTCAAGAACATGCAGAAACTCACACCGGTGAAACTCCTATTTACACCGACGGGTCGAAAACTGATACAGGGACTAGATGCACTGCTGTCCTTCCCTCTCATACCTTACGCTCCACCCTACAGCCTGCAACATATGTCTTCTCAGCAGAGCTCGTGGCCATAAAAATAGCCTTGCGTGCCCTCGGTCTCCATTCCCCACGGTTATATACAATATTTTCGGATTCTATGAGTGCGTTGACTTCCCTTCAGCGATTGTTCCCCCCGACACCCTGTAACCATAGAAATCTTAAAAACCCTACATCTTTTGATCAGGCGCTCGTACTCCATATCATTCTGCTGGCTCCCCGGGCACTCAAACATCCAGGGAAATGAAACGGCTAACCTAAAAGCGAAGAAGGCCGCCCTCCATACTGCATCGTGCATACCTCAATCACCGATTTTTCACAAGGACTACATCCCTCTCATACGTAAATTGGTCAGAGAAGAATGGGAGCGATATTGGAACTTGTATGGTCATCCTCACCTACTCCAACTCAAGGAAAACGCTTCCCGTGGCCATCGTCATGCTCTCCCACCATATGGCATGAATTTGTGCTGTGCTGCCTGCGAATCGGTCACTGTCGCCTCACCCATGGCCATTTATTGTCTAACGAAGAACCACCATCTTGCCAGACGTGTCACACTTGCATTTCAGTGCAACATATTCTGCTCACCTGCCCGCGATACTCTGCCCATCGAAAGAGGTATTTCGGTCTTCACCCCACCTTTGCTTCTATTCTCGGAGAGTCTCCCCATGTTGTGCCCAACTTATTGGGTTTCTGTAACATGCCGCCCTTTCTTCCAAAATTTGATACCTTCGTTGGTGCTAACCTATATTTTAATATTTTAGCCCCTTTTTATATTTGTCCACATATCCGATACTTTAGCCGTTTCTTTGCTGTCCTGTATTTTAACTATAGTTTATTCTAGTCTTGTCTTTCCATATTTTGATGGGAAAGCTACCAATCCCATGTTGTTGCTCTTTTTATTGTTTTTAATTATATATGTTTTTTAAATCTTTTTGTGTTTAGCTTTGGTTTTTATAACTTTTATGACCACTTAAGCCAGATGAGCCTAAATGGAAAAACAGGCTATAAATCCTTAAAATTAAAATTAAATTATGCAGCCAAAGAGTTAAAGACAAATGCGAAGAGATAACTTGCCTCAGCTCTTCTCATCTAACCTGAAGTCAACTGCAATTTCATTGAAGGAATATTCCTACCGGATCTATCCTATAGGAGCAGATGAGTCCCCTGTGGGACGTATTCTTCACTGCGATAGCCATAGACGTCCCCGATTTAGACCTTCAGGCGGTATTGGCTCCCGAATGCTCCAAAGACGCTGAAGCCTTCGAGTATTCGAGAAGGTGCGGCTCAGGATAAGAGTTTGAGAGTAACGGGACAGTTGTTGCGCCCCGTCTAGCTTCGTGGAGTTGAGAGGGGGCTGGGGCTCCCTTATTTCTACCTTCCTTTTGAGTGGAAGAGCATTGCCACTTCGCGCTTCTCGAAGCGGTCGTGCAGAGGTAAAATGGAGCTCCGTTCTTGGTCAGAGTAGGGTTTGCGCCCATTTTGCTGCCAGCTTTATCGGAAAAGCGTCCGGAGGATGCAGAACACACGAAGAGTTCCGAATGGGCATGGGATATACCGCGCTCGTAAGCATGGAATGACCCTGAGCGGAGAGTTTTCGTCACTTGATAAGGGTAGGAAAAACTGATCTCGCAGGAGGCAGCAGCAGTATCTACCTAGCTTCCCAGAACAAAACACGGCATCTAGTCTGAACGGCAACCTCATCGTACAAAGCCTTTGAAAAGTTTACATATATCTGGGGTTGGCCCGATTTTACACGCAAACAATATTTATTTAGATGGCCGAAACGGTGGCAGTGGTAAAACTTCTACGAAAATGGCACAATTGCTTTCAGACGATAGCGAGACCAGCCATCATACACCGACTCGGGAGCCTGCCTAGGTTGAAACTGACGAATAGCGTCGTGGTAGGTTGAGAGATTCCTTCCTTAACACTAGCTCTACCCACAAAGCCCCACAATTAGCCAGCTCTTCTGTGATGTCTTTAATGGAATATTTAACCAGTTCCTGGCATAAACTACCCCATTTACAAAGCTTAAGGTAGTGTGGGGTCACTGGCACAGGTGAGCTAGTGAGTGTCCAAAGACAACCACGTTTAGCACCCTGCATAGATTAGCCACATTGACCAAAAGGGTCACCTCAAGAACGAACCTTTGATTATCTACTGAAAAAAGCCGCTTAGCCGTAACACTTGCGTAGCATGTGCCCCTAGGGAATATTTCTACCGTCAGTGGCATGCATAGCCAAAAAACGACTGAAGCCGGTAGGCTCGAAGGACTACGACAGTCGCTCAATTAGCAACCTTAAGAATCTCCTAACGCTGCTTGATTCCATTTTATTGCTCTTCAGAGGGAAAAGGTTATTAGTTATTACCCCCTTACTTCCATCCGAAGAGGCCCCGAAATCCGGCGAGCCATGCTGACCTCGCCCTTAGTTGAGATAACGAATGTCCCTGCCATCTTCAGAGCGACCTTGGAAATAAGGAGATTCCCGTATTTTCTTTTTCTTCCTTAAAGGTGACCCTTTTTCCCGACAGGTACCTTCTCAGTGGTGAGATCTAGTGTGGGAGTTTGCCTTCCGGGCCTTGATAGACTTCCGGAGATGACTCTCCTTCCTGGAAAGGGGCCAACTTGACCCTTGACCTTAGATCCCTTTCACCTTGGAGTCGTTGCGTCCATCAGGACATCTCCCTAGGTTTCAGGAACCTCATCTGACGCCAAGTGGCATATGGGCATCGCGTACATCTGAGGGGCTAGTACACCAGCCACCAAAGAGAAGAGAATGGCCTGCCGAACCACAAGAAGACTTCTAGCCAAGGGTCGAAGATGAAGACCAGAACCTGCTGGGTGACTATCCCTAATAGTCCCCCTTCGGGAATCTCTGTTGGCTCCCCAGTGCTCTTTTGAGGAGCAGGTGAACTTTTCTTCTATAATATTCATTTTGAGGAGACCTGAGAAAAAATAATGGAGACTACCTCCGTACTAGACTGGGAGTCCCTTGGGCTCAAATAATTAGTAGCATAAGAGATGGGGGGAAACTCTTCCTCCGTCATAAAAAAATCGGATAGATATCTAAGAAGCAAATGTGGGGGAAGACTCTCCTTAACTTAATAGGGAGCCGCTACGCCCCCCCTCCTCCACCCGCTGACACAGGTGAGGGGGAAGCTCTCTTCCCGTCATGAGAAATTGGGAGTACCACTAAGAAAACAAATGCGGCCGTCTCCCCTATTAATAGATGGTGAGCCGCTTGGGGGCGACTCCCCGAAAAGGAAAGGGGAAAAGGGGGAGCCCCTTGTTCTCAGACGACTGTTTTTGTATTCTTGTTTTTAGGCATTAATGGGTATCGAACCCATTTTTTTATCAGGGTACGCAAACGCTAAATGCCCATTCCAGTTTCACGCTACCAATCATATAGGCTTGGCACCAGTCGGGGGCACCGTCCCCCTCCCCATGGGCAAACATTCTGAGGCGTGGTGTGACACCGGGGCGGTTGTAAACGTATAAATGGTTAAAACGGAAAATAGGCTAGTAGAAGGGGGGGGAGCAGGTAGGTACCCCCCCCCCCCCAGCCAAAGGGAAATGGCACGACCTTCACTTACGGCCTCGAGTAGGGATAAATGGACGAAAGTTATTCGACGACTAACCTACAAATTTAGCCACCGGCCAGGGTAGATAGGTGAGAAGGGGTGAAAAAAAGGGATAAGTAAAATGTCTAGAAGATTGCATCCTAGGTAGCTTCATCCGAGTTTCAGACATACCGTGGGAACTGGAGCCGAGAAGGAGTGCCGCTCCTCCAGATACCAGGTGGGATGTTCTACTCGCCCCCCCCCCCCCTCCCCACACTTGCGGGATAGAAGAAGTGATGAGCTTTGGAAGATATATAGCCGCAGAGACACAGGCTGGCATTAAAGCCTGGGGGGCACACAATCCTCCAGATGTCAGCTGTAGCACGGCTGCCTATACCACACCTATACTCCATTATGACACATCTGGAGATCTCAATCAAGACCCGACGAGAAACACCGCTTCCGATTAAAGCTAAGTTAAGCAACATAGGGTGTGTTAAGTCTGCGGATGGAGTCGGTCATTACGTTCTGTTACAGCGGGTTTTCGAGTTTTGTGATAGAGAGTTGCAGATCTCGACCTATTTGCATGTGTTTTGAGTGGTTGGATAAAACAGGGATTTATCGGCGTCGCTGTATTGTGTAGTGTTGGGATTGCAAAGGAAGGTGTCATAGAAGAAAAGCTAGAAGAGGGTGAGGGGAAGTACAACGAAGCCATGCTTGTCATGTCGGTCTATATATATATTATATATATATATATATATATATATATATATATATATATATATATATATATATATATATATATATATATATATATATTATCGGTTTCTAGGCTAGTGTGTTCTTCAAAGGAAGGCCCAGTTACTGAGTCATTGGGGCTCTAAATATTTTTAATTTTTCGTGAGCTGACATTTCAAAATATAGAACGAAAATGAGAGGTAATTCAGTTTAAAAAGTTTATGGTTGGGTTTAATTTCGGTAGCTATAAAACACCTAAATGAATTGAGCAGATAATAATAAAATTCTAAAATAAATTCCGACCTATAGGGACAAAATACTTGTTTCTCCATGACGGATACTCGTATTTTCCAAGAGCAATGGAGAGATAATAAACATCCACTCCCAGCAACGAAACCCCAACCAATTTTGAGTTAAAAATTCTAAACACGTTTAGCAAAGACAACGGTTGAAGGTCAAGGCATTAAACTAATATCCCAATTTTAAAAAAAAAACATCTACAAAGCGACATGACCTCCATCAAGTACCAATAGTGCCCTGGGATTAAAAGAAGTTTTGTTATGTACTTCACCTACCTTAACATCTTCAATCATACACTAAAAAAAGGCATCTTGAGATCCATGAATATATGAATGTGACAGAGTGTGTGTGTGTGTGTGTGTATTTCAGATAATTTAGAATATCTTTTACAATCAGGATGTGGACACGAGAGTTGTATTTATATGGACACTGCAAAGTTAAAATTGGGACATTCTCTAATTATTGTAGACTCTGCAATGTTTGCTTCCTCTGTGAAAATCTGTGACCAAGATCAATTGACGCTAGTTAATCCCTTTAACAGACAAAACAAAGGGAAATTTCCTACAATGACCTGCCGCATTTTGTGATAAGATGATAAATGGTTATTGCATTGATGGTTTCCCATGGTTCAAGTCACTTACAAGTACCTTTGAATGGCTAAATGAGGCTTCTGCCACTAGATGGCACCACCCAGCGCCAAATCCGATGGTAGATTTGAAATCTCCAGGCTGAATAACCCTATGTCCCATGCTCATATGGGTCATTTTATAGCTCTAAATGGGTACAATTGAAGTTTACCCCTATTGAAAAAAAAGCGACGCCTAGACCTGGCGCTTCGACGCAGGTAAAAACAAGAATAAGAAATCAAAGGAGGAAAAGGCCACCAGTGACCACCAAACTCTTCACTGTTATGTCCTATCCCCCCATTCCCATGGAGATATATTTTCATACATGGAATGCAATGAATACCGGCTACGACATAGCCGAATAGAAACACCGAATACATTTTAACGAAGTTAAGCTCTTGGGTGTGGTTAGTCGCAGGATGGGGCACGATTGAACGGTGGCTGCCACATACTCCATTTACTCGTGTTTTTACCCTCACGTTAAGCCCACACTAAGTAAAATGCTTGAAAAAGAGGGCGCTTTTTAGTTTAGGGGACACAAGACAAATATGGCTGGTGACGTCACCAGGGTAGCTACAAAACTCAGGATTTGGGTACTTTTATGGTTATCTAACCTAACCTTAACCGAAAAAATAAATGCAATGGACCGATTGAACCTGATTTAGTGAAAATAAAAAGTACAGTAGCAGCAAACATTTATTATTTTAAAGGATAGAAATTTCTTATGTCTTTATAAATTTGCTGAACCAAGTCCAAGCGAAGCAACTTCGTAGAATATTATTATGGAGTCACAATGGCCAGTCGACCTTTCTGGCTGGTGACGTCACCAGCCATTTTTGCTTTGCGTCCCCTAAACAAAAAAGCGCCAAAAAGAGTATAAATCAGTCACTAAACTCCGAATCAGGCGGATAGGTCAACTCTATCTAAACCATCTTGTTATTGCTAAAATACAATTTGGTGATTCTAGATCGGTGATAACTATATTCATCACAGGCTGAGGCTTGTTTTGATATTGTTTACCTTGTCTACAATGAGTTTAAAATGAATCTCCGCAGTGATTATTTTAAGGTTCCATCGAAATAAAACAAATTCTATTACAATGAAACAAAGTAAATCTATTACTTAGTAACTTTATAAGAAGTGTTAAAAGTGCCTTCCTTCATTTCCAATACATAACGTAACTCTTTTATAGTTGTTTTGATACACATCTTGGAGAGGCAGGCGTCCTTATTATGGACCATATGAAGGTTATTTTTGCGTCTTATAGCTCGTTGATAGTTTTCAGGTGATTCTTGTACACCATCAACTCCGAGAGTTGATCGGTCCCACAATACGTTTGCGCAGAATTGCTATCCAAACTCCAACTTCTGAGGATGCAGAGGCTGCTCTTGAAATAAGTGTGTATTCTAGGTGCTTCTTTACCTTCTGTTTTAAGTTTTTATGTCTTGACAGATGGGCTCCAATTATTCATTTGGAAAGAATCTTTCTCCCCCATTTTGGGTATAACAGCTTGTTACACTGTAGGGAAAAGGGTTCTCTGCCTGCAAATATGACTAATATTTTTTTAAAGACAATTTTTGTGCTACTTAAGTGTCACTTTTTAAAATTACTAACCCATGCAATATACATAATTTTACAGGAAGCAAGAAAATTTAAATATTTATGAGTTTTGAAAGATTAATGGGAAATGACTCATAAATTTAGTATTAATGTTTTAGCTCTTCATCGTTGACTTCTGCACCTGCTCTGGTTTGCTGGATGTTATGCTGTTATTACATTCTGTACGTTTCTTCTATTTCATCCGCTTTTGACCTTAAACCACAGGTTTTCAAAGGGGTTGAGGTCAAGTGAGTTTCTATGCCGAGAGCAAATAATTCAATTCACTTTGTTGTTGTTGATATCCATCAGGCTGTCTGGCTGAGTAGCCTGAGGAAGGATATTACAAAATTATGAACTAGCCAAGACCCTAAAATAACTCGAGGCTAGCTCCTAAAAGAGGGAAAATGGTGGAAGTGAGAGTGAGAGGATAAGTAAAGGAAGAGGGATATGATATAGAAATAGTTTCACAGCTTTCTTTTTTCTGCAGGGTCATATTTTAAGGTAAGATTTATACATTATATTTTTAGATATATTTTTGTCTCTCTTTTGACGATATTTCGAGGCAAGTCATTCCAAGCTGTGTAATTTTATAATAAAATAAATTTTATGCTATCACAGTGTTCAATCTTTGGTTTACTAACTTGAAACTATTATTCTAGTGGCCGTTCCGTTAACTAGCTAAATTGTTGAATCCTAATTAATATTAGTGAACCTGTTTAATATTTTAGAGACTTCAATAAGTTGGCTTCACGATGCCATCTTTCAGTCAAAGTAAATTGGTAGTAGTGGAGATAATGATGGAGGAGGGGGATGGGGGGGTGAGCTGGAAGAGATTGTGGTTGTTGTATATTGGAAGTTGAGGTTATGGGTTCTAGGAGGGATAGGTGGGTGGGGAGATGGTGGAGGAGAAGGGAGCGGGGTAGTGAAGAGCAAGTCCGTGTTTTAGTAGTTTTTTTTAGAGCCAAGTGTTGTACATGTAAAGTGGGTTCAGTTTTTGTAAGAGTTGCATTGAACAGAACCCTTAGTCTAATAAGTCGATGTGATGGACATGCGTATTTGTGGTTGGGTCCAAGTTTGTTCTAAACGTCTCTGTCTGAAAGAAGAATCAGAAAAATGAATGCTGTGGAGCTACTTCTCAGTGTGTCAAAAACGTATAGTGTGTACAGTATGGTGAGGAAAGTGTGCTTTGTTTTTTTTCCACTTAAACCACATTATTTAACAAACTTTGTACTAAGCCAGATAGGGCTGTTACTCGATATATCACATACACAATTTCTCTTTATTTTCACCGGGTTTTTTCCAGATTCCTCTTTACAAATTTACTGCAGGGAGCGTCACTTTTAAATTTTGGCTAGGACGAAGACAAAGAGGTTATTGTAGCCCGTAGTGAGCCTAGGAAAGAAGTGGATATATGGAAAAAACAGAGAGAATTTCAATCTATTCCTAAGCACTCTGGGTTTTGTTTTGTTTTTAAAATCCATCTGGCGACTGCCTACTCACACTAAGGCCCTAATACTAGACTCGATTAAGAAACAAATAACAGCATGAAATAAAAATAAGAAAAATAAAAATGAATAAAGCTAAGACACAGGCTTAAAAAGAGCAAATAAAACAAAAAAACAAGATCAGCAAAAAAGCAACAAGAAGGAACTGCGCTCCGGAGTCAGAGATAGGCCCGCCTCCCCCCGGCGTAGGAACATGTGACCTACAACAAAGAGTCAAATAAAGTGGAGAAGGCCAGCCTCCTCTCAAAAGTCATATAGTCCGCAAATGTGTATGCACGAACCAGTACCAAGTACAAGGGACAAAGGGTATTACCCCGCTCGTCCCGGTACCTGGACAGGTAGCGTGCGCGAAGTACACCCAGGCTGGGGCATTCAACAAGAGGGTGCTGAAGAGTCTGGGGGACAACGCAGTCTTCACGATAGGGTTCCGAAGACGACAGAAAGCAACCTGAAGCCGTCGCGACATTGGGGGGTAAGTCCATGGTAACAGTCGCGGCACGATGGCGTGCAACTGTGAGTTCCCCTCAGCCGTCTCCCAGCTTCTTTCCCAAATTCTTTGCCCAAATTCCTGCCATATAATCGGTGTGAGGAATAGGGAAACGATGGTCTGGTCGCCCAGTCCTCGCAGAAACTTTGGCGCTCTCATCGGCGCACTCATTCCCCGCAATTCCTTCATGTCCATGAACCCACCAGAAGATAACCTCGACATTAGTCCGGCTCACCAAAACCGTGGCGTCACGGATATCACGAACCAGAATATGCGGAGATTTTAATGTCCCGAGAACACTCAGTGCCTTTTTGAGTTGCTATAAATTACAATCTGGTCCCCAACCTGGCAAATCGAGTCAACACCCGTACTGAGCGGTGTATTTCAACCAGCTCGGCCGTGAAGACAGATGCAGCGCGTGGCAGAGCCCGGCTGACTTCAAACAGAGGGGATGCACCGTGGAAACTGACTCCCTCTTGGGAATAGGAGCTATCCGTATACACAAGCACTCCCTGGGTGACAGGGGGTGTGCTTCAAAAAGGCCGAACGCAATACTCCCGGCGCTGTAGAAACTTTGGGAGCGGAGGCGTGACGACAAATAGCTAAAGGTGATATCGTAGAGTGTGGCACTCTGGCAATACCAGGGGGCAGCGGCCCGAGAGCTATACTTAACTCTCGAAGGACTTTCGAGGTCTTAAACCAAAAGGTCTTAGGGTATGGCTGGCGTCTCTCGGCGGCATAGGCACCGTCAAGATCAGCTGTGGATGCAGTGAGAGCTGTTGGCGTCTGAGGGAGGCGCCGGGCTTGCGCGTACTAGCGAATAATGCACTGTTCACGGCGCAAAGCGATGGGCATATCTCCAGCATCAACAACTAGACTCTCAATGTGGGGCGTGCGGAAGCCACAGATCACCAGGCAACGGTCGGTGTGGTGAATCGAGTCCATTTTCTGCATTACACGCTCGGTTACGGATGCATAAAACTCGAACCTTAATCGAGCTTCGAACGAGTAAAGGATCGATAATAAGGTAGGCAGTAGCCCTATGAGCGCCTGAGGTGCTGGACGTCACCGAACGAAGAATATCCATGGCGCGGGTACAAGAGACTCTTAGGGTGCAAATATGAGCCTCCCAGGTGAGGCGTTGGTCATCTACAAGACCAAGGAAACGGGGCGAATCCACCACTTCCAGGCGAATCCCATTTAGAAACAAGACCGAGTCGGGGTGGAGCCGTGGATAGTGGCAGAAGTGCACCACCTCCCTTAGTCTTGGCCAAGGAAAACCGAATCCTGTGCGCTTCAGCATAGCGAGAGACGCAGTTCAATGCCTGCTGGAATCGACACTGCAGAGTTTGCACCTGGGACTCATCAAAAGAGATCGAATGGTCGTCTACGTAGAGCGTAGTGAGAACATCTTCCGGCAGCACCGAGGTGATGCTGTTGATGTTCAAGGCAAAGAGTGTGACACTGACAACACTTCCCTGCCGGACACCCTCTCCCTACTCCATTAGGCCGGAGAGGGCTACCCCCACCAGTACGCGAATCGGCTCCATGATACCGTATCGTCATGTGGTATCATGCGCCTTTTCCCGATTGAAAAACACCGTGGCGTAGTGCGGTCTACGAAAGAAGGGCTCACAGACGGCATTTTCCAATTGAAGCAGAGCATCCGACATAGAGTGGAACTTGCGGAAGCCGCACTTTGGAGGAGACAGGTGGCCTCCGCTGTTATGGAAAAATAACTAATCCAACATATACTAATTTCTTCATCAAATTGCTCACGCATAAGGTTAGAGAGATTGGGCGGAAACCGGCTGGCGTAGAATGATCTCTACCCGGTTTGCCGGTTTACAAAAAGCAAGCACGTAGCGATTTTCCAAGAGTCTGAGAGGATACCCTCTCCCCAGATCCTATCTGTTGAGAAAATCTAAGAGAAAGGACATGCCTCGCTCAACCAGGTGTCAAAAGATGGCGTAAGGGAGAGCGTCCGATCTAGGGGCAGTGTCCACGCACGAAACGAGAGCGTGACCATTTCACTCAATGTTAACCTGTCGTTAAGGGTTGTCCAGATCCACGCCTGGAAGTAAAGTTCAGTTGGTGGCCTTCCGCAACATCACGACGCGCATTGAATGTTGGCGGAGCAGTATCCCGGCTAAAGAATTCGGAGAAAACGTTTGTGAAGGACTCTACCACAGACGCCTGGTCTGATGTTGCGGTCCTGTTCTCTTGGAGAACAGGAGGGAGGTCCTGAGAGAACTTGCCCCGAATCATTTTGACTCGCTTTCACACCTCTGCTAGAGGGGTCTTCCGTTTACGAGAAGACACGTATGCCCGCTGGGAAAAGCGGCGGGTGTGCTTCGAAATATACCTGAACCTATCCCTAGCTTGACGAAATTCACCGAGAGTGAAATAGTTCGGGCGGCGCTTATAGCGCATGTAGGCATAAGATTTCTGTTGAGGGACGCCTCACATTCGGCTGACCACCACGGAAGCGGTTAGCGTTCAAAACAGCCAGACTTTCTAGGAATAGTAGTTAGGCCCAGGGCGATGAGGTTGCCGGATAAGAACTTAACGACCTGATCCACTGACCTAAACTCCTCGACTGAGACAGAGAAATCAGTCATTTCCTGAAATGCGGACCACTGCGCCCGCGCCATGGAGCAATGGGGCAGGCTCTAAGGCGATGACGGTCCAGAAAATGATATTGGAATGGGAAAGTGATCGCTACCATGGAGATCATCGACTACTTCCAACCCCAAATCAGGCTGTGCATCCGGAGAGCTCAGAGATGGATCAAGACAGGAAAATGAAGTGGTTCTCAGTCAGCGATGCGTAAAATCATCCACATTTAGGACACCTATCTCCAGCTCGAATATCAGGACGGCAAGGCCCTGACCCTGAGGTTTAATCGAGTAGTCTCCCCAGAGGTGGTGTTTACCGTTCAAATACCCGAGCAAGAGAAAGGGCCTCGGCAAACGTGCGACGACGTGGCGGAAGCCCCCTGCGTCAAAATACGCTGACGGTAGAATGTACGCAGAGAAAAAATATATACCTCGTATCCAGGTGCAGCTACACAGCTACTGCCTGAAATGAGGTATTCAAACCAAAGAGAAGAACGGAGACATCATGCCGGGTGTAAATGGCGCATCCTCCTGCCCGGCCCCCATCCATGGTCGTGGGGTGGCAAAACCCTTATACTCCGGGAGGGTGGGCAGGGTGCACGCGCCTAGCATGGTTCACTGCAAAAAGATAGCTATTAGGAAAATGTGAGGAGACGAGCCTCTCCAGCGCCTCAGCTTCCCAGTTGGCCCAGAGTCCGCAGCAATTCCATTGAAGAAATATGCTCTCCAGGCCTAGCTCGGAGGAGATGCGGGGGGCTTCTTCGAAGAGAAGACCCCCACAGGAATGGAATAGCTGTACGCTTCCCGGAGGCAGAACTTCAGGCGCATTTGGCCGGACATTGCGCTGAAGGCGTTATCGCGTTCAGGGGCTTATCTGGAGAAGTTGGGCTCTCCATGCGAGTCTTTTCCTCCCTCCACCTTGAAACCTTAGGCTGGCGGGGTGGTTTCGTAGGCGACGGTCCCTCCTCTATAGGATCCACCGTCATCGAGTCACCCAGCCTAGTCCTGGGTGTGGACGTAGAAGTGGAAGCTCCTTTGGTGCTGTCCTCCTTCGGAGAGTATATTTAGGATCCCTAGAAGACAGCCTCACGACCAACTTCAGGGGCATTGCTTCCTGTGAGTCTAATTAATCGGTTAAGGCACGCGGCTTTTCGCTCTACGTGAAACGGTCACGCTGGGAGAAGGTCGTGAAGCCCTAGGCTTACCCGGGGTTGGGTGTGAACCCTTTGTGCCAGCAGCTGTACCAGGGGAGCGCCCGGGGCGGGTAGAACCCGCAGAAGGTTTCCGAATGGGCGCGGAAACCATCGTGCTCGTAGCCTCACGAAATGAGAGACGATCCGGAACCTGAACAACCAGGATTTCCTTCTCAAGGAGATACGCACCACATTGCTTCGAAGAAGCGGAGTGCGGCTCTAAGAAATTGACACACTTGGCCATACACGATTTGGACTTATCGTGTGCGGCCTTGGAGCAACCGATTTGTTTTCTCCTGTTTTCTCATCACACGTTCGACCACGATCGCTCTATGGTCGATCAGCTCTAAGGTGATGTAATCTTATGAATAGTCCACGTGTTCCTTCGCATAAACCACTCCTTTCACGAAATTTATAGTAGAGTGAAGCTCCCCAATTACCGGCGTACCATCAAGTGTCCGAAGTGCATTAATCATGGCTGCCTCGGAGGCATCAGATGCATTTCCCAGAAGGCTTCTGTCCAAAAAACGGGTCACCTTCGGCTCTCTACCAATCAGGCTAACTAGTACTCTAGTCTGAAAGATCATGTTTCCCTTAGCCAACATGCTGCTATCAGTGGAGCCAATAAATAGAAAGTGTTTAAAGCCCGCGGGCTCGAAAACATCAGGTAGTCTCGGAATAAGGGGCCCCGACGTAATCGAGGCTCCGCTCGGCGCACTTGTGACTTGTCTTGATCTACTGGCCTTGCACCCCGTGGAGCATCGGGGCCTGGTCGCTTGCCGAAACGGCAGCGGACCCGTCTGCCCCTGGAGCTCCCGCAGAGTGAGATGGAACTTTAGTCCTCTTAGTCTTTTCCTTCTTTTTTCTTTGGCTGAGAGTAGGGTGAGGAATTAACCCGTTTCTCTCTATCACCGGAAGGAGCCCTTAGGCCTGACGGACCTGCCCCAGCAAGATCCTTCTCTGAAGTGGAGAAGGTCTTGGCTGTCAAAAAGGCAAAATCCGAAGGAGGAGGTCCCTCATCTCCTTGTGAGTCCTCGAGGGCCCGACCCGTCTGAGGAGAAGCTTGCACAGGGGTGGACTCGGGTTCTGTGATTGGCACCGAGCCCGGGTTTGGCCCCATGTAAGATCCTACAGTCTCGGGCTGGGTCGCCTCAGGGACCATGTCCATCTCAGGGTTGCCTCCATGTGGCCATCTCCTCTTCAGAGACATTATTGATTCCATTCAAGGTACCTATCGTCTCGTCTATGGCCGGCAACCAAGCATCCATCGGGGAAGAGAGGAGGGCAAGTACGCTGGCCCCCTGTAACCTAAGGATGCATGAGTGCAGGATGTTATGGGGCACGGACCTACTGGCCCCACCATCCCTTGTACTCTTAAGGGGGTTGGCCCTATCAAGCCGCTCCCGGTGGTCAATTATTAGCCGCCTGCTTGCTTTCCTCGCAGTCCCCTGTGAAAGTAAAGGAGGGACTGCCGCTGGAAACGAGATGGAGTAATCCAAGTGCGCCTCCAGAGAAAGAGGTGAGGGGGAGTCCACTGCAACACGTAGGCCTAGAAGAGGAGTAAGCCTCATTTCCGGTATAAGATGTTTGGTACGAGAAGTCTAGTTAGAGAGGTTTATTTTTAAAATTTTCATCAATGGACATGGGGACCCTATTATTACTACGGGATGCAAACGCTAATCCCCCCGCGCAGTAGCGCGCTCTGCGAGGGCTGAAATCGAGGCCTGCAAAGACAGATGCTACCTTTAGAGGCCACTCCTCCCCGCCCCAGGGGCCATACAGCCCATCATCATGGTGGCTCCACCTTAGGCTATGCGTAAAATTGATAGACCTTGAAGAGAGAGACAGAGGGTATTCGAGGTAGGTGAGAGTGGGGATGAGGAAGGTACTTAAATACCCACCACCCCAAACTGGAGCTCAGGGTGAGGGAGAGCCCCCCCCCCCCCTACACACAGCTCCGATCCAGCATGCCTGGGTGAGAGTAAGCTGGTCGGTGTCGATCCTGCGAAACTAGAGGCCGACCAGAGAAAGTTATGGGAGAGGTTGTAGGGAAAGTGAGGAAGCAGGGTAAGAAGACATGGTGTCAGAAAGAATGAGAACAGGCTAAACTTGGGCCGGACGGGGCACTTAGGTCCGTCAGGCACTCTGGGTAGATCGGGAATGTTTCGCAGGAGGGAGCGAAGGGAAATGGCGTTGAGGTATTTATTGACTTTCCTTAGGCAAATAGTATAGAAGCCCTTTGCTTTGATATGTTAATCCCCTGCTTACTTGTTGTACTAGTCTGTAGGTGTGGTGTGACTAACGTATGTAAGCCCTTGTGGCTGCGACTGGTAATCAAAATACCTTTGCAAGGTCATCTTTAGTAGACTTTAATTCCTACGAGAGTTTACCCACTAAGTACATTGCCAAATATTAAAGGGCTATAAGCAATTAACCTACAAAACCAAAGAAACTCGGAAGCATGCTTCCCATCTAACCTCTAGCACATCTACAACTCTCTATTCATCTTGGAGATTTCTTCTGTGGCGTGGCGAGATTTCATGTGGGGGCTTATAAGCTGTGCCCCACTGAGTCTTTTGGGAACTTACTATGACAGGGTCGATTAGGGTGCGCGTACACTATTCCTAGCGATGTGGGGATGATATATGGGGGTAAGTGCTCTTTTTAGAGCACTTATCACTTCGGATTCACTTTCATCGAATGTTATTTTGGTTCAACTTGTGAACCCATTATAAGATTTAACAAAAGTTCAAAGTGCTCATTTTTGAGGCATCTTTGAGTGTCTTACTCCGTCTTATGATGTAGTCCCTACAGTGTTCGTAACGCGTCGTATGATCCGTTCCTAATTATTTTTATCGCCATTTTTTCTACCCCCCTATCAACAATAGTAGTTAAACCCGAGATCGGGTGGAGCCTCATACATTGAATGACGATTCCAAGAGGTGTTCGGCCTTGTTTCAATGAATCCAGCTCCTAGAAAGTTATATATTTAGCATGGCGAGATTGCAAGCGGGTGGCTTATAAGCTCTGCTTGACTGAGTCCTTTTGTAGAATCACAATGGCAGAGTTAACTAAGCCGTGCGTATACTAGTCCCAGCTTCGGGTAAGGTGTTCTCCTTTTATCGCATTTCTACCTACACCTTCAATCAACAATGGTGCCCAAACACGTCATAGGTTGTCTTAGCTAACGTGTCCAAATTACACTTAGCTTTTCAATACACTCTGCTTTAAAGAAAGAGGCTATGTAGAGTGGCGAGATTTCATGCGGGCGGCTTATAAGCTCTGCTTGACTGAGTTTATGGGAGACCCACAATGGCAGAGTCGAGAAGATCGCGCATAAATTGGTCACAGCAATGCGGGAAGGTGATCGCAGCTCACTCCATAAGTATATGCTAATATTGTGAAACTAAGCAATTCAGATGCTCAAACTAATTATTTAAAGAATGATATAAAAACACGTATCTAGACGAGCATATACGAGTATGTATATCATAACATGTACTTTAAAATTAAGGGAAAATTTTATAATATTAATGATTTATGATAGCATAGGTGGAAAGGTCATCAAATAATAGGGGGCCTGTTTATACGTAAATGGGGATCGGTGTTTGAATGATGTAAAGGGATGGTAAAAGGTGGTTTATCTAATAGGGAAGTGGAAGTCAAAGTTACCCTGTTAATGGGAGCTTGGTTGTTAGTCACAATGGCAAGTACATCGAAGAGTCTTCGTTGCTATTGCACACGACGGGTGGTGAGGACCTTTGGCAACTGGGCTTACTTTATACTTCCATCGAATTGTTTCTGGCTCCTTAATATTTCTCCACAAGGGTTATGACTTAGGCTGGGCTTATCGAAGGTTCCCCATAATTGGGGTTAAAGAAGGACTTCGAAAAGGACGTAGCAAAAATATAATTTTATTCTTACACTGGCCTATTAAAGGGGCAAGCTGCACGTCACGAGTACTTTTCACTCAATAAGTAAGCTTTCTATTCTACGCGAAGTATTGGGTTCAACTGCGACAGGACTTAGGCGAATTAAACGGGTCCCGTAACGCTACCAAGGGAGTAAACGGTGTTAACGAATAATGATTCTCTTTCTCTGACTCTCGATGTCCTTCTGACTGTCTGTGACTATATGTATATGCGTTCATTTTCTAAGGCGTGACCTAGAATTGTCCTTGGGGCGGACTCCAGTGGTCTGGTTCGTTAATTTACACCCCTAGGGCGGAGCTACCGAACAGCTGTGTGTGTAAGATATACCTACATATTTCCAATAGTTTTATCTTTATTATAGGAAACGCTTGTTACAGATCTGTGTTAAAATTTCTCCTGGTCAAAGTCTGCATTTGTTCAGCTGCTTTGTAGCCTCCCGTTTTCTGATAAATCTTTCCCAAGACGCAAATTTTTGTTTATGTGTGACCTCTTATTGACTCAGGTGTCCGACCTGATATCTGCTTTCCCCGTTCGTATTTTGTGTTCCCGCGCGCGACTCTACCGACCGCTTTCCTCATCTCTATTTATTCAAATTAACTAACATATGTATTTTATTTCCTTATTCTGTATACAAATTAACATTATTCATCTCCTTATTTTCACATAAGACATATTATTTCCGTTATTTACATGTAAGGCAATTTGTTAGGATTTGATAAATCCACCGAGTCTCCATTTGTGGAGTTTCTCGCTGGGCCTATTAAATCCTGCAATTTGGTGCCAACAGCCTACCTATTATATAACACGAGCACCACAATGGTACGCATAATAATTTATGGTGTGGGAGATCCTTCCACTTCTAACACCGTTTCTTCCCCTTTTTATCATATTTTATCATTTTTATCCCGTTTTTATTCCCTGGTAACGGCTCCATTTTTCAATCATTTTTTCAATAGCAAGATACACCGGTTCATCAGTAAATGAAATTCACTGAAGATGAGAGGGGATGTGATTTATAAAGTTTATCATCTCTTTGGAAGTTTCTTTTAGAAAAAAAGTAGGAGATTTACGACCGATCTGCACTCATATTTATCAATAGGGACCTCAGTTTAACGTTGAGTGGTGAAATAAAATTGATCGCGAATCTCTTTAGGACTTTTTATTCCTTCTACTTTTAAGAATAATAATTTGCTGATAAGAAATAAGTGCATTAATTCACAGATCCCTTGTAGTTTCCATAACAATAGAGATTCTCTGAGAGGCTTAGAAAATTCTGAAGATATTTAATTGATTAACCATGAAGGTAACTATTCATTAATCGTACTCGGGCGAGACGCGTTTTGTTATCTTCTGTATCTACAGTGGTCGTTTTACTTTAGATTTGTTATATCAAAGGAACATAAATACGTAGCTTCCCAAATTATATGCAGTGAAATCCTTTACTTGTTAGTTAAGGCTTTAAGCTATGAACTTATGTGACTCTCCGATTCTCTCTTCAGGCATCCAGGAATTCGGGAATTGAAGGTCTGGCCGAACTTCTCGGGATACCTCTTCCAGTGGCACAAAGAGACTGGACTTGAATTGATTGATGATGTTTATTTATTTTGATTGATGGTGTTTATTTATTTTTCCATACATACTGTGGTGATCTAAGCTTCATGTAACCTTATATGTATAATTGCCTAATGGGTTATACTACATTACTTTGTTTACTTAACCTGATTAGAATGGGTATGTTTACTTATATTGTTTCTTTTATTTTCAGACTGTATTGATGTTTTTTTTAGTTGAATAAAGCCTAGAGAAAGGTATTGACTCTTTATTATGATTACCACAATTTATTCAACTAACAATCCCGCCAGTGCCGATCCAAAGGCTATACTGGTGCTTTAAATAAATAGTGGGATCCCTATCATAGCTTCATAAAAATAATAACAAGCTGCGTCTGATCTAAAGATGGATAAATTCTTGAGACCTGAACGACCGGATGTATCCTCCAACTCGCCTACTGCTGCACGAGAATGGAATCACTGGAATCGTACTTTCTCTGCATTCCTGGAATCCATCACAAGCCTTAATCCTAACAAGCTGGATACATTGATCAATTTTGTCTCTGCAACCGTATATGGTTACATTGCAGAGTGTACCTACCTATGATTCAGCTATAGATCTTCTCAAATACCTCTATGTCAAGCCCCAAAATGAAGTGTTCACGAGACATTTATTGGCTACTCGTAGGCAGCATGAAGGGGAGACAATAGATGAGTATCTACAAGAGCTTCAGGTGTTCAGCAAGGATTGTAACTTTAAGGCTGCTACTGCTTCACAGAATCGGGATGACTACATACGGGATTCTTTCATCAATGGCTTGGTCTCTCATACAATCAGGCAACGATTGCTTGAAAGCAAAACGTTGTACCTAAGTACGGCTGTTGATCAAGCCAGGGCACTCGATGTTGCTCAGAAGACCTCAGAGTCTTATTCTCGTTATAAGGTCTCTGGTTTAAGTGCTGCTGCGACATCCGATATTGCTCGCACCAATGATGGGGCCTGTACTGCTGCAAAATCCGAAACTGCTTATTCTGCTGAAAGGACCTGTGCTGCTGCCAATTTAAAGTCCCGATGGTATTTCTGTGTGTTCTAGTCCCCGTCACAATCGTTAACAGTGCCCTGCAAGAAACGTCACTTATCATAAGTGTAATAAGCAGGGGCACTTGCTAAGGTGTGCCGGTCTACTACATTTTATACTTCTGCATCCACTCAGTCTTATACACTGGCTGTAATATCTGTTTCTTCCCCGGGACTACTAGGGCGAGCTACGGTGTATGTTTTGGTTGGTAATAATGAAGCGACCGCTCTCATCGACACAGGGAGCTCTGAATCTTTCATTTCACATAGCTATGCCAAGAAGCATAAGTTGAAGGTTGTTCCAGCGACTGGAAGCGTATCTATGGCATCTTCATCTCCCACGTCTCCTGTGAAGGGACGCTGCACGGTTGACATCAATTTGAAGGGTGAGTGCTACTACAGTGCAAGGCTTTCTGTGCTGCCAGACTTGTGTTGTGATGTCATTCTTGGTCAAGACTTTATGAGCCAGCACTCTAGCGTTACTGTGGACTTTAACGGATCCAAGAAAGATCTAAATATCTCCAATCCTGCCACTTGCAGTGTAGTTTGCTTTGGTGGATACACCTCGCCTCTTTTCAAGTCTTGTTCCTCATGCAAACCTGTTGCAACAAAATCTTGGAGGTTTGGGATGATGATAAGAAGTTCATAAGGTCTGAAATTAACAAGATGCTACATGATGGTGTTATTGAGGAGAGCACATCTCCATGGAGGGCACAAGTTCTTGTTGTGTCGAATGAGCGCCACCGAAAGAGATTAGTTGTTGACTATGGATAGACCATTAATAGATTCACTGGTTTGGATGCGTACCCTCTTCCAAGAATGGACGACCTTGTCACGGAACTCTCTTATTACAAGTATTATAGTTCACTGGACCTGAAAAGTGCTTATCACCAGATACCTATACGGGAAGAGGACAAGCCATATACAGTTTTTGAAGCGAATGGCAAGCTATTTCAATTTCGCAAAGTGCCATTTGGGGTTACGAACGGCGCTGCTTGCTTCCAAAGGACTATTAACAACATTCTCAAGCAACACGATCTGCATGGAAGTTATGCTTATGTGGACAATATTGTCGTGGCGGGAAAAACCAAGCTGGAGCACGATGAGAACTTGACGAAATTTCAAGAGGCTGCCCGGTTCCACAACCTTACATTCAATGAGACTAGGTTTGTCATTTAAAAAAAAAATCAATAGATTTTCTTGGTTATACAATAACCCACGGCTCTCTCAAACCAGATTCTGAACGTTTACTTCCATTAAAGGAATTACTGATCCCTAAAGACCGTACTTCCTTATGCCGTGCCATTCGTATGTTTTCTTTTATTAGCAGTGGGTTTCCCGATTCTCTGACAAGATTAGACCTCTTGTTGCCACTGACACGTTTCCTCTCAGTCCAGAGGCCCTGAAAGCCATCGATGATCTCAAAGAAGAGATTGGGGTGGCTGTTGTGAACTCGATTGATGAAACTATTCCTTTGGTAGTTGAGACTGATGCCATTGCTGCTACTCTGAATCAGGCAGGCCGTCCAATTGCCTTTTTCTCTTGCACCCTCACACCTACTGAACGCAAACACTCTGCAGTAGAAAAGGAGGCATGTGCAATTGTGGAATCTGTAAAGAGGTGGTCTCATTTCTTGACAGGACGACGTTTCACCTTAGTTGCGGACCAACAGGCTGTCAGCTTTATGTTCCGTACAAATCGGCTTGGAAAAATCAAGAATGAAAAAATTCAATGGTGGAAGATCGAGTTGGGGTGCTACAATTATGACATCGTGTACCGTCCTGGTAAATACAACATTCCTGCAGACATTCTCTCACGTGCTCATTGTTGAGCTACTGTCAATAACGAGAAACTATCTGAGCTCCACGCTCAACTTTGTCATCCTGGTGCAACAAGACTTGCTCATTTTGTCAGAGTGAGAAATCTTTCTTATTCCATGGAAGATGTGAGGAGGGTGTGCTCTGAATGCCCTCAGTGTGCCCGATTGAAGCCTCGGTTCTACAAACCGCAATAAACTCTTCTTATCAAGGTCACGCAGCCCTTTGAATGTCTTAGTTTGGACTTCAAGGGTCATCTACCCCAAAACTCCAGAAACCGCTATATGCTCACGGTGGTGGATGAGTATTCTCCTTTTCCGTTTGCATTTGCCTGTCAGAACAAGACTACTAGTACTATAATCCATTGTCTAAATCAGATTTTTGCGATATTTGGTATGCCTTCCTACCTGCATTCTGATCCCGGATCCTCGTTTATGGCCAAGGATCTACGTGAATTTTTGCACAATCTAGGCATCGCCACTAGTCGAACGACACCTTATAACCCTTGACGGAATGGGCAGTGTGAGAGGTATAATGCTATAATCTGGAAGCACATAACCCTTGCTCTGGCATCCAAGAACCTTCAAAATGTCATTGAGAAACAGTGCTGCTTGACGCCCTTCATTCTATTAGATCTCTGCTCTGCACAGCCACCAATGCTACGCCGCATGAAAGGCTCTTCTAGTACCAACGTCGATCTCCCAGTAGCCATTCATTGCCAACTTGGTTATCTGTTCCTGGACCCATCTTACTACGACGTCACGTTCGCGCCAGTAAATATGAACCTCGTTGATGAAGTTCAGTTGTTTGAAGCAAATCCACAATACGCTCATGTAAGATTTGCCTATGGGCGCGAATCAACGATTTCAGTGCATGACTTGGCTCCGACTGATAACGTATCATTATATGAGAGGTAAAAGGATCTCAACGTCGATCCTTCTACAGAGACTGCTTTTGGTGGAGATTATTCCAGGACCTACTATCGATTCATCTGGGTTTAATTCTTCCAATGCTGGAAGTGATCAGAGTATATTCATCAAGGAAGGATATATGAAGATGGATTCTCTTCTGGCCCGAGTATCTGGTGCTCGAGCTGATCTTCAATGTAGGGATGAACCCTCCACCCCTGCGCATGCTGGCCCGGAACAACTGCGCCAATCTACGCAGGAACGATCTGGTGCTCCAGCTAATCTCCAACGTACGGATGAACCCAACACCCCTGCGCATGCTGGCCCGGAACAACTGCGCCAATCTACGCAGGAACGATCTGGTGCTCCAGCTAATCTCCAACGTACGGATGAACCATCCACCCCTGCACATGCTGACCCGGAACAACTCCGCCGATCTACGCGGGAACGCCATAAGCCTCTTCGCTGTATATGATTCTTCAAGTGAGTGGAGAATGTGGTGATCTAAGCTTCATGTAACCTTATATGTATAATTGCCTAATGGGTTACACTACATTACTTTGTTTACTTAACCTGATTAAAATGGGTATGTTTACTTATATTGTTTCTCTTTTATTTTTAGACTCTATTGATATTTTGTTAGTGGGATAAAGCCTAGAGAAAGGTATTGACGCTTTATTATGATTACCACACATACTTTCTAAAATATAATGAAAAGAAACTCAGATATCAACGGTAAATTTAAGTAAGTCATTCAAACCCTCTCATAATAATGGTATTAAATCGTGATGACCAATTTTTTACCTGATGAGGGATCAACGCCCATGGGCATACCCAATAGTCTCCAATCAGCAGCTCACAGAGGACAACAAAAAACGACAACTTCAAAGGAGTCCCTTTGGCGACTCCCAAACACAACACAATAGACCAACTAATCAAAGTTGAATAACAATTACAACTTAACAACTTGACTACCATCCAAGCAGCCCAAATCAACAACAACTTAACAACTTAACCAAATAATTTTATTCGGGAACCAATTAACTATCTTCTGTATATTAACAAAAATGTCCCAGCAAATATCAATATAGTCGTGGCATTTTGTCCATTACCTATTGACTTAACATGTAAAGTATCCTGTGGGGTTCCAAGCCCTTAAAACTCTAGTCATAATAACATTGACTTGAAATATTTAAGCCAATTAGTGTCATCTAAATATTTGGTGTTCACAGTGCATTTTAGTAATCCTGTTTTATTTAGAATTTCAAAGTAAAGTAAACACTATCAAATGTAAGTATTTAACCCCTAGTCAATAATAATCAGGTTCAGATTGAGTCACTTTGGTTAGATATAAGAGATAGTAAAATAACATAACATAATTTCACGGATGACAAAAGCCACAAGGGCCTATCAAGATAAGATAAGGTAAATATGTAGATTAGTGGCCCAGCCGAAAAAAAAATTGTGTGTAAATATTATCGTTCACTCGTGTCTGAATATTCATGCGCGTTTGAGTCCTTTTCGAATTATTCTATAAACAATTAGGATTATATACTGGGGGGGGCTGTGCCCCCAGACCCCCCCCCAATTTAATTAAACTCAGGATCATCGTAGTGTAGTCCCCCCATTGTGTTTACCCCCATATGAGCCATCAACTTAAATGTACTCCAAAAATGTGAAACATTTTGGAACACGGACGAAATAGTATGCCCCATCGTTCGTGCCGATAATCTACATATTTACCTAAGATAACATAATTTCACGGATGACAAAAGCCACAAGGGCCTATCAAAGGTCATCCGCCTTCTCAAAACTCACCCACAAAAAGCACCATCACCAGGGGAAGACAAAATCAAAGTCCCCCACAATATAATATAACAGATGACAAAAGCCACAAGGGCTCATCATAGGTCATCCGAGTCCAACGGCCTCATTTTTAAGGCACCCAAACTCCCAGGAAAACTACATCCAGAGGATTGCGTCCAGAAACAAGGGTATCACCAAGCAAGGCTTGTCAAGAACTAAATTATGCAGCTATAGATATATACAAACAATATTAATATATACAAAACTTAGGAACCATCACAACCTACTCTTTAATACATTTAGACTTGGACTACCTACTACCCTCGGCAGCAATTTATTCCAGAAATCTACCACTCTATTGGTGAAAAAATATTTTCTTAAATCCAACCTACACCCTTGCTTTTTAATTTTCAAGTGGTGACCTCTAGTCCGATTTCCATCATCTAACTCAAAAAACTTGCTAACATCCAATTTATCTATCCCAGAAAAAATTTTAAAGAGCTCAATCATATCCCCTCTCACACACCTCCTTTTGAACGAGAACATATTTAATACCCTCAGTCTATCTATATATTCAAGGTGCCTCAGGGAAGGAATAATCTTTGTTGCCCTCTGTTGCACTGACTCAAGAAGGTTAATATCGTGTCTAAAATGTGGGGACCATGCCTGTATACAGTACTCTAGATGTGGCCTAACATAAGAGTTATAGAGTTTAAGAATAACCTCCTTACTTTTGTAACTGACATTTCTCTTAATAAAACCCAGCACTCTATTTGTCCTATTTCTTGCTTCAATACACTGCTTAGAAAACCTTAATGACTTATCTATTACTACTCCTAGATCTTTCTCATTCTCTACTGAGCTCAGCCAATGCCCATCCATTTCATAGCTAAATTCTCTATTATCTTTTCCCATGTTAATAACTTTGCACTTATCAAGGTTGAAAGTCATTTGCCACTTATGTGCCCAGGATAACAATTTTTTCAAATCCCCCTGCACTTTAAAATTATGGTAACACTTCAGATTTGGGGCGCACGGTAGATGGCGCTGTTAGTCGGCTACAATTTGGGGCTACAGCATATCTCTTATGACGTCAGACGGTAGCTTCAGATGTGAACAATATCAGCATAATATTATTTGTATATGAGTATATACTGGGGGGCTGTGCCCCCCAGACCCCCCCCAATTGATTGAAACTCAGGATCATCGCAGGGTGGTCTCCCTGCAGTGATATCTCCCCCACGAGCAGACCCCTTGAATTTACTGGGGGTTTTTTCTCCCCAACAGCTTTTTACTGGCAGAAAAACCTAACCTAATAACAACCAATTCTTACTTTTATAGGTTTCTTGATTAGTTTATGCGCCTCTAGATAATCTAAAAGTTTTTCGCGATCATACAAAGTAAAGCCAAATTCGAATAACAAAGAAGCACATGGAGAGCACGAAAACACAATAACGAAAGAAAAACATTTGCAAAATGGGTCCTATTTATAAGCTACGATGTTGCCAGGAAGAAGCTGTTATCGTTCGCAGTAAACAAAAAATACGAAAACAAAACAAAAAACAATAAAAGACATCAAGAAACCTTACCTAACTTAGAAAAAAACTATAAACGAGCAGAGCGCAGATATTTAGCAAATAATAGACTAAAAGTTACAAATCCCCAAAACAACAAAAAAAATATAACGCAGTGATTTTCGCATCTGACGCTAACGTATTACGTCATAAGAGATATGCTGTAGCCCAAAATTGTAGCCGACTAACAGCGCCATCTACCGTGCGACTCGAATCTGAAGTATTACCAAAATTATCAATATCTTTAACTACAGCTGCTAATTTAGTATCATCCGCAAAAATTGAGACTTTATTATTAACTACCTCCCCAAGATCGTTTATATAGATGACAAATAATAATGGACCGAGAATTGATCCCTGAGGAACCCCACTGATAACTCTGACTTTACACCATTTAGCACTACCCTTTGCTTTGTGTCTTTCAGCCACTCAGCTATCCAATTTGAAACACCCCCACATATCCCAATCATTTTTAATTTATGAACATAACATAACATAATTACACGGATGACAAAAGCCACAAGGGCCTATCAAAGGTCATCCGCCTCCGTCAAAACCCACCCACAAAAAGCACCATCACCAGGGGAAAACAAAACCAAAGTCGCCCACAATATAATATAACAGATGACAAAAGCCACAAGGGCTCATCATAGGTCATCCGAGTCAAACAGCCTCTTTTTTAAGGCACCCAAACTCCCAGGAAAACTACATCCAGAGGATTGCATCCAGAAACAAGGGTATCACCAATCAAGGCTTGTCAAGAACTAAATCATGCAGCTATAGATATATACAAACAATATTAATATATACAAAACTTAGGAACCATCACAACCTTCCCTTCCCATAAACTCATCCAACCTACTCTTAAATACATTTAGATTTGGACTACCTACTACCCTCCGCGGCAATTTGTTCCAGAAGTCTACCACTCTATTGGTGAACAAATATTTTCTTAAATCCAACCTACACCCTTGCTTTTTAATTTTCAAGTGGTGACCTCTAGTCCGATTTCCATCATCTAACTCAAAAAACTTGCTAACATCCAATTTATCTATCCCGGAAAAATTTTTAAAGAGCTCAATCATATCCCCTCTCACACACCTCCTTTCGAACGAGAACATATTTAATACCCTCAGTCTATCTATATATTAAAGGTGCCTCAGGAAAGGAATAATCTTTGTTGCCCTCCATTGCACTGACTCGAGAAGGTTAATATCGTGTCTAAAATGTGGGGACCATGCCTGTATACAGTACTCTAGATGTGGCCTAACATAAGAGTTATAGAGTTTAAGAATAACCTCCTTACTTTTGTAACTGACATTTCTCTTAATAAAACCCAGCACTCTATTTGTCCTATTTCTTGCTTCAATACACTGCTTAGAAAACCTTAATGACTTATCTATTACTACTCATAGATCTTTCTCATCCTCTACTGATCTCAGCCAATGCCCATCCATTTCATAGTTAAATTCTCTATTATCTTTTCCCATGTTAATAACTTTGCACTTATCAAGGTTGAAAGTCATTTGCCACTTATGTGCCCAGGATAACAATTTATTTAAATCCCCCTGCACTTTAAAATTATCATCAATATCTTTAACTACAGCTGCTAATTTAGTATCATCGGCAAAAATTGACACTTTATTATTAACTGCCTCCCCAAGATCATTTATATAGATGACAAATAATAATGGACCGAGAACTGATCCCTGAGGAACCCCACTGATAACATCCCTCCACTCTGACTTTACACCATTTAGCACTACCCTTTGCTTCCTGTCTTTCAGCCACTCAGCTATCCAATTTGAAACACCCCCACATATCCCAATCATTTTTAACTTATGAACTAGTCTCTTATGTGGTACCTTATCAAATGCTTTACTAAAATCTAAGTAAATTATATCTACATTCTCTCCCTCATCTACTTGATCTGTTACAAACTCCAGAAAGTCTAGTAAATTAGTCAAACATGATCTACCTGATCTAAACCCATGCTGAGCATCGCTGATTAACCCCTCCCTCTCTAGATGTTGGCAAATCCCTTTTTTAACTATTTTCTCAAGAATTTTACAGACTACAGGAGTTAGGCTAACCGGGCTAAAGTTATTTGGATCCTCTTTACTACCCTTCTTGAAAATAGACTACATTCGCTCTCTTCCAATCATCGGGTATTTCTCCATATTCCAGTGACCTAGTATACAACTTCTCCAGAGCTATTGAGACACTTTCTACCCCTTCTTTAAGTATCCTAGAATGAATATTATCAGGGCCGGAGGCCTTGGTAGTATCTAACTCACCTATTAGTCCTTTTATCATCCTCCGATCCACACTAATGGTAGTAAACACCTCTTTCCCTGACCCATGAGTACTATACATAAGACTATTTAGTTTCTCCTTTGTAAATACTGATGCAAAATGACCATTTAGTACCTCAACTATTTCCTCATCAGTTTCTCTCACAACCCCTTCATATTTGATAGGTCCTATTTTAACTCTGCCAGACTTGTTATTAATTTTATAGTAACTAAAGAACTTTCTAGGATCTTTGTTGCTATCCTGAGCTAATTTAATTTCTGACACCCTTTTGTTCTTCTTTATAATCTTATTTAACTCATTCCTAGCCATTCTATAATCACTTAAATTTTGAATATTATTTTCTACCTGTAATTTTTTATATGTCCTTTTCTTCTCTGAAATTTTTCTAGCTATCTCCTGATTCCACCATAATGGTTTCCTACTTTTATTCCTAATAGCCTTCATTGGGATACATTGTTCTTGGACTACATTTATTATATGCTTGAAAGTATCCCACATACCATAAGCATTTTTACCTCTGATTCTACATCCCAGTCTACAAAATTTAGTAAGCTTCGGAGTTTTACATAATCTCCCTTATGAAAATTTGGAACTTTTACAGCATTCTCGGTTATTTTACCCTTCTTAATTCTCAAGTTAAAATGAACTATCTGATGGTCACTGTTTCCCAATGCCTTCCCAACAGTCAATTCTTGAACTAAATGATCACTGTTATAAAGTACTAAATCTAATATATTGTCCCCCCTCATTGGCTCATTAACAAATTGATTCAAAAAATTATCCTCAAAGCATTCTATGAACCTGCCACTTGTTCTATCCCTACCTATCATATTTTCCAAGTCCACAGAGTTTAAGTTGAAGTCCCCAATAATAACTGCATCTGTTTCACATCCCTTACTTATTTCCCTTATCATTAGTTCATCCATATCATCAGTCTGCCCAGGTGGCCTGTAAAAAGCTCCCAAATGCACCATTCTATTTTTACTGAAGCTAATATCTATCCAAAGTGACTCAACTCCATCCTGCTTTATTGAAGTATTTAAACTTGAAACAACATTGTTTTTTATATAGATAATTATTCCTCCACCAATCCTACCTGTCATTTGACTAATGTACATATTATAGCCCTGTAAATCAAATTCACTTATAGTGTCCCATGATTCAGTAACACATAATATATCTATATCCTCATTGCTAATATAACTAAAGGTCATCCATATCCATCAAATCCCACCCACATAATGCATCCATAGGATTTTGTCAGATCATGCATCTACAATATACAATTTAACAATCCATAGGATTATGTCCATCCCTGCATCTACAATATATAATTTAAAGCCTCCATAGGAGTCTGTCAAAAACAAAATATACAATAAAAAGAAACCATCCACAGGAATGAGTCAAAAAACATATCCCCATACCAAAAAGTAAGAAATAAACCCTCCATCCCCATATAATCATCCAATCTGCGCTTGAAAACATTCAAGTTTGGGCTGTCTACAGTCTCAGGTGGCAAACTATTCCAATAATCCACCACTCTGTTAGTGAAAAAATATTTTCTAACATCCAGTCTGCACCTCTGTTTTTTTTAATTTAAGTGGTGGCCTCTAGTTCTATTACTACCTTCTAACTCAAATAACTTGATGAAATCCAATTTATCCATCCCAGAAAAGATTTTAAAAAGCTCAATCATATCTCCCCTCACACACCTTCTTTCAAATGAAAACATATTTAATACCCTCAGTCTATCTTCATATTCAAGGTGCTTCAGGGATGGTATTATTTTGTTGCCCTCCTTTGTACTGACTCTAACAAGTTTATATCATGTCTAAAATGTGGTGACCATGCCTGTATACAGTACTCTAAATGTGGCCTGACATAAGAGTTGTATAGTTTAAGGATGACCTCCTTACTCTTGTAGCTAACATTTCTTTTAATGTAACCTAGCACCCTATTTGCTCTATTTTTGGTAAACATGTAGACGAGCGGCCTGACTGGGAAAAATTATTTTGTGTAAATATTATCGTTCACCCGTCTCTGAATATTAATGCGTGTTTGAGTTTTCTGACATCATACCCCACCCCAACCCCTATTATAATTCGCAAAATGATTAAAGGCACTAACATGATGTAGTTAAAGCATTCATCTCTGTAAATGTCAGAACATTATAAAAATGAGGATTATATACTGGGGGACTGTGCCCCCCCCCTTCCTCAATTTAATGAAACTCAGGATCATCGTAGTGCGGTCCACGCATCGTGTTTACCCCCCAAAAACGTGAAACATTTTGGAACACGGACGAAATAGTACATCTTATTGGCCGGGCCACTCATCTACATATTTACCCTATTTTTTGCCTCAATATACTGCTTTGAAAATTTCAGTGACCTATCTACTACCTAAGTCCTTCTAATCTTCAACTGAATTAAGCCAATACCCATCCATCTAAATTCCCTATTATCTCTCCCCATGTTAATAACTTTGCATTTATTAAGGTTAAAAATCATCTGCCACTTCTGAGCCCAAGCTAACAACTTATTTAAGTCACCCTGCACTTTAAAGCTACCCTCAATCTCTTTGACTACAGCTGCCAATTTAGTGTCATCAGCAAAAATTGACACTTTGCTATTTACACCTTGCCCAAGATCATTTACATAGATTATAAATAATAAAGGGACTAAAACTGATCCCTGAGGTACGTCACTAATAACATTCCTCCACTCTGACCTCACTCCATTCAGTACAACTCTCTGTTTCCTATTTTTCAGCCATTCAGTTATCCAATTTTAAACCTTCCCACATATCCCATGCAGCTTTAATTTATGAACTAGTCTTCTATGTGGAACCTTATCAAAAGCTTTGCTGAAATCTAAGTAGATCACATCAACTTTCTCACCCCTATCTAATTCTTTAGTTACATAATCCATAAAATCCAGTAAATTAGTTAAACACGATCTACCTTTTCTAAAACCATGCTGAGCATCATTAATTAACCTGCTACTCTCTAGATGATCAGAAATTCCCTTCTTAACTATCTTCTCAAGAATTTTACAGACTATAGAAGTTAAGCTTACCGGTCTAAAGTTATTTGGGTCCTCTTTGCTTCCCTTTTTTAAAAATTGGCACTACATTTGGTATTTCTCCAGACTCTAGTGATCTAATAAATATCTTCTCAAGAGCTACTGCAATACTTTCTACACCTTCTTTGAGTATCCTAGAATGAATGTTGTCAGGGCCAGATGCCTTACTAGTATTTAACTGCATTATAAGCCCTTTAATTTCTTCTCTGTCTATATTAATAGAATTTATCACTACTTCCCTTGACCTAGAATTATCATCAATTAATCTAACTGGTTTCTCTTCTGTGAATACTGAAGCAAAATGATAATTAAGGATCTCTACTATTTCCTCATCAGATTCTTTCAAAACCCCTTCATATTTAATAGGCCCTATTTTATCACTGTTAGATTTATTATTGATTCTATAAGAGCTAAAGAATTTTTTAGGATCTTTATTATTATTTTTAGCTAAATTAATTTCTGCTGTCCTTTTGGTTTTCTTAATAATCTTATTTAGTTCATTTCTGGTTGACCTATAATGGTTTAAATTATCTAAACTACTCTCACTTTGTAATCTCTGGTTTGCCTTTTTTTTCTCTGAAACTTTATTAGCTATTTCTTGATTCCACCATAATGGTTTCCTACATTTCTTCTTAATAGACTTCATTGGAATACACTGTTCCTGAACCATGTTTAATATAGTCTTATATATATCCCACATCTCATAAGTATTCTTTCCATGGAATTCTATATCCCACCTAATCTGATTTAGCATGCTGCGTAATTCATCGTAATCTCCCCTATAAAAATTTGGAATTTTTGTGGAGTTTGTTGTTGTTCTACCCTTAACTATTTGCGAATTAAACCGAACCATCTGATGATCACTGTTTTCCAATGATTCCCCTACACTCAATCCTTGAACTAAGTGATCATCATTTGAAAGAATTAGATCTAATATATTGGCACCCCTTGTTGGCTTATTAACAAATTGGGTCAAAAAGTTATCTTCAAAACACTCCATAAACTTACAACTTACTTTGTCTCTTCCTATCATATTTTCCCAGTCTACAGAAGTTAAATTAAAGTCACCAAGAATAACTGTATCTTCTTTGCATCCTTTACTTATTTCCCTAATCATTAACTCATCGATACAATCAGTGTGTCCTGGTGGTCTATAAAAAGCTACCAAGTGTATTTTCCTATTTTTACCAACCTTAATATCTATCCATAATGATTCACCTTCTCCTTGCTTTATAGAGTTATTTAGATTTGAATAAATGCTATTTCTGATATAAATAATCAACCCACCACCAGTCCTATCTCTCCTTTGACTAATGTACATAGTATAACCTTCTAGTTCAAATTCACTGACATTATCATTAAATATATTTTCATTAACCCATGATTCAACTATACATATTATATCTATATCTTAATGAATGATATAACTAAATAATTCATCCCTCTTATTTCTAAGACTACGAGCATTTGTGTAAAGACAACTCAGCCCACCTATCCCTGAAGCACCTGAGGGCCTATCTCCTCTGCATGTCCTTTCTCTCCTTCCCCGAAATGTACTCTTGTATTTCCCTGACCACTATCACTACTCAAGTAATTTAACCCTAAAGCACTTCCATTAGCCTGCCTACCTTCTACAAATCTGTGTTTGCTTCCTTTCCCTGCCTCACTTTGAGCCATTAAATTTCCCTGACCACTATCAAAACCTAGTTTCCCGCCTCTAAAGACCCAATATCACTATCTAATTCCCGCCACAAAACCTCAACCCCATCTCGGCTCAGATGGAGTCCATCCATCGCATACAAACCCTTATTCCCATAAAACCCACTCCAAACATCTACAAACACCAATCCTGACTCCTCGCACAAACCTTTCACATATTCATTCAACCCCATTGCACGAGACAACCATTCCATCCCCACATCCATTCTCGGAAGCACACCTGAAACAACGCTTTTTACTCTACTTTCACACATCCTTTCAATCAGCCTTTTATACCGCCGTCATAACTCACAAGTACTCACCTTCTTTACATCGTTTACTCTGACATGTGTAATCACAACTGCTTCTCTCTCACACCCAGACACCAACCTATCATACCTCTCGCACACATTTACACCAGCACCCAGCAGACAAACTCTCACTCCCTTCCATTTACTTTCACTCAACTTCCTATCTAAATACCTAATCTGAGAGTCACCCATCACAACCACCTCAGTCATTCTCCTATTCTCTCTAGGCCTAGTATTACCCTCCCTCCTGCTCTCACTCACTCGACCTCCTATTCTACTTTCAGGCACGGCCACACCAGACAAATCTCTTTAAAATTCTTCTTCTCTCAGGCAATCAAATCTGTTAGTTAGCCTAACAGGTTCCATGTCCCTCTCATTCACACACCTAACCTGTCCTAACTTATCTATTCTGTTCACTTTCACCCACCACTCATCATCACTTACTTCACTTACTGCTTTCTCTCCAGTCCCTGTTCTAGGCTTAACTTCCTCCCTCCTGGTCCCAATCTGACTCTTCAAACGTACACTTGTATCTCTTCTCACTTCAGACACTAAATCGTTCAGTCTCAAGCATTCTGCACGTAATTCACTCACCTCCTCAGTCAAAGCACATACACATTCACTCTCCTCTCTACACCACAGACATCGCACACTACATACACACTACTTTCAAAAGGCATACTCTCTACATCCAAACAGTCAGCCATACTTAAACAAGAACAATAATAGAAACAAAAACTTACAAACAAGAATTTGACCCGAATTTGTGCATGCAAGTTTAAAACCTGCTAATCAAGATGGCCACTGAAGTAAACAAAAGTCACTTTCTCACCAAAACAAAATAACCACAATTTAACTTTGTTATATTAACCAAATATACGATCTAATAACTTAATATTTATGTTTACCATGTCACACACCAAAGTATAGCAAATAATCAAAATATTCCGAGAGCTCTACGAAACACATGCTACCTGTTCAAAGGTAGTGTTGGTGAAATTTACAGGGCACCCAACCAAACTTATGAACTAGATTTATTGCTATGTGAACAAATCAATAAGGCCTGCAATTCTGGGTAATTGTATAGAGTACGGCCGGATCCTAGGCCTAGCTTATTTTGGGCTACTTTTCGTTGTTACTTTTTTAGAGATGAAATCAAAGAATTTTATGGCGATTTTCGCTTTTATACTGGGGGGGCTGTGCCCCCCAAACCCCCCCAAATGATTGAAACTCAGGGGCATCGCAGTCACATCCCTGCGATGAGCCGTCCCCAACAACTAGCCGACGCTTCATTGTTACTTTTTTAGAGATGAAATTGAACAAGTTTATGGTGATTGTATATTGTTTGTATATATCTATAGCTGCATGATTTAGTTTTTGACAAGCCTTGATTGGTGATACCCTTGTTTCTGGATGCAATCCTCTGGATGTAGTTTTCCTGGGAGTTTGGGTGCCTTAAAAAAGAGGCCATTTGACTCGGATGACCTATGATGAGCCCTTGTGGCTTTTGTCATATGTTATATTATATTGTGGGGGACTTTCATTTTGTCTTTCCCTGGTGATGGTGCTTTTTGTGGGTGGGTTTTGATGGAGGCGGATGACCTTTGATAGGCCCTTGTGGCTTTTGTCATCCATGAAATTATGTTATGGGGCTGTGCCCCCCAGACCCCCCCCCAAAAGGATTGAAACTCAGGGTCATCGCAGTCACATCCCCGCAACGAGCCGTCCCCAACAATGAGCCGACACTCAAAATAATTGTTAATACTTACATGGGTGGATTTTGCCGTCAGCGTCAATCAATACACAATTTATCCCACCCAAACACACAATTTTGTTCATTCTGAGCTGTGCAGAACAATTAGGACACTCGCGTGTTGATTTTAATACCCCATGGGCTTCGAGAAATGCAACACATTTATCATTGCCGGTTAAAACAGCACAATTAGGACACTCGCGTAATGATTTGAATACCCCATGGGCTTCGAGAAACGCAACACATTTATCATTGTCAGTTAAAACAGCACCTAAATGGTGATAATGTAATGAACAAACTGCGCACAAAAATGAAATTTGACAAATTTGACACATTCACTCTCCTCTCTACACTACATACACACTACTTTCAAAAGGCATACTCTCTACATCCAAACAGTCAGCCATACTTAAACAAGAACAATAATAGAAACAAAAACTTACAAACAACAAGAATTTGACCCAAATTTTTGCATGCAAGTTTAAAACCTGCTAATCAAGATGGCCACTGAAGTAAACAAAAGTCACTTTCTCACCAAAACAAAATAACCACAATTTAACTTTGTTATATTAACCAAATATACGATCTAATAACTTAATATTTATGTTTACCATGTCACACACCAAAGTATAGCAAATAATCAAAATATTCCGAGAGCTCTACGAAACACATGCTACCTGTTCAAAGGTAGTGTTGGTGAAATTTACCGGGCACCCAACCAAACTTATGAACTAGATTTATTGCTATGTGAACAAATCAATAAGGCCTGCAATTCTGGGTAATTGTATAGAGTACGGCCGGATCCTAGGCCTAGCTTATTTTGGGCTACTTTTCGTTGTTACTTTTTTAGAGATGAAATCAAAGAATTTTATGGCGATTTTCGCTTTTATACTGGGGGGGCTGTGCCCCCCAAACCCCCCCAAATGATTGAAACTCAGGGGCATCGCAGTCACATCCCTGCGATGAGCCGTCCCCAACAACTAGCCGACGCTTCATTGTTACTTTTTTAGAGATGAAATTGAACAAGTTTATGGTGATTGTATATTGTTTGTATATATCTATAGCTGCATGATTTAGTTTTTGACAAGCCTTGATTGGTGATACCCTTGTTTCTGGATGCAATCCTCTGGATGTAGTTTTCCTGGGAGTTTGGGTGCCTTAAAAAAGAGGCCATTTGACTCGGATGACCTATGATGAGCCCTTGTGGCTTTTGTCATATGTTATATTATATTGTGGGGGACTTTCATTTTGTCTTTCCCTGGTGATGGTGCTTTTTGTGGGTGGGTTTTGATGGAGGCGGATGACCTTTGATAGGCCCTTGTGGCTTTTGTCATCCATGAAATTATGTTATGGGGCTGTGCCCCCCAGACCCCCCCCCAAAAGGATTGAAACTCAGGGTCATCGCAGTCACATCCCCGCAACGAGCCGTCCCCAACAATGAGCCGACACTCAAAATAATCGTTAATACTTACATGGGTGGATTTTGCCGTCAGCGTCAATACACAATTTATCCCACCCAAACACACAATTTTGTTCATTCTGAGCTGTGCAGAACAATTAGAACACTCGCATGTTGATTTTAATACCCCATAGGCTTCGAGAAACGCAACACATTTATCATTGCCGGTTAAAACAGCACAATTAGGACACTCGCGTAATGATTTGAATACCCCATGGGCTTTGAGAAACGCAACACATTTATCATTGTCAGTTAAAACAGCACCTAAATGGTGATAATGTAATGAACAAACTGCGCACAAAAATGAAATTTGACAAATGACCGGAAAACTGTGTGGGTGGGCGTTTAAATATGAGAGGCGCGGATGGAAAATTAGTTGCTTTTTTCCGTACCGAAATTGAGTATTTGTGTTTCGAAATTGAGCATTTGTGTTTCTTGAACTACACGTATATAGTAATAAAAGCACTAATATTAAACGCATCCTTTTGGAACAATAATCAAAATGAAGGTTGTAAAAAAACTTTTAAAAAAATCAAAGAAGAGAAATAAATATGGAAGAGAAAAAATGAAAAAGTCGTGTTTTCGTCAGAATTAAGACATGAGACTTCATTAACACTGAAATATGGTTTAATCGAGCATTAAACAATGGAAAATTAAGTAACAAGTAATTAAAAAGACTAAATAATGTTAGGCATAGGGTAAGTAGGATATATAGAAAAGAAATAAGGGGGAAAAAACATCTAAAATAAAAGAAAAACCTAGTTTTGATCAATATAAAAAGCACAAAAAGCCTTAAAACAAATAGAGCTTTCTTATTGGTCATTGATGAAACTGAATCTAGATCTGTGATTGGCCAGTGCGATAGCAGAAAAACACTGAAAAGTAGCCCAAAAAATAAGCTAGTCGCATCCGGCCATCGTCGCAAAATTTACCCAATTCTGAGCAAGTAATTATCACTGGAGACTTTAATTTGCCAAATATCAATTGGGAAGATATGGAAGGTAATGATAGGACCACAAAACTCTATATAAACTGCTTTCTAGATAATTTCCTCATTCAGTGTGTTAAAGAACCAACCCAAAATGGTTCATTATTCGATCTGATTTTGTGTTGTGATCCGATCAGGGTAGATGTTGGCGAAACTCTCAGTATAAGTGATCATAATATTTTAAGGTTTGAGTTAGCTTGGCAGTACTAATCCCAGATAATAAGATTAAAACATTTAATTATAAGGAAGGCAACTTTACAAAGCTGAGGGAAGAGCTACAAAAATTAACTGGGATGACCTGTTTTCTAATATGACAGACAGCCTTTGAAATGTGAGATAAGTTTAAAGAACTATTAGACAGAATTCAAAGAATTTGTATTCCACTTAAAGAGATAAAAAACTGGATATATGCGACCACAGTGGTGGAGTAAAGAAATTAGCCAAAAAATCAGAGAAAAAAGATTTTTAAAATTCTTAAAAGTGCTGGTGGTGCAATCAACTTAGAAAGATATAGGAATATTAGAGATGAGTTGAATAGATTAATTAGAGCTAGTAAGAGGAGAGTGGAAATTAATCTAGCTCAGAATTGTAACAGAGATTTAAAGAAATTTTGCCTTCTATAAATATAAGAAGAAAGATGGCATAGGTCCATTAGTGTCTGAGAGGAGATCAATTGTCAAGGATGATATAGTTGAAGTATTAAGTAATCACTTCAGTTCACTATTTGTCAAAGATGACTCAAGACTGTGTGCCAATGACTTTGATAGCAGGTCAGAGTTAAGTAGCAATGATATTTGTTTTGATTTGGATGAAATAAGCATGTCAGATTCTGTATAAAGCCAAATAAGTCAGCAGGGCCTGATGAAATTTTGGTAACACTTCAGTTTCGGGGCGCACAGTAGGTGGCGCTGTTTATAGGCTACAATTTGGGGCTACAATATATGTCTTATGATATCAGATGTGAACAATTACGGGGTTATAATTTTTTTTATATGAGTATATACTGGGGTGCTACGCCCCCCCCCCCTATTGATTGAAACTCAGGATCATCACAGGGGGGCCCCACGAGCAGTCCCCTTGAATTTACTGGGGATTTTTCCCCAACAGCTTTTTACTGGCAGAAAAACCTAACCTAATGACAAACGATACTTACTTTTATAGGTTTCTTGATTTGTTTATGCGCTTCTAAATAATCTAAAAGTTTTTCGGGTCATGCAAAATAAACCTGAATTCCAATAACAAAGAAGCACAACTAGAGCACGAAAGAGAAACAAATGCTAAGCGGGTTCTATTTATAGCTACGACGTTGCTATTAAGAAGCTGTTATCGTTCATTGCAAAACAAAAATTTGAAAACCAAAAGACCAACAATAAAAGACATCAAGAAACCTTACCTAACTTAGAAAAAACTATAAACGAGCATAGGTGCAGATATTTAGTAAATAATATAGACTAAAAGTTACGAATCCCCAAAACAACAAAAAAAATATAACGCCATGATTCATCACATCTGAAGCTACCGTCTGACGTCATAAGAGATATATTGTAGCCCAAAATTGTAGCCTACTAACAGCGCTACCTACCGTGCGCCCAGAAACTGAAGTATTACCGAAATTTCTATCAGAGTATTTCAGGAAAGATCAAATTATTTAGCCTGGCCTTTGAGATTAATATTTAACAGATCGGTTGGATATTGTGACGTACTAATTGATTGTAAGGTATTAGAAAAATTTATCAAATCTAGATTATATGGGTTTATTATGGATAGAAACTTGATAGAAAATCTCAACGTGGTTTCAGACAGGTAAATCATGTTATGACTAATTTACTATCTTTCCTGGAATATACATCAGATAATTTGGACAAGGGTGAGGACATGGATATTGTTTATTTAGAGCTTAGCAAGGCTTTTGACATGGTGCCTCACAGACAACTGTCTATTAAGTTGAGAGAAAGTGGTTTCTCTTTTAGTTTATGCAAATGGATTGGAGAATGGCTCAGAAATAGGAGGCAAAGAGTAATTTTAAATGGTACTAAATCCAAGTGGACCCCTTTGTTTAGTGGAGTACCTCAAGGTTCTGTTTTGGGCCCGCTGTTGTTTATATTTTATATAAATGATTTAAAGAAGGGTCTGCAAAGCAAAATTTTGAAGTTTGCTGATGATACCAAAATAGTGGCCAGAGTAACAAGCGTGGAAGGGGTAACCCATCTTCAAAAGGATCTGGAAAAAAAATCCTAGGCTGGTTGGATAACAAACTGGTGAAGTTTAATTTAAATAAATGCAAAGTAATGCATATGGATGCACAGAATATGTCATTTTGTTATGATCTTAATGGTATCTGGCTGAAAGAAGTTTCTGAAGAAAAAGACTTGAGAGTATCCATTTCTAGTAATGCTAAGGTTCATAAACAATGTCTTAAGGCTAGGAACAAGGGTACTAAAATGTTGGGAATAATCAGGAGAAATGTGAGCTATAAAAGCAGAGAGGTGCTCTGTAAGCTGTACAATTCATATGTTAGGCCACATATGGAATATTGTGCTCAGGCCTGGGCCCCTTATCAAGAGCAGGATTTGGTTATGCTTGAGAGTGTTCAACGAAGAGCCACTAAGCTTATTCCAGGACTCAGTAGGATGAGGTACGAGGAAAGATTGAAGGAGCTACATATGTTTTCTGTTTGGCGTAGGTTTCTTAGGGGTGATATGATTCATACCTATAAGATGTTTACAGGTTGAGCAGGATACTCTTCTAGGGTTTTTTGAATTGTCTGGTGTAAGGGTAACAAGGGGTCATGAGAGGAAATATTAAAAAAAGAGGTCTAGGCTGAATATTTGTAAGTACTTTTTTAGCCAGAGAGTGGTAAATCTTTGGAATGATTTGCCTGCTGAGGTGGTTAATAGTGATTCACTTGAGATTTTTAAAAATAGGTTGGACAAATATATGGATAATTTGGAAATGATTTGACATGGACTGTTTGGTCTACATAATTTAGTTATAGTCATTTGTAAATATTGCTTAGTACTGATATGGACTCTATGGTCTATAAAATGGTGTATATAGTTGGGTGTTTGTAAATATTTGACATCAGCCTTTGGATGAAATAGTGCGGTACTAGGATATGTATATTAACTTAAGGTCCACCTCTACAGGCTCCAGTGGCTTTTACCTGTCCTTCCTTTTCTTATGTTCTTAACTAAATAACAGTAAAGTTAAAGAACGACTACTCAGGCATTTTGGGGTACTTGTTCCTGAGGGTGAGCAGGTGGATCATCCCTATATAGTAACTCATAGTCCGGCTCAAAATTGGCTTGCAGTAACCAAACACATATACAAATAACAAATAACCTAAAGACTTTGAAATCTCTACACCCCATGCTTCACAATAACACTGCTGCCAAAGCTGCTGTGAGCCAGGAGGATAGTGAGATTGTCTTCTGCTGGATTCCTCAACAATATTTATTGTGGGAAATGAGAGTACCAAATGACTGGGTAACCAAACCATCACTTTGCTCACCCCCTCCTAATGGGAGCTGCCTTTATGTGTGTGTGTGTGGGGGCATTGTGTTTCCCGATGATCTGACCTGCCTTGCTAAGGGGGGATGACCAAGCTTCCTACTTCCTACTGGCGAGCCATGCTAGGGGGACCAGCTCCCCTATTCCACCCATCCTGGGGGAGAGGGTTACCCATATGAGATGGGTCGTCAGCTAGGGACCAGACCAAATGGCTCCAACGTAGGCTTCCAGTACGGGTCAACAGTGCTGCCTGTTGGAGAGATCACTCTTTTAGACTTGTCCTGTGCTTGATGGTTGAGTGTTGGGGATGGGGTCAGCTCCGACACAGTATCTGGAGAGAGAGAGAGAGAGAGAGAGAGGACTCATTCCTGAAGGCTATCTAAAAAAGTATGAGAAGGGAGTTCTCATACACTGCCAAAGATGTCACCCAGGCAAAAATGCTCTCCAACCTCCCATACCCATCTGATGGCATGTTTGAAACCATTAAGCCCCACAAGACCTTTAACTTCATTAAGGGGTGCATATACAACTATGACCTCTTCAACTACTCTGAAGAAGAGATAGTCGAAATGTGCCCTGACAATGAGCCATGTCACAAAAATGGAGTCAAAAAACCTGATAATCTTAGTTTTCTTCAGATACTTCACACCCAACAGGATCAAGATTGGCCCTCAATCAATGAAGGTGAAACGTTTCACAGAAAGGCCCCCTTCTATGCTATTGGTGCTTCAATTATGGGCATGGGAGGAAGCACTGTAAAGATACACCATGATTCAGCAACTGCTCTGCTATATAATAACCATGTCATGGCAGAATGCAATAAAGAGGCCTACTGCTTCCACTGCAGGGAAGATCATCCTGTGAATTCCTGGCAATGCAAAACCTATAAATTGGAGCAGGACATCCTACATCTGGTCAACCCACAGAAAATCAGCCTGGGGAGTGCTAGAAGAGAACTGATGTTTCAGCAGTGGAAGGAGGGAGGACTGAAGACCTCCTCCGATGTGGCCAGCCGCCCTGCCAAAGAAACAGAGTGCCACAGTCACGCCACCAGAAGGTGCATCTATTGCAGCGGCAGTTAGGAACAGATTTGGTGCCCTAGAAAATGTGGGTGAGTTGACACATACCAACTCAACTGAGTCACCACCGGTTGACTCGGTCCAGGCTCCAGACCCAAAGGCAACAAGGGACCTGTCTACAAAATTCTCACACCAGAAGAGACGTCGCTCCTCCTCAGAGTCCTTGGACTCAGTGGAGGCACCACCACCAGCTAAAGTCATCTTGGCAGTGGAGGCTCAAGAGCTGGAGGCAGTATGTGCCTCCACAATTCCAGAAACCCCCAGTGGACAAAGACCAAGACACAGATAACATGTCAAGTAATGGCAACATGGAAAAGCAGGAGAGCAACACTGCTACCAGCTCTAATCTGAAGCTCTGCTCAGCACTCCATGAGGAGGAGGATGTTTTGTCATGCCCTTGGGAGGGACCGCCCCAAGAATTCCATAAGGACACAGACAAGTGACATGCAGCCATCAGTGGATTCCCCCACAAAGGGGACCACTGGGGCTGCACAAAAAATCATCAAGCTCCCTATAAAGAACTGTGGAGAAAAAAAGAGAAAAAGATTTCTAACCCTCATCCCCACCCTACCTTCACCTCAGGGGAGGTTAAAAAAAAAGTTAAGTTCCACTGCAGGAACATCGGCTAAAATGACAGGCCTAGTGATCCTTAAATCTCAATTGAAATAAACATGGCCATGATCCTGCAGTGAAACATTCATGGTCTAAGAGCAAACTGGGAGGAACTTGCTACCTTGGTGGCAATAAAATTACAATCTCCCCCTGCAGGCTGTGGCAGGATGCATCTGCCTAGGCGCAGACTACACAGTCTGCTCCATTTTTCTACCACCAAGTGACTACATTGTACCCCAGCACCCTGCAAACCTTGTGGGGCAGCTTCCTCCCCCATTGTTACTGCCCAGAGATTTCAATTGTCGTCATTTGTTTTGGGGGTATTCAATCTTCAATAGCAGGGGTGACTCCCTCCTCACCTTTATTGATGGGCATGACTTAGTTGTCCTCAATACTGGTAAGCCCACCCATTTCCATACTAAAACGCACATCCACTGCCATAAATCTCTCACTCTGCACCTCAAGTATATCAGTGGATTTTACTTGTATAGTGGCTGACGATCTACGTGGAAGCGACCACTATCCTATAATTCTAAAGGCCGTGGTATCCCCTCCCACTACTTGTCTCCCAAAGTGGTCTCTTCTCCATGCAGATTGGCTGAAGTTTGTGGAATCCTGCAATTTCGACAGCCATGCAGAAGACTTTGACACTCTGAATGCTGCAGTGGAATACATCACATCCCACCTCCACTTTGCTGCATCAGTGAGCCACCCCTGTACATATGGGAATTTCCCACAATGTCCAGTTCCCTGGTGGAACCAGGAGTGTGCAGCTGCCAGAAGGGTCTTTCGGCTGGCTGAGAGGAACTACAGACAGATCTCAGCCTAACTCGCAAGCCCCTAAGATTTCCTTCTACAGAGCTAGGGCTCACTATTGCCAGACAGTGAAGTCAGCTCGATGCTGCTCCTGGCAATCCTATGTGAGCTTCATCTCACCATCCACACCAATGTCAAAGATATGGCAACGAGTCTGTAAAATGAAGGGGAAGTACGTTGCCCCATCATGCCCCATCCTGTTGCTGAATTGAAACACAGTGGCTGCACCTACTGATGTGGCAGAGGCCTTTGGCACCTTTTTGGCTTCAGTAGCCCAGTGTGACACTACTTCCCCTTCAACTATATTACTAGTCCGAGAGGAATGGAAGGACATTGATTTTGCATCCGGAGGTGGAGAGTCATACAATGTGCTCTTCACCATACATAAATTAAGAGAGGCCTTGAAAATCTGTAAGGACAGTTCCCTAGGGTACGATGACATCCCCTATACAATGTTTTGACATCCTCCGCAAGAGGGGATTTCCTTTCTGCTTGGCCTCTATAACCAAATCTGGATGGTGGGAGTATTCCTGAGCAGCTGGAGCGTGGTGAGGGTGATTCCAATCCCAAAGCCCGGAAAAGATCACTTGCAGTCTACCAACTTCTGTCCAATCTCACTTACGCTGTGCATGTGCAAGCTGCTTGAGAAGATGGTCAATGTCCAAATTATGTGAATCCTGGAACACAAAGTTCTTTGTAAACTGCCAGTTTGGGTTTTGTAAGCTTTGTTCCACGTCAGATGCTCTCTTGACACTGGAGTCATTCATCAGGTTTTTTTACCTGGAGAAAGCTTATGATACTGCCTGGAGACACGGCATTCTCCAAAAGGCATGACACTCTCCAAACACTCCTTAGAACTGGTCTAAGTGGGAGATTGCCATGTTTCTTGAAGGCGCCTATGGCCAATATGATTGACCAAGTTTGGGCTGGACAGGTCCTCTTCCTATCAACTCAAAGGTGGAGTTCCACAAGGCAGTGTCTTGAGCATAACTCTATTTGCTGTTGCAATCAATGACATACTAGATGTGCTCCCAAATGGAGTGATCAGCACCTTATATGTGGATGACCTATCAATATCATTTGCAACTGCCAAAAGACGGGCCCAGCTTGCCATAGAGAAAGTCTCTTGTTATTGGGCTACCCTTAGGGGTTAGCCCATTGCCTTAGGGAATTTACCTTCTAAAATTACTCTCAAGCACATCCTGTGGTGCAGACCACGGCATCATGTTGAGGCTGCACAATGCAATAATATTGCCAAAATTAGAATATGGTTGTGACCTGACTAAAGGCACTAGATTCCATCAACCATGGAATAGTGCACCTCACACCTGGGGCATTCAGGTCATCCCCCATCGCTAGCCTTCTAGTGGATGGAGGTGCAATTCCCTTGGACCTCTGCAGGCATTCAGCACTGATTCAGTGCAGGTGCCACCTACAGAGACTGCCGGATTCTCTGACTAGCCAAAGAGTGTGGGCTGATGCCAATGCCACCCAACACCCTGGTAGAGGCTCCACTCCAGAGGCATTTGGTGCACAAGTTCGGGTGTTGCTTGATGCCTGCCACGACCTGACTGTGTAAATAAGCCCACAGGAGCAGTCCAGACTAGGTCCCTGTAATCTACCTGATGTCACCTTTTGTAGGGGACTTTCACGGAGAAAAGGATCACTCTCACCACAAGCTGAGCTCCTCCAGGTTAAAGGTCATTCAGTCTTCACATGAGGGATCTATACCAGTCTATACAGATGGCTCCAAGACTGATGAGGGAGTCAGTTTTGGAGTTATCTTCCCTTATCCAGGAAAGGGTGCATTTTTCCTACAGCTGCCTCTATATTCACTGCAGAACTCACTGCAATCTTGACTGCCCTCAGCTTTATTTTCCTGAAGTCTGATGTGTCCTATGTAATTTATTCAGACTCTCTAAGTGCCCTTCAGGCGATATTGTTTTAATCCCGACCACCTGCTGGTTCTATCGATCTTAGAGTGGCTCCATTTACTGATGAACCAAGGTCGCACTGTGCAATTCTGCTGGGTCCCTGGCAATGAGGCGGCAGATGCCCTTGCTAAGACATTTGCATCAAGACTGGCAACAACCCGCCTTACAATACCAGCATGTGATACCTGACCTCCATCCACCATTCCATACTTCAGGCATGGAAAGAGCACTGGACCTCATTAGACGTAAGCAAACTGAGATCGATTCGTGAAAGCGTGGACAGATGGGAGTACAATGGTCTGCCACACCACCTGCAGGTGGTGGTTACATATTTCTGGGTGGGCTACACCAAAATTACTCAAAGGCACCTTATGGAGAGGGGTCTACTTACTCCCTTATTGTGATGATTGTTTGGTACCCCTTCATGATGTTCCACAGGATGGTGGAGTGTCCCAGCCTGAGAGATCTCCGCAACTTCCATCTTGTGAGGCACCGGATGGGGGGGGGGGGCAAATGGTGCCTACTCCCTACTCTCCATGCTTGGCCAGGCTGGTGGAGTGGATCGAGATGTGATCAACTTTTGGAGGAGGTTGGCCTCCTCCAACATCTAGAATTAAAAAAATACTTAACCCAAATATATAAAACAATATGAATACTCTAAAATAAATTCTAATATATATTTTATCCTTCATCCATTTACTGATCATCTTTCACCCATTTATCCCCATCCTCCTCATTCACCCATCAAACCATTATTTTGTAAATATCTTAAAACTTCATCAGGTATAATTCATCTATTCAATCTCATTCACCCACTCACCCCCACCATCTCACACATTCATTCATCCATAATTTTCACTAATATATAAATACTCATTGTTTTAAATTTATAATTTATTTTATCTTTAGTCTTTTTAACAATTATTCAATTATAATTGTAAATCATCAACCATTTTAGAGCTTTGACCCTCCATCATCCATCCATCACCAATTCACTGCCCATAATAAATGCTCAAATTACATAAAAAGGTTTAGCTGGTAGCAATAATCTAGTATTTGCTCTACTTAAAATCAGCCAATCAACTTTGCTCTTCCCCATTCTGATACACGAGAGGAATCAGGTTGAACATTCAGGCTGCTAAGAATACAGAAGCTTTCTAACAGAGTTAAATGCCATTGTGCCATAACTTTTCCCATGGAACTACTTCCCAAAGCCTTGATAACTTCAGGCTATTTTTTGTCACCTCTAAGTTGGCCACACTGACCGGATGCACAGCCATTTGATGGAGTGCTCCCCTGAACCTTACTGTGACCACTGCTTGGTATCCCAGACTTTGACACATTCTTGAATCTCCCAGTCTGGGAGAACTTTGTATGCTATACCTGTCCCTCTATCGGGCTGAGTGGGGTTGCTACTGCTTGTCCCCTTTATTTGGTATAGGTTTGTGGTGCACCCCAAATGCCATATAGGGATTGATAGTTCTTGCACAAGATGGGCATCCTCCATTCTATTTAGTTTGGGGTCCCTGCCAGCTGGCACTTGACCATGCATTACTTTTTTGTCTGTGGGTTTGTTTTTTTTTAAATTATGTAGATTTAAAAAAGAGAAAATAATTTGTAATTTTGGCAGCAAATGCTTTTGTCAGCAGAGAACTTTAAAGTTTAAAAAACAAAACCAACCTAATTTTTTGTAACCTCTTTTGTTAAAATAGGGACAATTTCCTGATAACCTGATTCATTCTGCTTTTCTGATAAATATTTTGTAAGTTGTGAAAATCTTAATATTAGTGTTATTTTTGTGCATTTTACAACCCTTTCAAAATTCAACATATTAGTGTCACTCAAACCTCTTACTTTGCATCGCATTCTTTTTCTGTAGCAATCCCCCTTACTGTTCATTAATGCTTTGATATCCCCTTGACACTTTCCTACCATTCAAGCCATTGTTCAAATTTTGCTTCATTTGTACCACTATTATTTGGGATATACCTTAAGAGACTTGAAACATCGTATTTGTTCATAAGCCAGACCATGCCACACACTAACATAACTTCCAAGCCCATCTTTACCCTACAAAATCATTACCATTCTCTTTTCTGCATTCTTATCCGCCTCCTCATACATACCCTGTCACCTTCACCTGCCATTTATTCTTTTCCCCTTCATATATACCATCACCTACCATGTATCCCCCCCTCCTCATACATACCCTGTCACCTGCCATTTTTTCTTCCCCCTCCTCGTACATGCCATGTATTCTCCTCACCCCTCCTCATACATACCCTGTCACCTGCCATTTTTTATTCCCCCTCCTCGTACATGCCATGTATTCTCCTCACCCCTCCTCATACATACCCTGTCACCTGCCATTAATTATTCTCCCCCTCCTCGTACATACCCTGTCACCTGCCATTTATTCTTCCCCATCCTCGTACATACCCTGTCACCTGCCATATATTCTTCTTCCCTTCCTTTTACATAACCGCTAACATTGTCCTTCATTCCTACTTGTACTTCCCTTAGCACTCAGTCTATATAGATAATAAACAACACTTATTACATAAACCTTTGGGTCACTATCCCTTGTGTGGTTGGATAGTTATTGTGTGCATTGTGAAAGTGAAATGGTACTTTTATTTTTTTCAGACTATTGGAACAATGAGTGGATTACTTTCCCTGAAATGGAATAATCATGCTTCAGTTTTTTTAAATCTTCTCCAAACTTTACGTATTAAGGTAAGAAAAGTAGGCATTATATTTGAACTCTTTATTTTGGTTTGATTGACATAAGTTAGTACAATATATCTTGTATGAATCTGTCAAAAAATTCTCATCTTTTTTTTCATAAAGATGAGCTTCTAGAAACAAAATAATCAGGTAATATTTTATATACAACTCTTTATTATCAAAGAAATGATAGTTTGAAAAGTGATCACATCTTAAAATGGATTCTGTTATTGAAATGTGAACATGCCTCATTTGTCATGAAATTTAGGTGAGAAATTAGGGAAATCATTTATGCTTTAGGAACCATATCCCAGGACAAATAATAATTTATAAATGGATAAGGTCATTTTATTTGCTGAATACTATATTGAAAATGTTTTTTGCAATCAAGACCACAATGATTTGTGTTTTGAGCCAATATAAAAAAAATTAATAGGGCAAACACTTTTTTATATTGATATTGAGCATGAATTTTCCTGGACAAAAAATACTTTGATATTGCTCCATCTCTAAGATGCTCTCAAATCATTATATTTTACCAAATGAAATATATATATCCTGATTACTAACCTCTTTTTTTTCTTTCTTTCCTCTAGGAGTTATACTGTGACACAACAATTGTATGCCAAGGAAAATTTTATCCAGTTCATAAATTGGTTCTGTCAACTTGCAGTGAATACTTTGAAGATATTTTGAGGAGAATAGAATGCAAACATCCTTTCATCCTCATGAAAGATGTGGATCCTCCTCATTTGGAAGCTCTTCTAAATTATATGTATAAAGGAGAAGTCAATGTCTTTCAAGAGTCATTACCAGGCTTAATCAAAACTGCGGAGGCCCTAAAGATCAAAGGGTTGGCTGTTCCAGATGATGTGTCAACTGAGGAGAATTTTTCACATCTCGGTGAAAAGAGAATGAATGTTACTACTACTAATTCATCTCATGATGATAACCCAAATAAAGTACGTAGAGTTAAATCATCTTCAGAAGAGAGAGCATTTAGTTGCAACTCTGAAGATATAAATAAAGTGGTCACAGAATCAAACTTAACTCATTCTCAACCATTACCAAAGGATGGAACACAGGATAATCTATCTAGTCGCTCCCTCAATACTATGGAATTTAAAACTGAATCTGAACCAGATCCTTTATGGAATGAAAATGTTGAGGTAAGTTTATATACTCAGGATAGCTATTATTTAATATTCTTCCACATGTAAATCATCTATGATATTTACTGATTAAATTGTTTAAATTACTAACATTTAGGTATTCAAGAGAAAGGTTACTGCTATAATGATTTTCAGCTTCTTTGGTCTTTGACTCTCCTCATCCGGCACTTCGTGTAATGATTTTTCTCAAGTTCCTTGCATAAATCTTTTTCAGTGCTTTTATTTTCATAGGAGATGTTTGTTGTATATTTTATTATTCCACAATATAGTTTCTGTGCATTTTGTACAAACATATTCCTTAAGTTAACCCTGGCTTAGAGTCTTTCCTCTAGACCAGTGTCTTGGACCCCCCCCCCCTCCCTCCTCAACTGGACAAGGTTCTCCAAAGGATCTCTCTCTCAATTTATCTAGATTTTGTCTGTGTGCAAGTATTGTGTTAAAAATTACTCTAAGTGTAATTTTTTCTCTTGTATAGTCTTATTTTCTGTATGATAAAAGCTCTAAACCTTTAATTCATTTCACCTTGTAAGGAATAATAAAGGTTTTTCCCATTAGTCACTCTAAAGAGAATTATATAGGTACATTAATCTTTATTAAACTGGGCTCTAACAAAAAATTTAAATCTGACAGCATTTAACTGTGTCAGTGTGGAAGAATTGTATACATTGGAGGACTCAGATCTTTACTAATGCCAGAGAAGTGCTTAATGATGTCTGTTGGTAGGTTATGGTGTCTTGTAGTTGATTGTAAGTGTTATTGTTGGACATAATGATAGTATTTTGTATAGTTTCATGGTGTTTGTTCTGTAGTAAAGTGTTTTGACAAAATTATGCCCCCTTTCTCTTTCACACGGGACTGCAACCTTGAAAAGTGAGGAACAGGTGGTCCAAAATTGACCTGGGAGCAGCTTGATGAAGCTGACTAACCCCCTTAGTGGGGCCAGGGGTTGTGGAGCCCATTGGGATATGCTCCCATCCCCTCATTAGACCTAATTGGGAGGGCTAGCATGCCTGCCTCCTATTCTTTTCCAATGAAGGTCAGCCAACCAGCCCCATTGATCTTTCTTCATCTGGTTAGTATCCCCAATGCCATATAGGGGAAAAAGGCAGGCCCTTCCTGAGGTCAGCAGGGACCCTTGGGTTCCCTTGCCCCAGATGGCAGGGTCTTAATGGGAAAAGAACACTTAAGTGAGAACAATTCCCATGCCAAAGTATCCCTATGAGAGAATGTCCCACACAGAAGTATCTTCAGTGTCTTGAGCATCAGTGATATCACCTCAATGCTGCTGGAAGATGTTCCCCCACTATATTCAATGTGCACAACCTTTCCATCTCTTTTTAGTGCAGCTCACATGCCTACTCTTGAGCATCAACTCCAACTGGTTCTGAACCAAAGTTCTTTATATGTCAAAGCAAATGTTTTGTTTTCTTTGACCAAGTAATGAAGTGCACTTCTGTTACCATCCACAGCTTCACCTAACCCACACTTTTTGCTAAATGGGGCTCGACTGGATGTGTAGAGTCGCACTGTTTCTTTGGTTCTCACCTAGTAGGCCCATATTCACAGCCTTAGGGTCTCTTTTACCCATGCCATGGATACTTTGTTCTGTGACATTCAGCACTTGTGGTGTTGATAGTTACAACTTTACTTTTGGACATTTGTAACATACTACACTGCAGATGCAAGTTTTATGCATCCACAAACACATGATATATGGAAGGTAGACTCACAAGTAAAATAAGGTACCCAGAGTTTTTCCTGGTCTCCAACTGACATGCCAAAGTATCCTTTGTAAGCTTTACACATTCTCATAGATGCTGTCACACCGAAATTTATGTTCTTGTTTTTATGAACTGTCCGAAGATATGATAGAATGCATCTGGAGAATTATTGCAGCCTCTTGATGCCATTTTTTATGTGTTCACTATAGTAGCTTAGCTTACTTAGGGAAGTCCATCGAGGTCGATGATGACGGATGTCCTCAGGGCGGTCTCCGACCTTGGTCAGGGTCGGTTTGCTGAGGACATCAAACCTGCACTAGATTTAAACGAGTAAGAAGGCATGCTCACTTCAGACCCGTATTTTGACCAAGGGGAGAAGATTCCTGGGGGTAGGCGAAGACTCAAAATGACCAAGCCTCATCTTTGGCTGCAGGGGGCTGCCGAGACACCGGTCTTCTGGTGCTCACCTATAGTCGCCCTCAGTCCTGGTTTTATTATCTAGGTTATCCTTCTTCTAGCCTTTACCAAAAGAGGTAGCCCTACAAGGCAGCAGGGGGGTTGTTGGGGGCTGCCGAGTCTTCAGTCTGTTGAAAATGATAGCAGATCTTTGAATCCTTGTATAAATATTTCTGAAGTAATATTTTTGAATGTTCTAGAAGTTTCCAGGGGTGTGTTCTGGAACATTCTTGAAGCTGCATAAAACTCTACTAGATTCTACAATTTTCTCATATTATCTAGAATGTTTAGGAAGGTTTCCTTAAAACAAATATTATGTTACAACATTCCAATACGTGTTTTTTAAAAATAAGATTTACAATTTTCTATCATGCTTTGAAAAAAAAATAAAACGGCTTTCTATATATTTTCCTTTTTTTTTCCCTCAAATTAATAATACTCTAGCATTATTTTTCGAATGGGCACATTTAGAAATTTAGGATCCTACCTACAAAAGCAAAATTTAGGGATCAAAATACTTTTTTTTTATTTACTTTAGTTACAAAAAATTGAGAAATAACACTTTTAATCCTGGAACAAAAAGTTGTGTGTTTCTTTCAGTTTTCCCTCTTTAGTGTTGCATTGCCTTTTCTTTCTACTCTCAGGATATGTAGTTCATTGATTTTGCTTCTCTTTATATAGTTTGTCATGACTAAAAAATGATTTCAGCCAATCATGATCAAGAACCATGGGAATAGCTAACCTTATATTTAGATTCTGGTGAAGTAAATCTCATTAACTTTTCCTTGTTACAATTCCAAAATCAGTGACCAGTTCCCACTTAACTTCTTTCCACCACCTTGAGATGGTATCATGGTCATCCCCACCCCACCACCACCACTACCATTTTCCAAGAATGCTGCCACCATGGTTGGGCCAGATCTACAAGTCTGTTCTCAAGTCTCTTGCATTTGTCAGGGGGTTTTGTGATATGGGCAGTGTTCTATTCGGTGTTCTCTGTTTTGGAAGTTGTGGTTGCATTGGCAGTTTTGGGTGGTGTTTTGATGTTTGTGATACTGTAGGGATGGGATGAGTGATTGCCAGATGTGGACCTGGATAAGGTTATTTGTGTGTCTGTGTATGTATTTTTCCTCTTTGGCTATGCCTCTAGTACTGAGATGTTTGGAAGGTTATGATAATTTTGTTTCTGCATGTAGGTGAATAATTGAGATGGATTGAATGCATCGTATGATTGGAAATGGTTAGTTGAGTGTGGCGGAGACAATCTGTTTGATGATTCTTTTTGTTGTCTAGAAGCCAGTGAGTGCTCATACTGTATTTAGTTTTTTAATGCTTTGCCATATAAATAAATGTCTTGTTGTGAGTGTCAAAGGTAAAGTTGAGTATTGTGTTGCTATTATTGAGTGTGATGTTTAGGTACTTATAGGATTCTTGTTTGTGAGATCTCAATACAGTTATGGAGGATTTTTTTAGCTATGACTTACGTTGTTATAATCTGCCTACAGTTCTAGGCTGGAGAGCTGTTTGCATAATTCTAGTGGTGTCTATGTTGAGGTCGTCAGTGTATGATTGTTACCATGGTATGGCCTTTCACTCGTATAAGTTGAAGAGGGTAAGATACAGGTTTGCCTCTTGAAATAGTGTTTAGAGAGTCATTCTTATTTTGAGAATTCCTGATTGCGACTAACTTCCCTATTAGAGGGGAAGTTGATTAGCCACTTTTTCTCATTTTAGGGTATATCTGAGAGTGTTGTAGAATTTCTCAGTTCTTTTCTTATTAATCAAAAATAATCCTCCATAGGTCTTTGTGAAGGCTGAACAGCTTGAACAGGAAGGAACACCCGATGTCATTCCAAAGGATGACTCATCATTTAATTTTGCCTCGCTTCTTCCTAATCATTCTGAAGTGTCGAACACAGTGGATAAAAATGGTGACCCAAAGGACTTCAGAGACCCTCGCCATAGTCCACCCATATCTTCACATCTTGCCTCTGCCCTCGCATCCACAGAATCTCAAGAATGTTTTACTCAACCAAATGTGAGAAACCAATAAATGACTTTTGATTAAAAAGTATTCTACCATTAAAGGGCTGAATATAGCAGTACATTTTTCAATGTCTGTTTGGCTCTTCTACTCTATTGCCAAAAAGAAAAGTTATGGTTAAGATTTAATGATACAGCAAAAAATAGCATGTAATTTTATTTGAAAGAATGAAAATTAAGTTTAAGAGTATACATTTTTATATATATCTGTTAAATAACTCATTATGCCTAGAACATTGACATTTTCTTTTGAGCTTCACACTACATCAGAAAGGATGTTAGAGCATAATTCTTATAGATCTCCACTCTACCCACAATTTCCTTGTTTAAATATATAGTTTTTCCTTACCTTTGGAATACCTTTCAGGTCCTATATTTAATTGATGCTGTATATTAACCCTTTAGATGTTAATGCTGTCTATTTGCAGCCTCAAAATTTCTTTTGGGTCATTTTAAAAACAAAGTTCTCAATCTTCATTGCCCAGTCACAAATATTTGTTGGTCAGTGTACTGGTTTTCCATTTTACCATTTTCTCACTACTTCCTTTACAGTATTCTTCTCACTTTTTGTCTTGTTTGGCAGCTAATTTTACAGGCTAGTCACTGACCTGCTTTCATTCATTCATTCCTTGTTGGAGTCAGGAAGGAGTAGGTCAGGTCACCCCTACTGGTTCTGGTTAAAGTGGTAGTTTTAACATGCTTATATTCTTGCCACCCTTTTCTCTTTCTATTCTGCCCCTCATCTTTATTTTCCTTATCTATCCTTTTACACACCTGCAACAGGCTGTAAGGTGTAGCATGTACAATCTTGCTGCAGTTGACATCTTGAAGATTGATGTTTCCTCGAGCCACAATACCTTCAGTAAGATCTGTGGCTATATATCTTCCATACATTTTCACTTTGTCTAGCTTCACTTTCTTTACAGATATGTCTGCTTTCTTCCCAACTCTTCGCTATTTCTTATATGCCTATGTCCTAGTGGTGTGTTGCACTGTAATGTTTGCCAATCATCTAGCTGGTCAAACTAACACCCGATACCCCATAACGGGTGCGGCGATTTGCCATCCTGGCCGCCGTGCTGATGGGACTCAGCACCCCGTCCGGCCCCAGCTTAGCCTCTCTTCCTTCCTTCAAAACGCTTGTTTCCTCTCTTTTCATACAACCTCTCCCACAACTTTCTCTGGTCAGCCTCTAATTTCACAGGGTAGATGCTGACCTTCTTCTCGGCTAACCGTCCTGGATCGGGGCTGAGGGGCCAATGTTCCCTAACCCCTGAGCTCCGGTCTGGGGTGGTTGGCTTTTAACAACGTGCTTCATCCCCACCCATACCTTCCTCACATCCCTTTTCCTCTCCTCTTCACATTCTATCTGTTTTACGCCGTGTCTAAGGTGGAGCCGCCATGCCGATGGACTGCCAGACCACCAGGCAGGAGGGGTGGTCCCAAATGGCGGCGCCTGGCTCTGCCGGGCTTGTAAGCACCTCTCGCAGTGCGGGCTACTGCGAGAGGTGATGTGCGATTGCGTCCCATATAAAAAAGAGGGTCACCATGTCCATGTATGTACAACAAAAAAAACCCAACCCTCAACTTCCCCTGAAACAGCGACGGAGCCACCCTCGGGCAGCTCCAGGGGACCCTCCATATTTCTCTAACCGGAGAGGAGGCTTACTCCTCTCCTTTGCCTACGGGTGCAGGGGACTCCCCCTCACCCCCTTCTCTGAAGGTGCTTTCGGGCACCTCCCTTTTTCCAGCGGCAGTCACCTCTTTTCTTTCCAAGGCGACTGCTAAGAAAGCCAGCCGCTCCCCATCGAAGCGGCTCGGTAGGGCAAACCCCCTTAGGGGGGAGAGGGAAGCCAGGCCCCTTCGGTCGCTTCCCTTAAAGGACCTGCTGGCAAGGATATTGAACCTTGCTGGGGTTAAGGACTGTGCCTCCCCACAAAAGACTAGTGACATTACTGCCAATGGGACCTGCGATGTCTTGGGAGGGGATGGCCAACTGGAGGCCCCTCCTGTGACACACATGGTCCTTGAGGAGCCCCAGCCTCAGACGGTAGGGCCTTCCATGGGGGAGAATCCGGGCTCGGTGCCAAGCACCGAACCTGAATCCGCCCCTATGCAAGGTCCTCCTCAAATGGCTGGGGATTCTCAGGCAGTACAAGGAGGGGAGGGATCTCCTCCGGATGATGCCCCTACGACCACCAGGACCTTCTCCATTTCGGAGAAGGCCCTGGCTGAGGCCAGTACATCTGGCCTGGGGGCTTCTGCCGGCGGAGTTGAGAAGCGGGTTCATTCCCCGCCCTACTCTCCTAAAAAGAAAAGGAAGACAAGAAAGACTAAAAAGACTCGGGGCTCCTCTCCATCCGCGGGGGCTGCGGGGACGGATGGGTCTGCTGCCACTCTGGCAAGCGACCAAGCCAAGATCGGCACATCCGCCCCCTCTGCCCCCCCGGTTGCGGAGCCCCTGACAAAGAAGACTACTACCAAGAGTGCACAGGGCGGAGCCTCGATGACATCGGGGCCCCTCATTCAGAGGTTACCTGGCGTTTTCGAGCCCTGGCTTCAAACGCTTCCTCGTTATTCGCTCCACTGATGGCACCATGTTGTCCAAGGGCAACATGATCCATCAGCGGAGAGGATTAGCTAGTGCAATTGGTAGAGAGCCGAAGGTAACCCGTTTCTCGGACGGGAGCCTTCTGGCGAATGCGGCGAATCCCGCCGAGGCGGCCAAGATTAGTGCTCTTCGGACACTTCATGGCACCCCGGTGAGTGTGACGCCGCACTCTACCATGAACTTTGTGAAAGGAGTAGTTTATGCGAGGGAACTCGTTGACTACTCCATTGAAGACATCACCTTAGAGCTGGCTGACCATGGGGCGGTCAAGGTCGAACGTGTGATGAGAAAACAGGGAGGGGCCTTGAGACCCACCCCTACACTCTTCGTCACGTTCGACTGTGACAAGCTCCCTGAGTCGGTGCGTGCCGGTTGGTACCACTACCGCGTGAAGGCATTCGTGCCACTGCCGCGGCGGTGCTATTACTGTCACCGCTTCGGCCATACGAATCGCTCATGTAGACGTGCAAAGTCGGGGTCACCCGAAGTCTGTGTAAATTGCTCCAAGGTCGCACACGATAAGTCCAAATCGTGTGTGGCCAAGTGTGTCAATTGCGGAGAGCCGCACCCTTCTTCTTCGAAGCAATGTGGTGCATATCTCCTTGAGAAAGAAATCCTGGCCGTTCAGGCCCAGGATCGACTCTCATTCCGCGAGGCAAAGGACTTGGTCCTGGCGCGCCCGGCTCTGCCTGGGACGTCGTATGCCTCAATAGTTAGGAAGGCACCCTCTGCTCCTGGCCCATCCAGGCCAACGAGCACGGTTGTTTCCGCGCCCATTCGGAGCCCTTCTGCGGGCTCTACCCAACCCGGGCGCTCCTCTGGTAAAGCTGGCGGCAAAAAAGGGTTCATACCCTGCCCCGGCTAAAACCAGGGCTGTGACCGTTTCCCGTAAGGCGAAACGGCCACGCGCCTCCACCGAGTCGTTAGACTCACAGGAGGCAACACCCCTGAAGATGGTCGCTAGGCCATCTTCCGGGGTTCCTAAAGCTGTCCCCCGAAAGGAGGACAGCAACAAAGGAGCTTCGGCTCCTTCGCCCACGCCCCGAGGTGGAGCGAGTTGCTCGGAGACGGTGGTTCCTCGAAAAGAGGGCCCCCCGCCTCCGAAGCCGCAACGCCCGCCTAAGGTTTCGAGGCGGAGGGAGGAAAAGACTCGCATGGCGAGCCCAACCTCCCCCAATAAGTCCTCGAAGGCGACAGCGCCTTCAGCGCTTTGTCCGGCCAACAGCGCCCGGGGTTCTGCCCCCGGGAAGCGTACGGCCATTCCCGTGAGGGTCTTCAATTCGAGGAGGGCCCCCGCGTCTCCTCCGAGCTAGGCCTGGAGGGCATATTCCTTCAATGGAATTGCCGTGGACTCCGGGCCAACTGGGAGGAGCTGCGGAGGCTCGTCTCGTCCCGTTCCCCGTTAGCTATTTTTTTGCAGGAGACCATGCTAGGTTCGTGCCCCCTCCCTGCCCTCCCGGGGTATAAGGGTCTTGCGACCCCACCACCGCGGGATGGCCGGGCTGGGGGGTGCGCAGTTTACACCCGGCATGATGTCTCCGTTCTTCCTTTCTCTTTAGATACCTCCTTTCAGGCAGTGGCTGTGCAGCTGCACCTGGATAGGAGGTATACTATCATTTCTGCGTACATTCCACCGTCAGCTGACTTCGACGCGGGGGACTTCCGCCGCGTCGTGGCACGGTTGCCGAGGCCCTATCTCTTGCTTGGAGATCTGAACGGCAGGCATCCTCTCTGGGGAGATTACTCCATAAATCCCAGGGGACAAGTCCTTGCCGATCTGATCGAAGAGCTTGAGATGGGTGTTCCAAACGTGGATGAGTTTACGCATCACTGTCCGAGAACCGCTTCATTTTCTTGCCTTGACCTATCTTTGTGCTCTTCGGATGCACAGCCTGATTTTGATTGGGGGGTGGTCGATGACCTCCATGGTAGTGATCACTTTCCCATTCAAATATCATTTTCAGGGCAACTGCCGCCTGAGAGACCACCTCGGTGGTGCTTGGCGCGGGCGCGGTGGCCTGCATTTCAGGAAATGACTGAATTCTCTATCTCAGTCGAGGAGTTTAGGTCGGTAGATGAGGCCGTTGAGTTCTTCTCCGGCAACCTCATCGCCGTGGGCCTGACTACTATTCCTAGGACGTCTGGCCGTTTTGCACGCCGACCACTCCCATGGTGGTCGGCCGAGTGTGAGACGGCCCTCAAACAGAAGCGTTATGCCTACATGCGCTATAAGCGCCGCCCGAACGATTTCACTGTCGCTGGATTTCGTCGGGCTAGGGCTAGGTTCCGGTATATTTCGAAGCACGCCCGCCGCTCTTCTTGGCGGGCATACGTGTCTTCACTTAACGGGAAGACCCCTTTAGCTGAGGTGTGGAAGCGAGTCAAAAGGATTCGGGGCAAGTTCTCGCAGGACCCCCCTCCCGTTCTCCAGGAGAATGGGACCGCAATCTCGGACCCCGCGTCCGTGGCGGAATCCTTAGCGACCGCTTTTTCCGCATTCTCTAGCCGTGATGCTGCCTCGCCAGCATTCAATGCACGTCGTGATGTCGCGGAAGGCCGCCGGCTGGACTTTACCTCCAGAGGCGGAGAACCCTTCAACGACAAGTTTACTGTGAGTGAGTTGCGCTCCGCTCTCGCTTCGTGCGCGGACACCGCCCATGGTCCGGACGATGTCCCGTACGCCATGCTTCGACACCTGGGTGAGCGAGGCATGGCCTTTCTGTTAGATTTGTTCAACAGGATCTGGGTGGAAGGTCTTCTCCCAGACTCCTGGCGAATCGCTACTGTGCTCGCCTTTCGCAAGCCGGGGAGAGATCACTCTACTCCGACCGGATTCCGCCCAATCTCTCTAACCTCTTACGTGTGCAAGTTGATGGAGAAATTGGTAAATGTTAGATTAGCCTATTTCCTGGACAGCGGAGGCCATCTGTCTTCTGCACAGTGCGGCTTCCGTAAGTTCCACTCCACGTCGGATGCTCTGCTCCGACTGGAAAATGCCGTCTGCGAGGCTTTCCTTCGTAGACAGCACTACGCCACGGTGTTTTTTGATCTGGAGAAGGCCTATGATACCGCATGGCGATACGGTATCATGGAGACTCTCCACACGATGGGGGCGAGGGGACGCCTCCCAATGTTTATATCTGAATTTTTGCGAGATCGTCGATTCCGCGTACGGGTGGGGGGAGCCCTCTCCGGCCCAAAGGAGCAGGAAGAGGGTGTCCCGCAGGGAAGTGTCCTCAGTGTCACACTCTTTGCCCTGAGCATCAACGGCATCACCTCGGTGCTGCCGGAAGATGTTCTCGCTACGCTCTACGTGGACGACCTTTCGATCTCTTTTGGCGCGGCCCAGATGCCAACTCTGGAGCGCCGACTCCAACAGGCATTGAACCGCGTCTCTCGCTATGCCGAAGCGCACAGGTTTCGGTTTTCTTTGGCCAAGACTAAGGTGGTGCACTTCTGCCGCCATCCACGGCTTCACCCCGACCCAGATTTGTTTCTTAATGGGGTGCGCCTGGATGTGGTTGAGTCGCACCGTTTCCTTGGTCTTGTATTCGACCGACGCCTCACCTGGGAGGCTCACATTCGCAGCCTTAGGGTCTCTTGTACCCGCGCCATGGACATTCTCCGTTCCGTGACGTTCAGCGCTTGGGGCGCTGATAGGGCTACCGCCTTACTTTTTTATCGATCCTTTGTTCGCTCGAAGCTCGACTACGAATGCGAGTTTTATGCATCCGCAGCCGAGCGTTTATTGCGGAAGGTGGATTCGATCCACCACACCGGCCTTAGCCTTGCGACCGGTGCCTTCCGCACTTCCCCCATTGAGAGCCTGTTGGTCGATGCTGGGGAGATGCCACTCGCTCTGCGCCGCGTGCAGTGCATCACTCGCCTGTACGCGCGAGCCCGGCGCCTCCCTCAGTCGCCAACAGCTCTCACTGCATCCGCAGCTGATCTCGATGGTGCCTATGCCGCCGAGAGACGCCAGTCATACCCTAAGCCCTTTGGGTTTAGGGCCAGGAAACTCCTTCGAGAGGTAGATATAGCTCTCGGGCCGGTGGCGCCCCTGGTTCTGCCCAGGACGCCACCCTGGAGGGTACCACATTTGGCTATTTGTCGCCACGCCTCTGCTCCCAAAGCTTGTACTGCGCCGGGAGTATTGCGTTCGACCTTTTTGGAGCACACATCGTGTCACGCTGGTACCGTGCCAGTGTATACGGATGGCTCCAAGTCCCAAGAGGGGGTCGGCTTCCACGCCGTATCCCCTCTGTTTGAAGTCAGCGGGGCTCTACCAGGCGCTGCGTCTGTCTTCACGGCCGAGCTGGTGGCAATACACCACTCGGTACGGGAGATTACGCGACGTGCCCGGTTCGGAGACCGGATTGTGATTTATAGCGACTCACAAAGCGCCCTGAGTGCTCTCGGGGCATTGGAATTTCCGCATCCCCTGGTTCGCGAAATCCGTGACGCCACGGTTTTGGCGAGCCGGGCAGATGTCGAGATTATCTTCTGCTGGGTTCCTGGACATGTAGGAATTGCGGGGAATGAGCGCGCCGATGAGGGCGCCAAAGAGTCCGCGAGGACTCTGCGACCGGACCAGCGTTTCGCTCTTCCTCACACTGACTACATGGCAGGAATACGGGCAGCTCTTCGGACTGCTTGGCAAAGAAGATGGGAGACGGTCGAGGGGAACTTAAAGTTGCGTGCCATTGCGCCGCGACTGTTCCCATGGACCTATCCCCCAATGCCGTCTTCGAATCGGACACACTCGTGTGACGCATCGTTACTTGGTGGAGCGCTCGCATGTGCCCTATTGCAACGACTGCGTCGTCCCCCAGACTGTTCGGCATATTCTTGTCGAATGTCCCAGTCTGGGTGATCTTCGCGCACGATACCTGTCTCGGTACCGGGATGGGCGGGGTCGCTACCGCCTGTCCCTTGTACTCGGGACGAGTGCGTGCACCATGACTGGTGGACTTATTGACTTTTGGGGGGAGGCCGGCCTTCTCCCCTTTATTTAAGGTTCCTTTTTTTTGTTGTTGTTTTGTTTTAGGTTGCACTCTCCTGCACCGGGGTGAGGGGGACCTCCCCCCGCTGCCGGAGATTGCTTCGATTGTTAAGTTTTTCCAATTTATATTGATTGTTAAGTTTTCATATTTTAACTTTAAAGTAGCCTAATTCTAGGCTGTCGTGTTTTTCGGCGACTTATGCCCAAGTGGGTAGTTGCCAGATGGGCTCTATAAAAAAAAAAAAAAAAAAAAATTGTTGACTTTTGGGGGGAGGCCGGCCTTCTCCCTTTCATTTAACCAGGTTTAATTGTTGTGTTTTGTTATTGTTATTTCTTTTTATTTTTGTTTCCTGTTCAATTTTTTAAAGTAGCCTAGAACTAGGCTGTTTGTTTATGGCGACTTATGCCTAAATCGGCAGTCGCCAGATAGCACCTTAAATTTAAAAAACAAAACAAAAACTGACACCCGATACACTCACTTCTAGATTGGGTACACAGAGTGGGCATTTAATATTTGTGTCCAGAGTTAGAAAATGGGACCCCTTATCCGGTGATGTTAAAAATTAGTAAAAACCCTTGACAGTAAAGTGGTTTCCTCTTCACCTATCCCGTTAAAGTGTTTTTTTGCTTTACGATCTCTCCTCTGGTAGCCACAGCACAGATGAGCTCCCTCATCACCACATAACCACCACATCAGAGTAGAGGCTGAGAAATCACAGATTTCTGAGAGCTCAGTCGTTGCTCTGATGGTCAGTGGAAACAACCTCTACCTGAGAGGAGGTAGGTTAGGCCCTACAGATAAAATCCTCCACACGGTCATGGGTGCCGTGGATGACTGTGGGCTGAAAACCCGCAAGCGTGTGGTAGTCGGGATGCTCCCGAGGAGAGGTCCAACACAGACCGCTCACTCGATGAATGTCTCTTTAAACCGGCGCCTGGCAGATTTGTGTACGGCAGAGGGGGTATTTTTTGTGGACCCGTACCGCACTTTTTATGGTAGAAATGATCTCTACCAAAGGTATGGGGTACATCTTTTCTTTAAAGGAAAGGCCTTTCTGTCGAACATGATCCAGGATGTCGTAGAGAGGACCGAAAGGAGTATCCGGCCCAGAGTGAGGGCGGACGTACGCCAGTGCGCCCGTGTCACTCCAGGAACGACCTTCTCAGAGGTCGCAAAAAGGGGTGCCTCGCCAACAAACAAGCCGGGAAACGGAAGAGCGTAGGGAGTCCTACAGTCGGGGACTCCCTGAAAGTTCTTCTGTTCAATGCGAGGTCAATCAGGAACAAGTTTCCTGAGCTCCGTGGCCTCGTAGCGACGGAAGAACCCGAAATGGTAGCCATAACAGAATCGTGGATAAAAACCTCAAACCGAGACTTTGAAGGCGAATTCACGGTTCCTGGCTACCAACTCTTCCACAAAGATAGGCCAGACAGAGAGGGTGGCGGTGTAATGTTGTATGTCAAGGATACAATCAAATCTACGAACTCCAACATTATATCCGATCACGAGCTCCTAGGCGTTGAGCTAGAGATAGGTCCTGTCAGATACAAGACCCTGGTGCTTTACAGACCCCCTTCCCAACCCGTTGAGAAGGACAGGGAACTGTACGAGCTGCTGGGTGAGCTTGTTCAAGGCAGAGTGTGCATCGTTATGGGCGACTTCAACAGACAAGTTGACTGGGAAACCAGAGCAGCCTGTGGCGAGAGCGCGCTACTCCTGGAGTTCGCCAACAACGAGTTCCTCACTCAATGGGTCAGAGAACCGACGAGAGGAGACAATATCCTCGACTTGGTCTTCACCTCTAAGGATGATATCGTTGAGGATGCCTCTGTAGGCGAGGAGCTCGGTGGCAGTGATCACCAGCTAGTTAGATTTACCGTCAAGATCCCGAAGGTAAGGTCTGTTGCCAGTCAATCAAGGAAACTTGACTTGAGAAGAGCAGACTTTGCAAGCCTTCGTGCTGGGCTTACTGATGTAAGGCTAGCGGTATGCGAAGAGGTTGAGGATTCGTGGAACAATTTCAAAAATAAGTTCATGAGTCTTCAATCAAGTTGCATCCCTCTGAAATGCCTTCGTCGGTCTTCTGTTCAACCAAAGTGGTTTAATCGAGAAATCGGCCAACTGCTTAGGGAGAAGAGAAATGCGTACAGGCGATCGAAGATCTCGGGTGCTTTTGACGAGTACCGGAGGCTAGCCAGGAGAGTGAAGTCCAGCATAAGGGCGGCTAAGCGTACTGAGGAACTCCGAGTTGCGAGACTCTGCAAGGAGAATCCCAAGGAGTTCTTCGGCTATGTAAATAGCCGTAAACCAATCCATCGTAGGATTGGGCCCTTAGTGGACGAGGAGGGTGCATTAACTCACTCAGATGCAGAAAATGCTAACCTTCTCAATGACTACTTTTCCTCAGTGTTTACTAAAGAGTGTGGTCCCATCCCCCAGCCCACAGATTCCTACTCGAGGGAAAAACTGGAGGCAATGAACTTCACCGAAGGAGAAATAAAGAAAAAGATCGCTGAGCTAAAGACGAATAAGTCCCCTGGACCGGACGGGTTTCTACCCAAGGTGTTGAAGGAAGTGTGCGATGAAGTATCACGACATCTGTGCGCTATCTTTAACATGTCAATCCGGACCAAATGCGTTCCTAGAGACTGGCGTGAGGCGGAGGTGACTCCTATCTTCAAGAAAGGAGACCGTAACCAACCGTCGAACTACCGACCTATCAGTCTGACTTCGATAGTCGGTAAACTGATGGAAAGCATGATGGTGGACAAAATGACGTCGTATTTACAGTCAAACCTGCTACTGAGGAGTTCCCAGCACGGCTTCCGAAGGCAGCGGTCATGCCTGACGAACCTTGTGGAATTCTTCCACTTCGTGTTCAGTGAGCACGATCGGGACAAGGCGGTGGATGTGGTGTACTTAGACTTTCAGAAAGCCTTTAGAAAATGTACCACACCGCCGCCTTCTCCGGAAAGTGCGAGCGCTGGGCATAGACGGAAAAGTAGCCGGCTGGATCGAGAACTGGCTAAGTGGCAGACGGCAACGGGTGGTGGTGAATGGACAGGCTTCTGAGGGGGTGCCTCAAGGTTCTGTCCTGGGACCACTATTATTCATCATCTACGTCACGACATGGACGGTGACATGGTTGCCAAGATTTCCAAATTTGCCGACGATACCAAGCTTAGTATGAACGTTGCAAAGGATGGAAATACTGCCCGCCTGCAGGAAGATCTTGGGAAGATTGGGGAGTGGTTGGACACGTGGCAAATGCCTTTTAACGTGGGGAAATGCAAAGTAATGCATATCGGCCACAGAAACCCCCAATCTCATTATATCCTTAAGGGCACTGCTCTTGAATCGAGTGACACTGAGAAAGAGTTTTGTGTTTCTATCACTAGCGACCTCAAGTTCTCGAAACAGTGCATCGAGGTAGAGAAGAAAGCCCAAAGGATGTTAGGCTACATAAAGCGCCAGTTTGGATACCCTAACAAGGAGATGGTACTTTGTCTGTACAACACCCTCATTCGGCCGCATCTGAAGTATGCCGTACAATTTTGGGTCCTTCGTTTCAAAAGGACATCGCAAGTTTGGAACCCGTACAAGCTAGGGCAACCAAACTGATTCCCTCTATCCGACATAAAAGTTATGAGGATAGACTAAGGGAATTAGATCTGTTCTCGCTGGAAACCCGTAGACTGCGTGGTCAGCTCATCGAAGTTTTCAAAATACTTCGAGGGTTCGACAATGTTGACTACCGGGATATTTTCACACTGAGTGAGAACAGAACGCGCAATCACGGCTTCAAACTTGAATTGAAGCGTTACAACCGCAATATGTGTGGAAATTTTTTCACCTACAATATCTGCGGTAAGTGGAACGCACTTCCAGTGGAAGTTGTCAACAGTGAATCTGTTGACCAGTTCAAGACTAGACAAAGTCTTGAAAAGGGGCCGTTTAGGGACGCAAAACAATTGAGCAGCCATGTGCCTGCTCGATTGCTATTCCAAAGGTACCCTCTTTGAATGGACCGTAAGGTCTCCTAGGGTACTCTCTTTCCTTGTAACTCCACAAGAGTAGAAACAGGAGGAGGCTCATGCCCTTGAATTAAATGTTTTATAGCATTGGTAGATCCCTTTAGGAGGTCAATGAATGGAAGACCAACTTGGTTAAAGCCTAAGACTCAACTGCCTTGGGAGCCAATTCCATATGATGGTGCCCATGAAATCTGAGTGTAGCAGTGGGATACCATCCCTGGCCTCCCCCAGCAATAACTTCAATCTCAATAGATCCTTGACAAAATCCCTGGTACCTCAAAGGCCGATGTTCCTACAGACGCCCCCACCCCTGAGGTGAGTGGGAACTAAGGTGGCTCTGCTCTGGAAGGCTAAGTCCTTCCTGAGGATGGATCAGAGCTTGGCTGGAATGACACCCGTGGCTCTTTCAGAGGGGGAAATGAAAGGTTGAAACCCCACATTCCCCACCAAAAAAGAATGAGTAAAGTGAGTGGAGCCTCAAGCAAATGGTGCCCATCTTTGTTGTTGTTAATAGCTCGCCAAGGAGCAGATGAGATCTTCCGATTGCCTGAGAGATTAAGGGGTTGTCTGATACACATAAGCAGAGCAGAGCTTAGCTTTGTTTCTTGGCAAGGAACCAAAGGTCTGTTTTCTCAGGTGAACCCTTCCATTTAATGGAGTCACTCATTCAGAGTACCAAACTGAAGAATTTTCAGACTCTCATAGGTACACTTATGTGGGCGACCCAACTCTACCTTGGACATTGTAATTGGGGTAGTTCATGCCAAGGAACTGGTAGACTACTCATCAGAAGATATTACTGAGAGCAGGTCAATGTGATGTTAGAGAGCTGGTCAATGTGATGTTAGTATTGAGCAAGTGTCAAAGAAGGAGGGAGAGTTGTCTAGACTGCCCCGATGCTCTCTGTTGCTTTCAACCTTGATATGCTCCCTAAAGTGCCACTGCTTTGCCCAAACAAACCATTCCTGGCTGCATGTGAAAATGTGTAAACCCAAAGTTTATTTGTACTGCTCTAAAGGCTATGATGCATAACAAAGTTGTTTCATTTCATGCAAGGCCAAGTTTGTGAATTTGGGTATTGCTCCTTTTCTAAGATTGCCATTCATACTTGTTTGAAAAGGTCCTGGCCATCTAAGCTGCAGACTGAATATCATTTTGAGAGGCCAAGGAGATATTCCTGTGGTGGTCCTCACCTCCAGGCATCTCCTACACCTCTCAAGTTAAAAAAAAGTACCCTCCTCTCCCGGCCCTTCCAGGCCTATGAGCACAGTGCTCCTCTGCCTATTGGCAACCCTTCTGCTGATTCCATTTCCCCCGGACACCACCCCAGTTTGGCTGACAGTAATGAAAAGGGCGTGAGCCCCTTTTCCAGCCACTACTGGGACAGCCCAGTATCCTACCTGCATGACTACTTTGAGAATTATCCAGCACCCCCCTCCCCCCTCCTCCACTAGACTTGGAGGAGGTAAACCCCAGGAAGGTGTAGGGGTTAACTATCCCCTCAGCCCCGCAGGGGGTTACCCTGTGTATCTTGATAGACTTGTTACCTGGAGATGTTCCGCATCCTCCTGGCCTGAGTGCAAATTAGAGAAACCCCTTTACTGGGTTGATTTGAACTCTGATGGTTCCTCGGAAAGTTGTTGGTATCCTTTACCCTCATACCCACTCTGCACTACTTTACTTTATTATTATTTAGTATTAGTATATATTATTTTTTATTGTTATAATTATTGTGTATTATTATGGTTATCCCCCTCAACCTTTTCTACCCTTACTTTGTACCAGGACTGTTTCCACCTAGACAGTTTGGTTACAGTAGACTAGCACCAGGGTGATAATAATAGGTAGGTGTCCACCCTACTTATATTAGTTGACCTGCCTATTTCTACTTTATTACATACCTTCATACCCTTTCCAAACTTGCTCTTCTATCCACAGATGTTCTGGCTGCCTTGCATACTTCCATCCTCTTATAAAGCCTTAACTGCACTTATAATAGCATCAAAATCAGTAGTAGAGTCTTGGAGTGGAATGGTATCTGTTCCATAAAAATCATTATCTGAAGCAACTACAATCTCAGGAGAATTTTCACAGACCTGAGACTCAGAAGTTTCTTCTAGCTCATTCAAAAAAGTGGTTTCATTTAATAGAAAACAATTATTGTCTTGAACAAATTCAGGTTCAGTTGACTTAAGAACATGGGAGTTAACATTTTCCTCAAAATTATTTTCTATTTCTGAATCAATCTGCTTCTTATCTTCAGGAGTCTTAAAATTTATCAGGTGCACAACTATATCTTCAATCTGGCCTAACTCTTACTCAACCAGATCACATTTAGACAGGGCAGCTTCACATACTGAAGTTTTGCAAAGTTTGGAGTTAGTACCCTTATCCTCCAATATAATCCTATCACTTAAACTAGAGGGTCTTGGTTTATAGGAAACTTCTTATTTACAGAACCTCGTCTAAAGGTTCAACTTCGATGATGATGGGTATGGCATCATCCTTTCTGAGCACCTTCTACACTATCACTACTAAAAGATGAACTGGTTCTTCCTCCATAAGCTTCTACAATCTTAGGAAAATTGTGCTTAGGCTCTGGGCAATTCTTTACAAAGAGATGTGTGTTACCACACTAAAGACATTGATTCAGATGATGGTAACATTCCTTAAAGACATGCCAGATTTCTTGCACCAATTACATCTAGGGAATGTTTTTGGAGACTGAATGGCGAGATTTGGACCTCAACCTAAAAGGAGTCTCATAAGCAGGATTCATTCTGAAGCAGATACTTCATGTTCATATGTGTATTCTGGGCACCTGCCCAAGCCTGAGCTGCGGAGATGTTCTGAGATTTAGAACCAACCAATCCCCCAACCTGTACTCCGATGACCAGCCTCATCCTGTGCCTCTAGGAGTACAAGAACATCATGCCAGGTGTTCTGTCAGAAGTGCTAGATGTTACTCTAAACCATCTACTACCCTTCTTGTTAAAGCATTGACTGAATGCCTTTCAAATCTTTCCCATCCAAGGGCTTGTTAGGATAAGCATTCCAGTACAAATGCTCCAATCTAGTAGCAAAAATGTGTAATCCCTCACCATCTAGAGGTCGTGCATTTTTGTACTGAGACTTTCGACTTAGCACCTGCATACCAGTCTTGCAGCTTCTGTTTCATATACTTATATTTCTGATCAGGTCCACCACAAGCACGATATACCTTAAGAGCCTCCCCTTTCAAGAATTGTCCCAATTTAGTTCACCAAGATTTTTGTTTACTAGAGTAACGGCTGAAACAATAAGCCTCAAAAGAGTCCAAAAATCTATCAAAAGACTGACCAGAATCAAGTGCATATGCTTTAGGTTTTGGAGCACCATGACCTACCTATAAATCAGTCATTTCTTGCATCTCTAATTTATTCCTATTGGCACCATGAGAACCTTCATTGGTACAAGATGACAAGTCAATGCGAATGGCTGTATCCTCACGACCAAGCCCAAAACTAATTTTCAATTTTGAACGCAACTCTGAAAATTTGGGTAAATGCTGAGAGTATGCCACCTTTGTATCAGGACTCAATACACTTATTGGGGGCAAAACCAACAGGAAATTTCATTGGTCCGGCAGCTCATGTAGACATGTAAGTACTAGTCAAATTAGTACAAAAAGTCACATGCGGGGTACCCCTAATAGGAATAGAATCTGTTAAAGTCACTGAAATACCTGTGAATACAGGCGTAGAGCTCTCTAAAACAGCCATTCGGATTTTCAACTCATTCAAATGCCTCATCATCTCAGAAATCGCTGCATCCTTAGCACCAATATCCCTCTTCTGTTTCTCAATGAGGTTTAAGAGATCCATCCTGAATTTCAGTAGTCACCGAACCAAATCAAGAGCCACCAAAATATTTGGTCCCGGGTCTGGGTACCAAAATTTATATGTAGCAAATTCCGCTGGTTAGTCAGCACAAACTGCTACATAAGCCCCAACTCGATCAAAGTTCTTGGTTGGTCAACTTGACACTTATCCTCTGTGCACCAACTTCATATTCTGGCATGAAGGCAATCCTTAGTCCCTACTTTCTTCCAGATCCCTAACATTAGATAGAGAAAAAATAGGAATCCTTAAGATTAAATTTAGTGAGAAAAAAAACTTATTTACCCTAATACATATATACAATTCCAATTATTTACAAGTATTTACATTTAGGAACCAGAACAATAATATATATATTTCAATTTTGATCCACATACTAGGAACCAGAATAGACAAAGGTAAAAGTCAGGAGGGACTACAACTGGTTAGTAACTACTAATCATGTAGAGAAAAGTCAGGTGAGTGTTTGAGATCATAACCTACACAGAGAACATTTCTCTTGATAAATGCAAAAAAAAACCACCACTATAACTACTGCAAAGTTCTGCCCTTCAATACAATTTAAGATTTCACGTTACTCTCACAATGGTACAGTAAAGGCAATTTACAGTAGAATCACTAGTCATTAAAAAAAACTTTTAGGAATATAGTCACAAGACTAGTTTCAGGAAAAAGATCCAGGTACAATTAAGCTCAGTATTCTTATTGAGGTCACTTGCCAAAATCCAGGGCACTTTCATCCACCAGAATCAATTGTACATAAAGAAAATTGACACTACACTTTTCCCTACACACATTACAGCCATGACAAGAGGTAGCACATTGGTGCAATTTTCAAAACAGTGAAATCAGTGAAAGTGACGAGCGATGGTCAAGTTTCCTTGGGTTAAACTTTCATTCCCATAAAAAAAAAATAATAATTTGCATATTTCTTTCCATAAACTAAAGGATATAATGAATTATAATAAAATATAATCAAAAATTAATCAATGTTAAGCAACAGGACATCCTGAAACAAAAGGCATCACTTAAATCATGCAAGGTCACACACACAACAGGACATCCTGAAACAAAAGGTATCATTTAAATCATGCAGGGTTGAACACACAACAGGACACCCTGAAACAAAAGGTATAAATTAAATCATGCAGGGTTGCACGCACAACACGACATCCTGAAACAAAAGGTTGCACTTAATCATGGAAAATTGAAGGAGAGAGGTACACATTTTTTTTTAATTTATATTTACCCATTACATTGTCCCCCAGACTGTTTGGCACATTCTTATTGAATGTCCCAGTATGGGTTCTCTTTGTGCACATTACCTGTCCCACTATCAGGATGAACGGGGTCTCTACCACTTGTCCCTTTTACTCGGCACAGGTTCATGTACATACACTTGTGGATAATCTAACTTTTTGGAGGAGGCTGGCCTCCTCCATTTTATTTGACTTGGTTTTGGGTACTTGGTTTCTTAGCAAGTTTCTCTCCTCTTTACATCCACTACACATCCTCTCCATTCCCTATAGCAAAAAATAGTTATTGTACCACCCACTACACCCAATTACTACAATTACTAGCAAATCTACTCCAACTCCACCAAACCAAAACTACATAAAACACATACACATCCACTCTCCCCCCTCCTCCTGGAACTGACCCATTCGATTACACCCTAGATCGCCAAACTAGTTTCTCTGGCCATTCATGATTTATTCCCCCTCCACACACACACTTCACAAATACAAAAGGAGAATAAACTGCTCCTGCAACCTGAAACCATTACCCATGTCAACCAGCACCTTTTAGTAGAACCTTTCTAGGAGACCTCTGTGAAAGACCACTCACTTTGGCCTCATTCCTGAGTGCTGCCAAGTTTGACTGAAGAGAACCTGGGGCCCACCAGGCAAGTTTATCCCACTTCCAGCATTCACTTTTACAAAACCATTCATTTCGCTCTAATTACTTAATACTTATCCTGCAAACTCACCGTCTTCTCAACAAGGTTTGCCTTATGAGAAACCTGGTAACTTTTGTACTAAGGCTGGTGTTCTTGCATGGATCCTTTTCTTTCCTACATTCACTCTTTTTCCCACTCTTCACAGGGCTCATTCTTTTTTATATGATGATACCCTTGACTTTTCTTGTACATCATCCATTACATTTTATCCTTCCTCTTTGTATTTACACACTCGGCTACAACTTTTAACCATATCCAAAAACATCTTATCAGTGACTTAGTCATTCATATTTTCATAACCAATACAATTTCTTGCTATATTTTTTAGTCAGTGGGAATAAATATTGATTCTTTCATTCTTATTCCTTCTTGTTTTCTCAAAACCATTCACCTCTTGGAATCTCTTCCCCTTTTTAACCATAACCTTGTTTACTATATCATAGCTAAGCTCACCAACACTGATAATCACTTAAACTCTTCACCGAGCTTAGTCACAAAATACTGCTGATTCTCAAGCCATTTCATCCTACACTAATGTTCATACTCAGAAAAATTCATTTACATCTTCACTCTTACCTGTCATTCTTTTTTCACATTTTAATTTGCCTCATTCTTAATCTTTTACTGCTTTTTTCCATTCTTCCTTTGTACCTCAGTCCATCCTTCACTGAGCACCGAGTCTTTTCACATACTCAATTCCTTAGATACATCAGGATCAAAATTACTGTCCCTTTTCTTCTTGTCTTTCAAGCCTCTCCATTCCATTTTCATCAGCCAGTCCATTCATCTTCCCTATCCCCAACATTTCATTATACTTCACTCATTTATTTCTCTTTACATTCATCCATACATTTTATCCATTTTCCTCTGTATTTGTTCCATCATGGAGTAAATCCTTCATTTCCTTTTTACTTCAATTAAAGCTTCAATCTTAGCATATCATCCCCCAACTCATGCTTTAAAGATGCTATTCTCCTTTTACTAAGGAGATAAATGTTGTACACACATTATTCACTCCCTCCCAAATCTGACTTCACCTCTGGCACCCAAACCTTTGGCCCAGAAGTGGGGTTGGATTTGGGAAGGAGGTGAAAAAAATGTTTTTAGGTTGACCTTTGTGCACCTACTCGTGCCCAAGCAAAAGGTTTTGTACCATCCTTTATTTTGTATGTCTACCAAATGTCATTAAATGAAGCCTATTTCATAGCCGCACACACACTGTGATTAGGTCTTTTGTATTATTGACCTCATCTCATGCTAGAGCATTGCCTTTTGTGGGTCATTTTTCTATTGTGTTAAAAGGCCTGGAAAGCTACACACCAAAAATTTTGCTGCTGCAAAGTAACCTTGATCTCTGCCAAACACACTTTGTGGAACAGTGGTTGATCATGTTGACCTTGTGCTGGCAAAATTGAATGTGTCATTATTTCTCAAATGGGTGTCATCTGTAACAGTCAGGCATGTTGTAGATGATGTAGAAGATTGCTTGCCCATCCAGCCCCAGCACCTATGGGTTATGGAGAGTTGACCTTTTGATCTCAAATATTTCAAGTTGTCCTCTCTAGACTACTTGAGCTATATATCTTGCACATCACACAATGACTTTCCCTTATCTTCTCCATTTTCTTTACAAAGTTTCTTGTGCAGATGCCCTGTTTTTCACTTTTAGGTTCAGATAAATAATACCAGTTGTTTGTGAAACTTTCTCTTTGGGATTATTCCAAATGATTCATCCAATTACAATACAAATATTTTCATATTCTTGACCTGTGCATTAATTGGGCATACAAAACAGGATAAAAATTAATTTTACAAGGTCATAGTGATAGTACTACACTTTCAACAAACCTCTTGGTTGAGAATCAGGAATTCTTTAGATGACAGTTTGGCATGTTTTGATGCTGCTTGCATATGAAGCCAAATGGGTCCTAACTGTTGCTCTATGGCTAGGGAACAAGTTAAAATGACTCAATTTTTGTCATCTTATGCATAAAGCTATGGACAATTACCAATTTGTTGCTGTAGTGAAGTTCACATATGAAGTAACTTTTCCTTTAGTGGCTAGGTCAACTGCCACACTCTTCCTATACAACACATGCAACAATCAAGCATGAGTGTGTCTTACCTAAAGTTAACATCTCTTGTGATACTTCCTGGTCAAAGGTTTATACAGCCAGATGCTTTCATGCAATACAGGACTATGGGAGAAATTTTCTGATTGTGTTGTCATTTATTGCTCCTGTAACTAAGGGAAGTCGCACACAGCTTTAATGAGGTGATGTGCAAAATTGTTTCTTAGTTTGATTTATGTACACTGTCGAGGTTTTATTGAGTGGGTAATCCCAGTACCACTTCCTGGCCATTTATTTTATTACCGCACCAAGGTGAAGCGTATCCAATACACCTATCTTAGCCACTTCCGATGAATAAAAAAACCCCTGGTGCATACCATTTTGATCAAAACTAAGATGATGATCTCCTGAGTGTGTTCTCCACTCAGTAAAAGCCAACCATGGGTGGGTCAGTGGAATATTGAGATTTAAGCTGAGTGGATTGCTTAATAATTGCCAAAGGATTGTCCAAATTAGTTAAACACACATATGCAAAAATAATCTTTAATTTACATGAATTTGAAATAAACAGCATATATAAATATAAATAGGATTAATCTTGCACTGAATAAATAAGTCTACAAAATGTCGTGGGGATTACTTGCAGATTACTCACTGGGATGTTTGCGTCTTAATGACACCAGACAGAACGAAGGGAATATTATTATTGAGTTAAACACTTAATTAAGTAAGCACTTTTAATATTCGAGTGTATGGGCTCTAGATGAGAATTCTAGTACATAAATAAACTGGTGAAGTTAGGAGGGGAATAATTCAATTAACGATACCTTTGAGTTGTAAGTGTTTTTGAAGGGGGGGAGGGGAAGATCTTCTTCTGGTGACGATGATCGCACCTAGTCTGGCCGTCCAAGGTTACCAAATGAGAGGGTAATCCTAGACCGGTGATATGCTGATCCTTTGCCGGATCATGAAGGTGAGCCACACGGTGACTCAAATCAGACTTCTTCCTTGAAGTACCTGTCCGATTATTTGGCTCCTGGAGTGGGTAGCCAAAACAGATTACCTAGCTACGTCTAGGGTAATCTGCAGAGGGAGGTCCTGTGTAACCTCAGACTCTGAAGGAGGGGGTGGGGGCTGCGAGAAGTTTGGCACCTACAAGTACCGTGACGGCAACAACCAATTTCTAGAGAAGTTCCTTCCTTGTAGCGGGCGAACGGTTTCTTATGTGGATTGAGTTTCACACAAACTCGATGTAGGTCCGAGGTCTTCTGCCTGATTCCAGGGAGAAGTCTTCTTTTTATTTCTCTCATGGGCAGAATCGAGAGAGAGAATCGAATTCTTGTAAAATCTGTATCGTCGCGCAAAAGACCTTTTTTCATCTTTGGGCTGATGATATGTCATTCACAGCTTTGAGCCATCTCGGATTTTACGGTGGTGCAAAAAAGGGCGATGGAGAATTCTAGGCGAGAGGTGCATTTTAGGGATACAAGAGGCTGCGCAGCTTTGTGTCGGAGTGTTTCTGCATACACTTATGTACGCGGCATTTAGACTTCTACATACACCCTTGGCCAAAAGTATAAAGCACCCCTCATAGATTTATATATTTAACATATTTAATCAAACTGTTTAGAATTTATCATATTATTCATAAATATGATACTATGCATTTTGCTAATGTTAGAATATTTTATTTGTTTGAATTACTTTGTATTTTACTAAGGGGTGTGCAATTTATAAAATGGCATGTTTTCTAAAAGCATAATTTAACCAATATTTCTCATGTATCAGCTTAAATTTATAACTATTTTGTGCTCAATATCATTCTAAATAAGTAATTAATGAGAAACTAAGGAACTTACAGAAGCACAGAGAGCACAAATCTAACTTTTCCATAGCCATGGTCATTACAACTAGAAATGCTAAAAAAAATAAATCATGATCTGCTGTCCATGCCCAAACCACGATACAGAGAGTCTTGTAGATAAATTGAGACCAATTTTAAGAAGTTGATTTTGTGGGTTTAACAATTCATTTTCTGATAAAACCTTGCTTGCATAAACATCCTATCCTCCTCTTTATTTTAAGATAAACAGTGAACTGATTCAACAGCATAAAGCCATGGAACAACAGAATCATTCCGCCATTGTAGTTTTGGCACGGGCCCGGCACACTGCCAACAACATTTTTAAGTTGAAGAAACTTCCAAAAGCAACAGTTTATTGTGAGTATAAACAATTTAAAGAAGGAAGGTTGATGAAAAGAACACAAGACTCAAAGTGATTCCAAGTGCAATCCAAGGTTTCTTGCTGGCCTCTAACGCTCGATTGAAGCCAACCCATCCACATACATGACTCTTGCAAAGAAATGCAATGTGTCCCTTTCCACAGTGTCCAGAACTGTGTACAGGAACCTTGGCATGATTAGCTATGTTCGATGATGCCATCACCTCCTAACAGCCAAAGCCAAAGCTTCTGTCATTCATCTTGTGTTTGTGGACAAGAAGAAGTTCACTGTGGATGCTGAGGTGAAGCGCAGAAATTCTCAGGTGATTGCATATGACCCTTCTGACCTCTCACCTGTGTTTAAGAGTAAGAATCCTGCCTCTGTGATGGGGTTGTCATGGATCCACACTTCATCGAGGAGTATCTGGACATCTTGAAGAACTCTGCTACCTTGGATGGAGCAGAAGTTTGGGCTTGACAATGTGGTGCTTATCCAGGACTCTGCACCTTGCCATAGCTCAAAACTAACACAGGCCTTCCTTGGTGAGACAGTGCCATTTTTTTGTGAGGACCGACATCTGGCCCAGTCATAGCCCAGATCTCAACCTTTTCAATTACTTTTTGTTGGGCGTACTTCAAGCAAGGACCACTGCTTCACCACACCCGAGTGTCAACAGTTTGAAGACCTGCATCATACGTGCGATGTGCAAAATCAAAAGGGCGGAGGTTGTGACAGCTTCAAAAAAGTTTTATTCTTCTGTGGAGGCAATACTTACCCAAAAGGGCGGCCTTATTAGTGATAAATGTTCTTGTGCTAATATATACACATGTCATTCAAATTATATCTAGGTACTACCATTTTTTTAGTATTTATATCCTGTTTTATGCATCTCTAAAAATAGTCTCAATTTAACTGCAAGACCGTGTAAATTGATATCATGGCACCAAGTTCTTTGTATCCAGGAAGAGAAGTAGTAGAAGATGCCTTACAACACCGAGAGAAGATGTATATCATTCAGGCTTCACTACAGAATCACAGAGAAACATCTTATGAACTTACTTGCAGATTTCAATGAAGCTTAAAGTTAAAAAATAAATATATTTTCCAGAACAGTTAAAAGGAGACTTAAGGATCAAGGGCTAAAAGGATGTTACGCTAGACAGATATATGATACATGAACAATGGTCTAAAATTATGGTGAGATGAAAGTATTATTTATCAGGTATGTAAGAAAGACTATTGTATTATTGTTTTGCATGTAATTTATGTAATAATTCCATTTAAGTATATCTTGAGAGGGAAATTATTTATAAGTTTTACTTTTTGTAACAATTTTGAAGATTTTCAGCACTTCTGGCACTACCTTTGTGACAGTTTGAGAGGCATTTCACCCTCCTTGTTTGGTACCAACTGTGAAACATGGAGGAGGTTCTATCATGGTATTGGGCTGCTTGTTATCAAAGCCAGGGGAGATGTTTTATGGCAGGGACGAAGGAACTCCACAACTTAAACCATCATGTTAGCACAGGTTTGAGAGCCATCTATCGAGAAATTGCATCCAGCAACACCAGGAAATGGAGTTATATTTCAGTCAGATGATGTGCCATGCCATACATCCAACCACACCAAGAATTGGCTTGGAGAAATGTCCAATTGCATAGGGTGCTTTCTACTTTTGACCAAGGGTGTATAAATAATTTTTTTTGTAGAAAATCTTCCGCTTGGTGCTGGCTCCCCACATGCCCAATATTCACTTTTGTGTCTACTGCCTCTCTTACTGAGGATCGGTGGCACCACTCTTCCTCCGCACTGCCATTCAATCTGCCCCCTGTTTGTCAGATCTCTTACCTGGGTACCCCTTCATTGTTGATGACTCCCATAAGACTGCAACCACCTCATTCCAAGTGGCAAGTTCCTAAAGCCAGCTAGGATTCTTAGGTCAGAGTTTTTTAGCCATGCAACCACTCACACTTAGAGCATGGCCATCACCACAGATGGCTCCCACTCTTTCCACAGCTCATCCATTGCCATTGTGGTTGAGACAGTGCCTGGTTACTCTTCCTCCTGGGTGTTCTATATACTTGGCAGAGTTGTACACCAACTGGAATTCCAGCTGTATTGCATACTTATTCCCATTAAATTCATTTTATTCACAGATTCCTGAAGTGCGATCTCTGTCCTATCCCATTACTCTCACCTCCACCTTCTGATCTGTGAGATCCGACAGCTCTTAGACGCACTTTCAGTCTCCTTTAATAAAATTGTTGCCTTCTGCTGGGTGCCTGGCCATGAATAAACTGACCAAGCTGCCCAGTCAGCCTCTTCTCCAGCATGCCCAGTCAGCCTCTTCTCCAGCATGCCCACTCCCCCTACCTTTTAACGATCTTTCCATACCTGAAAAGCTCCTTAATTCGCAATTGCTCGCTACCATACATACCCTGCCCCTCACCAAACTCAACTGTATTAAGCCACTCCTCGGTTACTGAGCCTCATCCTTCCACCTTTTCCATCATAAAGATGTAGTGCTGGCCTGCCTCTGTCAGGGTCATACCGGGCTAACCCTGGATAACTTGTTCCCATGATCCCTCCACCCCACCCACCTGCAATCCATGCTGTACCAGGCTCACTGTATCCCACATACTCAACAGGTGCCCCAAGCATTCTATCCCCCATTGCCACTTCTTTCCGAACATTTATGTCTGAGCCTGGCTGACCCCCCTTCCTCCCCGATTCTTAGCAAATGATTTTTTTACCACTTGATCCAATATAATTTTACTTGTGTCCTAACTCCTTCCCCTATTTCCCTTCCTTTTCCCTATTTCCAGCCAGCTTCCTGGTATGAAACATATGTGTATCAATGGGTGCTCGACCACCTCCCATTATAAAAATAAATAAATTGTAGCAAAAAATATTCTAATTTGAAATCAGGTGAATCAGTTTAGCTTGTTACATTTTCTCTTATATTTTGCACTTTGATTAATTTGATTCAAGGGAGATTTTTTTTTTTGGGGGGGGGGTTGTTCATTGGACCTAATTTTGAATACTGGGGGCAGTATATTCAAAGTAGTAGTTAATATTGATTTTCAAGTTTAATTTAGTTGTTGAACATTTTCTTCATAGAATGCAAGTATTCCTTGGATAGAAGATGGACCAAGCACCAGTAGTGAACAGGAACTTATTCAGGTAAGTGCTTGTAAATCTACAATTCTTGGCTAGTCTTCATCAACTTGACTGGAGTTGCATAGCACAGTTAACTTGCCTTCATTGTGGCTCGAGAGTAGCTTACCTTTCCCTAGCACGCTACATCTCCTTTGATTACTCTAGATTTGTACCTTTCACATTTTCACTTCTTTAACTTCTAAACCTCGTTTATAGATTCTTTCCATTCATCTTGCCATCGGTGAGGGGGGACGGGCAGTAATTAATAAAATATATGTAAGGTCATTTTATGGAATGAAAATTTTACACTGCATAAGGAAAGTTAATCAGTAAGCCAAGATCATACGTGACTACTTTTTTTATATTCAGGTTTAAAAGTAAAATTGTTTAGTTAGCTGTGAAAAGAGGAAAATTATTTTAGGAACTATCTAATATATGAAAAGTAGGAAATAAGATTTAATAGTTCTCTGTATTTGTGTAAAGTTAAAGTTCATGATTTTGAGAGACCTTGCCCTTTGTGCTTATTGGTTCCTAGACTTCAAATGTGTCCTTTGACTTGCCAACTTGGTCTGTAGCAAACCCCTTTTTTTTCTCAATGTTTTTCTATTCTTTGTTTTGTTGGATGGTTTTCCTTTTCTATACCCGAATAAACTCAACAAGATAAGGGAGTTATCCCTCATTAAAAAAATGCTTGGGGTAAAAGTTTGTGTAATTGTGTGGACATGGTTTTTGAATTCCCTGGTCCTATCAAAGATGGACCTCATTTTCAAATTGCTTTTGTTAAGATGTTCAAATCCACTGGTAATAATTCTGATCTTATGTAGTCAAGAAGAGATCTAGTAACACACACAAATGATGGCAATTTAGTTTAATACCTCGCACTGCATATTTTTTCTCAAGAAGGCAACAATGAGAGACTAGGGGAATCTGGTGAAGACTCAACAATTCCTGCTTGTCGAATGTTCAACTCAGCATTGACCGACCTAGTCACATAATATATTTTTAAAAGGTGGGGGTGCCTAAATTAATGGTCCATCTCCACCCAAAAATCATTAAAAGGTGATGTTAGGAGAAGGGCCAATGCATCGAATAAATATAGCTTGAATATCAAAAGAAGAAAGGACTGGACACGATAACCAAAAGGGTCTGCTAATATTCTTTAACAAAAAATATGTCCCCTTGCAGGTTTGCTGAATCTAAACTACACCCAGTATTCACATGCAAGTGTTGCCTGTAACATACATGTATACATTAAAAGTCATACTTGTACCAAGGTACACACCTCAAATGGACAATATCTTAACTTCATTAGACTGTGCTGTGAGGGTAGGTAGATCTCACACATTACACATGCACATACTCAATCACACGTCTTTCCTCATCTGTACTCACAGCACATCTCTCATTATTCTCCTTTGTTTGAGGGAGTTATGCTGATGGGTAGCTGTATCCACATACCCTTGAAGCAGAATGGCTTCCATTCACCTTTGAGTAATCAAACTCCATACCTGGTCTCTGTTAGTGTCACAAAATACCCTCATCCCCTTCTGCAAAAGAAGACACTCACCAGCAGTCATTCTTATTTCTATGTTGGTTTAATTATCCAGTTAGGGATCTCTCCTGGCCAAGAGATGGATGGCATTCCTTACCTACCATGTAGGTAGCCTCTCTTCTTCAATCTGTTCCTGTAAATTTATTCTCCCTCCAGATACTCTGTAGGAATTTGCACAACTCTGAGGCTAATCATTTTTTTAATGGCACAAACTCACATTCTGAAGTAATGTTACACATTGCAAACTTCCATTCTTTCTCATACACACACTTCAATTAAACTCAAAATAATAAATGAAAATCCCGGCTACTTTACACCCATCCAGCCAGTATAATAAGAAGAGGAGAGAGGTGTTTGTCAGTGAATTCTGTTTTCAGTTTATCATATGAATGGCTTGGAATGGAAATATGATCTCCAGAAATAGTGAAAATGTGTAGAAGAGCGCTGCAGATCCTCCTGCAAGCATTGGAGCCAGGAGGGCCAACAATCCTCCAAATATCAGCTGCAGCAAGGTTACCACATCTCTTTGCTGTGTAAAAGGATTAGATAAGACATGAATGAAAAAAAAGTCATCACTGGCCAGCCTGTAAAATATGTGAGAAGAGGCTTGTAAAGAAGTGTTGATAAAAGTTAAATGAAATGTCAAGCAAAATTTTAGCTCGGGTAGTGTCAATCTAGTGTTACAACTGCCAGGTTCATGGGTTGGTTGGGGGGGAGGTCTGTTGTTCATCCAGGTACTGTATGTAACAGTCTACATGTGCACCTCCTTGCACAAAGGGATTGTGTTAAAGCCTGGGTTACAGAAACAAGTTATATAAAGATCAAGAATTTTTTTTTCTAAGTGCTGTAGGCAGCTTGTGTATCCAGCCTGTTTTTCGGGGATGGGAATTCATCAAATGCCACAAAACTAAAAATCAAGGCTGAGACCACTTGTTGACCTCATGGTATTTCCATGAAATGGTTTGCTCCCACCGGAAATAGCTATGTATGATTACGTTCAGATTTTTATAAGCAAAGTAAAAGTTTGAAGTACTGGTCTTATAAATACAAGTATCAGAAAAATTACTTGGTGTATACCATGACTGTTTCCTTCGTTATATTTTTTTCCTTATCTACAAGCCAAGAATTGGGTTTTTTTCATTGTAAGTTACCAGCACTGCTTTTATGAGTACTCTCATCATAATGTTATAATTATTCAAGACATTTGTTGAATATGTAAAGTTTAAACTTTATAAATAGGAGTCCAATGATGTCCTCATGGGTAGTGAGTAAGAATAGCAAGGCAGAACCCAACCCTTTCCTGCATCATAATTTGGATGTATGTATCATTGAGTCATTTCTACATGATAGTTCAGTCATGTTGTTCCCACCAATATACTCTACATATTTTCTGCACCCATTTCCATTGTCTTTCATGATTCCTGTCCTTTTCATTCGTTCTCTTTTGCCTCCTGTTTTTCATTTTATATTTGTTGGATTATACAAGTTTGCCATTTCAATAAACAAGTAATAATTCTCATCCTAATCCACTGAACGCTAGTGGCCTGTCACTCATTATCCATGTAGATTTTTCCCCATCCTGATGCATTTTACTCTAGCTTATTGTCCACATACCACAGAGAAATGAGGATGGTTTTGAAGTTGCATCGTTAAAGGACACCAAACAGCCAGCCAAGTAGTCTAAATCCCTATATAACAGGGCATCTTTATTTTAGACTAGTTTCGGGAAACCAGCGATGAAAAATGGGGACATCCTATGAGAATAGAAATGAATGTAAATCTGTAGTACAAAATTAGACATAGTCGCAATTAGTTCAGGTAAAGTTTAATTTGCAGTATTTTTAACCAATAATATATTGAGCAAATTTGATAATGCCAAACTGCAACAAAGTGGTGTAATTGAGTAATGAGCAATTGAGTCAACCAAATATATGTACAAAATTAGCCCTAATCTGATGTTTCTTTAAAATGAGTGGAAGAATTCTATGAAAGATTTTGTTTGACCTCTTGAGTTCTATTCAAGGCATTCAAAGTTGGAATTTCTTTAGAAGATAGATTCCATGTGGTAGTTGTTGTTAGGTACACTAGACACAGCAGATCCACATCTTGTATCAGTAGGTTTTGTCTTAAGTGTACAATTGTCAATCATGTTATATTGTTGAGCTTTGTCTAGTTCTTGCTAGCAATGAGTTTCTCTGTTAGTCAAGCCGATGTGATCAATGTTTGTGGTTGTTGATTTTTGAATAGGTTAACATCAAGCTGTAAAGTTGACCTTTTTATGGCATAGCTGAGACATTTGTTCTGGGTCAATGTCTGGTAACATGTCATATAGAGGTTGGGATCCAAAGATTGGAAGGGAGGGATGTGGGATGGGTTTACTACCTTGTAGTTGTGGGCACTGAAGTTTTGGGGATTGGCCAAAGTTGAATGGTAGTGATTAATTTCATCTTGCACTACTGGTGTTCTATATGTGGGTACTGAACACACTACAGCCAGCAGCCCATGGAGTTCTGTCTCCGGGAAGGCTAGAGCCATTCCTATGAGGGTCTAAGGTGACCCATTTCTGGGACAGGAGCCTTCTGGCGAATGAGACGGATGCTCCTAGGCAGTTATTAGTGCACTGCAGCCACTCGATGCCGCACCGGTGAGTGTGACACCTCACTCCTTAGAAGATATCACTGATAAGGTGGCTAACCAAGGAGCGATCAAGGTCTAGCATGTGATGAGATAACTGGGAAGGTCTTCGAGACCCAGCCCTACACTCATCATGTTCAACAGTGACAGGTTTCCTGATTCGGTATGTGCCGGTTTGTATCGTTACCATGTGAAGGCATTCGTGTCCACTTTGGGCATACAAATCGATTATAAGATGTGCAAAGTCAGCTTTACCCGAACTCTGTATGTTTTTCCAAGGCCATTAAATCCTTAAGGTGTGTCAAATGCGGAGAGTCGCACCCTACTTCCTCGAAGCGATGTGGCGTGTATCTTCTACAGAAGGAAATCCTGACCATTCAGCCATAGATTGTCTCTCCTTTCGTGAAGTTCTTTTAACACATTTGCTTCTGCGCCAATTCGGAACCCTTCTGCGGGTTCTACCCACCATGGGTGCTCTTCTAGTAGAGCTAGCGGGTGGCATGAAGGGTTCACACCCAGCCTCGGCTAAAACCATGCCCCCCGTCCCCCGCAGGACTGTTTCCTGTAAGGAGAAACCACTGTTTGCTTCCACAGAGTAGTTATTCCCAGGAGGCAAGCCCCCGAAGGTGATCATGAGGCCGTCTTTAGGGACTCTTAACCTTGTCCCCCCTATAGAAGAACTGCACCAAAGGTGCTTTGGCTTCTATGCAGCCACCTAAGGCTGGACCAGGCAACTTTATGATGGTGGACCCATCATAAAGTTTTCAACGCGGAAGTAGGAAAAGATGCGCACAACAAGCTCATCCACTCCCAATACTTCCTTGAAGGCGACAAAGCCGAAATTTCTACCTCAGCAAAGTGTATGGTCATTCCTGTGAGGGTCTTCACTTCAAACAGGTCTTGTACATCTCCTCGCAGCTAGCCTTAGAGGGACCCTGTCTCATTATGTCCCCCCGTTATCTATCTCACTGCAGGAGACCATGCTCAGTGTGTGCCCCCTGTGCACACTCCAGGAGTATAAGGGTTTTGCGACCCCACAACCATGGAAGGGTGGATGATTTACACATGGCATAATGTTTCGGTTCTTCTATTTGCTAAAAATACCTTATTTCAGGCAGCGGCAATGCAACTACTACTGGATAGGAGGTGCTGTAATTTCTGCGTATATTCCACCGTCAGTTGACTTCGACACTGGGTATTTCCGCCGCGTCGTGGCACTGTTGCCGAGGCCCTTTCTTCTGTTCCGGGATTTGAATGGTAGAGACACTCTCTGGAGGAACTATACGATCAATCCAAGGAGTCAAGTCCTTGCTGAGCAGGAGATAGATGTCTTAAATGTGGATGTTAACGCACCGCTGTCCAAAAACTGCTTCTTTTTCCTGTCTGGATTTATCCCTGTACTCTGATACACAGCCTGCATTTGGGTGGCAGGTGGTTGATGACCTCCATAGTAGGGATCACTTTCCTGTTCAAATCTCATTTTCTGGACCGCTGCCGCCTGAAAAACTGCCCTGGTGGTGCTTGTAACGGGCTTGGTGGTTTGCATTTCAGGAAATCACTGATTTTTCTGATCCCGTTGAGGAGTTTAGGTCGGTGGATGATGCCGTTGAGTTTTTCTCCAGCAACCTCATCGCCATGGACCTAACTACTATTCCTAGAACATCTTGTCGTTTTGCCCTCGGTCCGCTTCTTTGGTTGTCGGCCAAGTGTAGGACGGCCCTCAGTCAGAAGCGATATTCCTACATGCTCTATAAACGCCACCCAACGACTTCACCTTCGCTGAATTTCGTCGATCTAGGGCTATGTGCAGGTATATTTCGCAACACTCGAGCCGCTCTTCCTGGCGGGCATACGTATCTTCACTTAACGGGGAGACCCCCTTCTGCAGAGGTTGAGTCAAATAAATCAGGACAAGTTCTCGCAGGACCCCCTCCCGTTCGCCAGAACAATGGTACCGTAATCTCGGACCCCTCGTCTCTGGCGGAGTCTTTCGCCTCCTCTTTCTCCACATTGCCTAGCCAAGATGCTGCTCTGCCAGCATTCAATGTACTTGATCAAGTCGCCGAAAGCCGCCGACTGGACTTTACCTCCAGAGGCAGAGAACCCTTCGACGACAGGTTTAAGTTCAGTGAGTTGCCTCCCCCTGACGCCAGAGCGTGGTTCCCGCTTGTTGCCCCTTTTCCTTTTTTTTTATTGTTCTGTTTTACCTATTATTTTAATGTAGCCTAGTATCAGGCTGTCGTGAGTACGGCGACTTATGCCCAAGTAGGTAGTCGCCAGATGGGCTCCTAATTGTTTTTTTATATATAATAAAAAACATAATAATTCCGCTCTCGCTTGATGCGCAGACACCGCCCCTGGTCCGAACCACGTCTCTTATGCCATGCTTCGAGAGCTGGCCAGCGAGGCGTGTCATTTCTGCTATATTTTTTCAACCCGATCTAGACAGAGGGTACCCCCACCCCCGACCCCCAGACTCTTAGTCATTTAGTCAATGACTACTGTGCTCGCTTTTCGCAAATGAGAGAGATCATTCTCCATTCTCCCACAGTCGGTTTCCGCCCACTCTCTAACCTCCTCTACAGCGGAGGCCACCTGTCTTCTGTACAGTGGGGATTCAGCAAGTTCTCTACGTCGGATGCTCTTCTCCGCCTCGAAAATGCTGTCTGTGAGGCCCTCCTTCTTAGACAGTACTACGCAACGGTGTTTTTTATTTGGAAAAGGACTCTGATACCGCTTGAAGATACGCTATCATTGAGACTCTCCACACGATTGGGGCAAGGGGACGTCTCCTAATCTTTATTTCTGAATTTCTGTGAGATCGTCGATTGCACGTTCAGGGGGGGGGGGAACCCTATCTGGCGCAATTGAGCAGGAAGAGGGCCTCCCGCAAGGAACTATCTTCAGTGTCGCACTTTTCCCCGAGCATCAACACTATCACCTTGGTGTGACCCAAATGTCTACTCCAACGGAATTTGAACCGTATTTCTCGCTATACCAAAAGGTACACGTTTCGGTTTTCCTTGGCTATGAGTAAAGTGGTGTACTTCTGCCGCCATCCACCGCTCCGCCCCGACCCGGACTTGCTCTTAAATGCGGCTCGCTTGGAAGTGGTGGATTCGCACCGTTTTCTTGGCCTTGTTTTCGACAGATTCATCACCTTTTGAGGCTCATATCCGTGGCTTTAGGCTCTGTTATACCCCCGCCATGACGTTTAACACTTGGGGGAGGGGGAGCTGATATGGCTTCTTCCTTACGTTTCTACTCTCCTTTGTTCCTTCCAAGCTTCACTGCAGATGTGAGATTTACGCATGCGAGGGTGTATTGCGGAAGGAGGACGCGATACACCACACCGGTCTCCGCCTGCTAACCCTTGCCTTCCCCACGTCTCCCATTGAGTTTACATGTCGATGCCGGGGACATGCAACTGCGCTTGTTCGCGCGAGAGCGACAGCTTCCTCTGTGGCTACTCCCAACCCTGGATGGTACCACCTTTGACTATTTTTCGCCACGCCTCTGCTCCCAAAGCTTCCACAGCGCCCGGATTATTGCGTTCAACTTTGGAGCGCACTTCGTGTCATGCTGGATTCGTGCTAGTGTACACGAATGACTCCAAGTCCCAGGAAGAGGTCGGCTTCCACACTGATGCGCTCTGTTTGAACTCATTGGGGTTCTACCAATGGCGGCATCGGTTTTCACGGCCGAGCTGGTTGCAATTTACCTCTCGCTACGGGTGATAACTTGTCGTGTCCGCTTCAGAGACTGGATTGTAATCTTTAGCAACTCGCAAAGTGCAGTGAATCCTCTCGGGTATTGGAGTCTCCACGCCCACTTTTTAGCGGTATCCGTTACGCCACGGTTCCCGCGTTCCTATCTAATGTCGTTATTATCTTCTGCTGGGTTCCAGGACATGTGGAGATGAGGGTGCCAAAGAATCGCGATGACTAGATGACCGGACCAGCGTTTCACTCCTCCCTATCACCGACTAGCTGGCATGAATCGGAACTGCCTGGCAAAGAACATTCTTGACGGCCGGGGGAAACTTGCTTACCATTGCGCCGTGACTGTTCCTATGGACCTACCTCCCAATGCCATGACGGCTTCAGGTCGCTTCGTCGTCTTCAAATTGGGCACACTCGCAGGCCGCACTGCCATTTGATAGAGCGCTACCCTACATATTACTGCGACGACTGCTTTGCCTCCTAGAATACGAATTATTGTTGAATGTCCCAGCAACGGTGATCTTCCTGTACGTTACCTGTCCCGTACTGTGACCTCTGGGCTCGCCACAACGCTTGTCCCTCGTACTCGGGACGGGTTCGTGCACAGACTTTTTGAAGAAGGCTGACCTCCTCCCATTTTATTTGACTCTTTTTGGTCTTGGTCTTATGGTCCATCCCTGGGTGGATGCGTGCCCCACGCCAATCCCGGAGCGTACTTCCTTCTTCTTGCCTTTCATACTTTTGAGGGGTTTTGAATTTTTTTCTTTGTTTAGTTTGGTTTTCATTAATTTTAAATAACCTCTTACTAGGCTGGAATTTGAATTGCGGTGACCTTATGCCCTTGGAGGCAGTCCCCAGTTTGGGAGTGTAAAAAAATAAATTAAAAAAAATCATCCTGGAATCGTGCCAATGTACACGGTTTTCTTTAAATCCTGCTTTTCACGCACTCTCCCTTTTGTTTGAGGCCAGCGGAGCTCAACGGGGAGCTGTGTCTGTCTTTACGGTCAAGCTGGTTGCATTACACTGCTTGATACAGCAGATTAAGTGTGGTGCCCGTTTGGATACCAGACTGATATATAGCGTGCCCCCTAGACATTGGAATCTTCATACACCCTAGTTAGCAGTATCCGTCACACCACTGCTGCGCTAAGCCGGGAGGATATCGAGATTGTCTTCTGCTGGGTTGCAGGATTTGTATGGATTGCGGAAAATAGGGCTCCAAACCGCCTATAAGGACTAAGAGACCTTACCAGCTTTTTCGCTCTTTCCCACCGAGTACATGGCAGAAATCAGTTTTGCCTTTTGGTTGGTTCGGTAGGCAAAAAAGATGGAAAACTGCCGATGGGAACCTAAAGTTGCTTGCCATTGCTAAGCGGAGATGGCTTAAGGTCTCTTCTTTCCCCCCCCTCCCTCTTCGAATTGGGCACACTCGCCCGACACACCACCATTTGATGGAGCGCTCCCATGCACCTTACTACGACTGTTCGCCAACTTCTCATCAAATCTTTTCTAGTCTGGGGGAAATTGACGTGCGCTACCTGTCTCTGTACTTTAAGGTGGACGGTCGCTACCTGTCTCTGTACTTTAAGGTGGACGGTCGCTACCTGTCTGTACTTTAAAGTGGACGTTCGCTACCTGTCTCTGTACTTTAAGGTGGACGTTCGCTACCTCTCTCTGTACTTTAAGGTGGACGTTCGCTACCTGTCTGCACTTTAAAGTGGACGTTCGCTACCTGTCTCTGTACTTTAAGGTGGACGGTCGCTACCTCTCTCTGTACTTTAAGGTGGACGTTCGCTACCTCTCTGCACTTTAAGGTGGACGGTCGCTACAGCTTGTCCCGTGTGTTTGGGACGCGTTCGTACATGCTTTACTGTGGAGTGGTAGTTTCTGGGTGAAGCGGGCTTCCGTTGACATTTAATTTGTTGGTTGTGCCCCTCCGGCACACGAACGTGTATTTTTACTCTCTTTAGGGGCTGGGGGTTCTTTTTGTTTTTTAATATACATTAGCCTAAAAATAAACTCTCGTTTGTGATTTGAATCGTTGCCCCTTTCCGGCTACCCCCACATGAGATCATAGGGAAAAAATACCCCCTCTCGCATTCACCTTTTTCTCCATTCCCATCTACAACCACCAAACTATACCCATTCCCACGACTTGTTCCAAGTCATCATTCCAACACCGCTTATTCTCAGCTTCACTTTTTTTTATTACAGGATCCATACACTACAACCTCCCACAATTCCACCATTGCAAATTTAACCCCCTCCCCATCCCCCTCATAACTCTTGAGCTCACACCTCATGCCACGCCCTCTTTACTCCTACCACCCTGATCTCTTTATTCCCTTTCATGTTTGTATTACATAGAGCAAGCATCTGCAATCTCCCTGTTTTAAAGACCTTGACTACTATTTCCCTCTTTCCCACATCGAATCTACCCCTCCCATTCCACACACACACTCGATTCACACAACATGGATTAGCCACTGCCTGGACGGGTTCCACAGCAATCCATTACCCTGATTGCCTCTCGCGCTCATAGGATAAAGCCTTTGAGGCCGTGGTTTCACGGCCAACGGCTAATTTTGTAGGCTGGTCGCTGATCAGATGTGTCAGGGCCGAGGTGGTGGTGGTGGTGGTGGTTTTCACCCCTCTTTGTATCGGTCGGTGCTGTGGTCTTTCACGTGCCAGCAATCTTACCGCCCTTTTTTCTTGCTATCGTTTCCGATTGTAGCGAAATTAAGCCACATCGGGTGTGGTAACCCGCTGGATGGAGTCCCAATTTAGGGGACCTTTACAAAGTAGGCTGCCATACATTTTAAATGCCCGTAGTTCGGATTCTACATTAATCAGTAGGTCTCCACTCTAACTAAAAGGCATCTTCAATAAGTGCAGGGCTGTGACATTCTTTGTGCTTTAATGCACCCCCGAGGGAATGCTAGCCACAAAATTTCTACAGCTGACATCTAGAAGGTCGTGTGCCCTCCCTACCCCACTACCTCCAGGAGGATCTGTGGCAATGTCTGCTACGCACAGTTTCGCTTTTTTTACAGTTCTCTTTTCAATCTTTGAGCGGGATAAACCCTTGTTGGGGGTAGCCACATGATGCGTCCCAAGCCAACCAATAAATCAGCCTCACTCTGGAATTGAGGTAATAGCCATAAATGAACCCGAGACGGCCTTGATGCCGCTCTAGTGCCCAGACCCGCTCCAATGCACCCTAAAGTGGGCCTTATCACTTTAAAAGGCCATTCACACGCAACACAGCTCAAATCCAATCTCAGGGTCCAAACCCTCTCGCTCTGGAAATGCTCCACCAGTGAGGTCACCATCGGTTTAACCTACATGTACATCTGAATGCGCTCTCCCATATTCACATGCTCAGCACTTTCACACCTTAGAGACAAAACTTTTATACATACCCGGCTTAAGGTGCAGGGCTCTATGCTATGGGTAACATAATAATTGGAATTTGTTAATACAAAGTGTCCTTGATAGTGTATGGATATGGTAAATTGGTGGGTTGGCCGTGAAAAGGACGGATTGACTCGACCCTTTGAAAGAATGGGGTCTGGAAGAAGTATTAGATTTTAAAACAGAAAAAATGTATATGATAGTCGTGGTTGGAGAGAACTTGTTAGGGATCATCTTTGGAATTCTGTCCTTGATCTCGACTTATTTGCCACCTTCCAGTCGTACCCAATTTTTACTTTTTAATAAGAAAGGAAACATGTTTCGCCTTTCTTAACAAATGTAAGGTTGTATATAATGGTTGTCTGTGCACACTTAGCTAAAACTAATGTGTAAGTTGAGTTGACCATTGCATATTTTCCGATTTCCAACGGTGTCATTTTGGGTCCTTACTTTTGTCATCCCGTGAGACTACAATTTTGCTGGCCGGGACTCCTATACTATTTGAATGAACTTGTTTGTTTTCTGCTTCCCGTTTTAAGCGCTGTCTTGAATAAAGGTGTGCTTTCTGGTCTTTCGATAGTACCCACTTCCGATTCTACTATACTCTATGTGATCTGACTGGCCGTTTTTTGTTCGTTGATGATGAAGTTAGACACTTTTTTTGTGTATGCATTATAAAAGATGAGCAAGTCCTATCCTGTACTTGCCTCATCCAGAAACTCCACATTTGAGTCCGAAATGCTGTGACTGAAGGAAAATGATTCAATGCTGCAATACATGATTTTTGTGTATATGTTATAAAAGATGAGCAAGTCCTATCCTGTACTGAAGAAAAATTATTCCAATGCCTCTCGTCCATTGTGAAAAGGCGAAACAACCATTCACTGAGAAGATCCGAGTATCTCCGCCGTCAGGGAAAGGAAATTTCAGTCAACAGTACATATATTTCTACGTAAAAACTGAAGATTTGAAAAGTTATATGAAAATCAGGGTGAAGATGATCGCTTCCGATTTTCCTGATGCAGGACCCCGATAAAACGACCTATCAGAAGCATCAGATATTCTGACTAATTTATTTCTTTTCTGAACACTGAAAATTAAGATTTAAAAAAAATGAACTGAATTCATTAGTTTTAAGTGTGTAATCATGATTGTCTGAGTTCTTGTGGCAGACACTAGTTAAGTGATTTTTAGGGCAAATTTCCGGAGCATTTAATCTTGCTTTGATCTTATGCTTCGAAAAGGGTCAAGCCCTTTCGTATGGAAGAGAGTGAGAGAGAGAGATTGGCAACCCGCCAATTGCACGGTAATTAGGAAGCAGAAATCCTGCACCTAGATTGAAAATCTAAAATTTTGCAGAATTTGGTGACGCCGGAAGTCCCCTCAGCTCTCGCCCACGCCATGTCACAACACCTCTTGAAGCACACCAGAAAACTACCACGAAGAGGTATCAGCAAAGCTTTCTTCAATACTGTCGCCTCAAGTTTGTCATCTTTTAAACACACATGTTCTTTCTGCTCCTATGGATCTTATTCATCGTCGGCAGTCAGGAAACACGAAATGCGAATCCACACTGGAATACGGCCGTACGCTTGTAGCCGATGTCATTACTCTTCGACGACCAAAGACGGACTGCGAATCCATTTCCGGAGTCATACCGGAGAAAAACCTTATCAATGCCAACACTGTTCTTATAAGTCATCATGTTACGCTAATATGAAGAAGCACACACGGTCCGTTCATAAAATAGCGTGAATAGTATTACGAAAATAGTTTGCATGAAGGTCGTTTCTCTTTCTTTTATGATCCTTTCAAAAATGGGTCTTTCCAACCACCATTTTCCGTTTTCTAGTATAAGCATGTATCTAGATCTATGCTACATTTTAGGGTATACAATTTTTGTTGTAAATGGTGTAAAATAGTACTAAAATTTCTTTTGATATAATGTAATATGAATAATCTTCGTCTTTCATTTTTTTTAGCTTGATGAGCAGACTGTGTGATTGTTGTGAGTTGTCAAAATTCGTGTTTGTGGAATATCGTTACAGTGACAAATAAAAATATTAAATTAGCGAGATGGTATTAAACTTAAGGGTCATTGTAGATGTAAATCTGTGTCAGCAAGTGGTATGTTATGCCCAGTTATTTTCACAGTACTGAACAACTCCAACGGGCGTGGGTATTGTTAGGATTGACACTGCCCTGCAGTGGGGAAAAGAGAAAAACTGGATTGAACCGAAACTGACCACTCTTACATTTACCTACTATTTAGAGACGAACACCAGAATTCGTTTTCGTCAAAACTCTGGACAAGGTTCGGTCCATGAGCCATAGTTGCACAAAGCATTTGAGGGTCCCACATCGACCCTCCCAGAAAAATCTAAACACAACTACACCAAAATGACAAAGGGTGGCCCATCAACTTCTGACAGACAAGCCGGAATTATCCACAAGCAGACATTCTCAAAATAAATGCTCGTCTACAACGGTGTCCCACAAAGACGCAATCCCCTCACCCACTCACTCATTCCCAACCCATTCTACTCACGATACAATCACGCTGATGACCCCAGTCAGTGTGTGTCAGGTATAGCATGAGCAGCCATACGTCACCTGACATCTGGAGGAGGATCATCTGCTATGCATCTTTCATACATTTTCACTTGCTCTTTCTTCTCCACTTTCAAACTCCCTGAAAACATTGCTCTCTGTAATCAATGTAAGTACCCAATCCACCCAATAATATACCTACATACAGAAACAAAACTTCCCCCCCATTGACATATATATGCTAGGAACTCAATACCTCTTCCATTGATGCTATGGCCTCAGAACACACCTACCATCACGACCCAGGAAGAAGACACACCAGTGTTAATGTCTGCCAACCGCATATCCATACAGTAATACAAACAGTCCAATTCTTCACAACTCAACATTGAGGTGGTAGCTTTTCCAGGGCGGGAGGGAAGTCTTTAATATATTTTGGCGTAGAAATTACGTATTTCACCGCTATAATTATAAGGTGATCAACTAAGTCATAACCACACTTGAATGGTAGAAAACTACTACTAGATCTAGTGTATCATTTCTTCAATCCAGCAATATGTCGTTCATAGGGAAATGATTAAAGCTCCATAGACTTTAAAGAGCACTGTATTCGCCATTGCTACGCAGGTAATGAAACAATTGCGAGTCTATCACGATGCAAAAAAAAACGGGATTGTGATCTCTGATAAACCTCGCTCTGGGAGACGAACCGCATTGCCTGACGATCTCTTGAAAGAAACTTGTGTCGTCGTTCAAGCACCAGATTTAGCGCAAGATCTTGATCGCACCTCACGAATTGGGAAATTGGAGAGAGAGAATTTGAGTTCATTCTTAAAAACCGAACTCAACGCGTTCCACCATCTAAGTTTCTTATTTCCAGGAATAACTATCTCTTGTTTCTGTATTTGAATGTTACAAGTGACAAAAAAATAAGTGCTTTATGTGAGGTGCCAAAATCAAAACCAAGTCTTCCTGTGCGTTTCATTGAACTTAAAGAATGTCCATTATGATGTACCGGAACCAGGAAAGACCTTTGCAGACGTTTATTTCCAACAACTTGGTCATGTAAACGAGGCTTTTTCTCTCAACGGATTTAGGATTATGACGGCCAATTGATCCTAGTTAGTGCGGTCCACTATCGGACGGTTTAATATGAGAGGGCAGGATACTGATGGAAAAAGTTATAAGGCAATGTTCAGCGGTGTGTAGTTAGGGTAGTAGTGTTTAGGAACGGCTCCGTATGTTAATGGAAGGATTATTGGGTATTCTGGGAAGATTCATTGGATTTTCGGGGATAGGGCGCCGACAGCCGAAATTCTTTGCCAAAAGTACTTTGGCCCAGCGAATGCATAATAGGTTTTATGAGAGATTGCCGTCTTTTTAGGAGGGATCCCCACACTGCAATGTCCGTCCACACCCGCACGTTCCCCTCCAAAGCAGTGCCCCGGCTCAGGGAAAGCTTAATCCGGTTTTCAAGGAGATTGCATACAACATGGGGCACCGAACGCCGCTCTTTCTCCGCTCCAAACAGTGTTTTGATCCAGGGACCTCCACCCCAAGCTATGGTGTATCGGGACTCATTGTGGAAGGGCTTCTGCCTTCTAGCGCTGTGTTGTGTCTTTGCGGCACAACACACACTGTTCCAAGTAATCCTGCCCATTACTAATTGTATCCACATACCCCTATAAAAATTCCTGACATCCCCCCCAAAAAAAAAAAACAAAAACAGGACCAGCCAGTGTCACGCTTATCTCTGTTGGTTTCATTATCCGATCGGGGGGATCTCTCCCACGAGCGAAAGACAGATTTTGTTCTTTGGTGAAGAGTTTACTTGTTTGTGAAGGAAATTCTGGCCCTACCAGATTTACAACGCCTGGATATTATTGAGGACTTACTTGCCCCCTCCACCCCCTCTATCTCTCTTCTGCGAGGTGTGCGCCTCCTAGGAAGGCCACCACACCCCTTGGGTGGGTCAACAGGTCTAAAAGAAGGTGAGGTTGTGGCAATCTACGACCCCCATCGGACTCGGTCAAACTTTGCCCATCCAGGCCCCGGCAGAGGGTCACTCTATTATACTTGGTACCTGGAGCAGCTGCACGTCCTCTTGGCCCGAGTGCAAATTATCGGGAAGCCCCCTCACTGGATTGAACTGAACACTGATGGGGCTTGAGTAAGATCTTGGTGCGCTTCATCCTCGCCCCCTTTTAGCATTCCCTTTTTTCTACGACCATCCCTTCAACCCTTTGGTCGGCTTAAGTGTAGCTAGTCAGGTCACTTGACTATCTACACCATGATGTTTTGGAAGATCTATATGCAACTCCTGCAGGTTGCAAGGTGATAACATTTGAGGGGCCTTGGGGCGGGATTAATGGCAAGATCAGTTCTGCCTCAATAACCCCTTCCCTTCGTGTAATGGGCTGACCACCTACGTGTGGCCGTTCTCGAGTGCATAAGGTTCTCCCTATGGCGGTCACGCTTTACTGCCTTGATGGATACCAAGCCAATTAAAAACTGGTATCGAGTACCGTCTCTTGGATTGCTGGATAGATCCAAATTCTGGCCATTCTCTCGATAAGTACGACCTAATAAGGAAATCCACCCTTTCGATATGCCTCTGTCCCCTGTTGTAATATGCGGTATTTAGAGGGTGATCGTGTCAGCCTCCCCGAGTCGGTGTGTGCCGATCACTACCACGTCAAGGCATTCTTGCCGCTGCCGCAAAGGTGCTACTACTGCCCCCGCTTCCGGACACGTGCAAAGTTGGGTTTTCTCGAGGTCTGGTAAGTTGCTCCCAAACCATACACGATGAGTCCGTATCGTCTACGGACAAGTGTTTTAATTGCGGGGAGTTGCACCGTGCATCCTCGAAACAATGTAATGTATCCTGGAGAAAGAGGTCCTGGCCGTTCAGCCTGCGGACCCACTCTCTTTTCGCGATGCCTCCCACCCTCTGCTTCTGACCTCCAGGCCTACAAGTACGGTCGCATCCGCTCCTATTCAGAACACTTCTGCGGGTTCTACCTCCCGTGTGTAGAGCTGGTGGCTCAAACGACTCGCACCCTGCATTGGCTAAAACCAGGGTTCCCTCTCATCCCCTGCGTGAACCGATTCCTGTAGAGCGAAACGGCCACGCTTCTTAAGAAGAGTCGTTAAACTCACAGGAGGCGAGGCCACCCGAATGCTATAGTGAGACCGTTCTCGGGGGGGGGGGGATATCTAAGGTTACCCCTGAAAGGACTGCACCAAGGAAGCTTGGGCTTCCGTGGCCTCACACAAGGGGGGACCCTGCTCGCCAAATGCGACATCGAATTGTACCGACAACAGCCTCCTGGTGCTTAAGGCCATTCCTTTGAGGGTCTTCTCTGCGAAAATACCCCCTTCCTTTCATGGAGACCGGGTTTTTTTGTTCTTTAGTCTGCTTTTGTTTTGTTTTTTTGTTTAGTGCGATTTGCTTTGCCTAGTAATAATAGGATAACTAATTATTACGACGACTTGTCCCTTTGGTGCCATCGCCAGATGGGCGCTACTGATTAAAAAATGTTCGATTTGTTCAAGATTCGGACGAGTAGTTTCCTCCCAGACTCCTGAGGAATGGTTACTGTGCTCGCTTTCGAAAAATCGAGCACAGGGAGTACGGAGCCAGGCGAGTGACGAGATTATATTTTGCTAGGTTCTTGAAAGTGTGCGGAATGAGGCGCCAAAGATTCCGCGAGTACTGGGCGACCATACCAACGTTCGCTTTTCCCTACGCTATGCGACAAGAATCAAATCAGTCCTCTTAATTGCCGGAGAAAACAAAGTTCTGCAACTTTCCGTGGTCATACCCCTAATGCCTCTGGAATTTCAGGTAGCTTCCTTCACCTCCTAATTGTGGACAGGCGGGACACATCGTCATTTGATGGAACGTTCCCTGCACCTTAATGCAACGACTCTGTGATCTCCAAGACTGTTCGGCACATTCTTGTTGAGTGCTCCAGTCAGGGATCTTTGCGCAAGTTACATTTTTGCAACGGCACCTCTGATTTGAATTGAGGCTGTTTATGAAATTACTCTGATTAAGTTTGTGTTAAAGGGTAGCAAAAACGATTTATGTTTCTGCTGTACTTATAACAGAGTATTCTGTGAATTAACAACGAATACATTATACGTGAATAGAAAGTGGCAAAGGTTAATATACACCCGTGAATTATCCGTGGATAGAAAATCACAAAAGGTTTGGAAATTGGCCAAGTAATTTACACACTGCCACGAATTAATTACACCGAAATTGAATTAGCCACTATGATCTACGCGGAAAGTAATACGTTAGGGTTAAAAGAACACGGGGTAGTTGTTTTACCTCGTAATGCAGAAAGGAGACTACTTGGAGAGTTGTGGAGCGAGCGAGTCATTACGATGAGATTAACTCGTGCTCTTGTTAAGAAGATTTTAGAGACCACTCTTTGAGGAGAGGGCAGAGTCCTGGAGCTCGCGAGTTACTTTGGGTATCCAAACCAGCAAGGGATGGCTGAGGCCTTCTCGGATCGATTTGAACTCAGATAGGGCCTAGCGAATATGTCCGAAATTCCTTGTGGTGCTGTCTTCAAACTAAGGGGGAACGAACGCACCAGGAAACGGAGACGTGTTGCATCCGGCGGAGGGTGGCGCAGCCAAGCTCGAGCCGTTTTGAAAGGGTCGTTAATAGAAAGGTTTGGGGGGGTTTTTCTTCATTTTAATTGCAGCAGGGGTTATCCTTTGTAGTCTATTATGCCTGGTAACTGGATGACAGCTTTTGCGCCCTTTTCTGATACGCCTTCCCGACCAAATGCCCTCCATTTTGCAGCTACTCTGCCCCATTGTTTGAAAGGCCTGCGGCTTTATATATTCCACTATTTGCGCGCGTGCACACCACACACATAAACATTACATTCACCAATTTCCTTTCAGCTCTCTACTGACTTATGATTCGTAAGGGGGGGTGGATATTGTAACGATGAGTAACGCCCCTTCTGCGAGGGCCGAAAGCCCGATGGGTGAGGGAGAGGTATTGGGTCCGGAGTGTGCTAGGTTGCCGACTCCCGCTTCCAGTACACACATGAGGTGGCTATGCCGGCACCATCCTTTGTGCTTAAGCAGGGTATGGCGGTTCGAGTTGTCAAGGCCCATCTTAACTCTGGAATAAACCTTAGTATATTGGAAGTTTTATTCGGATACTAGTTTTGGAAGTGCTTAAGTTAAGACAAACTATATAAAATAATATTAAATGGCTATGGTGGGGATATAAAGTAAACGGGGCAAGAAAAATCGTAGGAAGATAAAAAAAAACACGAAAATTATAAAGATTTATTGGGCTATTAATCCTGTGGATGACGTCAAATTTAAGGTCAGTTCCGTAACTAGGACAGTGTGTAAAGCTGAAATGGACCATCCGACGAGATAAATTTGTACTTTCTCATGCGAATGGATGCTACGATTTTTGTTAGTTTTGTTCAACAATATATTGACAGAGGCTATCCACTTATATTTTGTCGAATAACTACCGTGGTTGCTTCTCGCGAGCCTAGAAAAGATCACTCAATCCCGGTTGGTTTCCTACATTTTCTCTAAATTCCTGCGCGTCCAAATTCATGGTGAAATTGGTTAATATCTTATTTGGGGGCAGGGGGGGAGGCGAAGGCCACCTGTTTCCTACACAGTGCTGTTTTCGCGTGTTCACTCCACGTGGATGGTCTGCTCCGGCTGAAAAAGGCTAATTGCGAGTCCTTCCTTCGTAAACAGCAGTTGGCCGCGGTGTTGTTTTTTTATTGAAGAAAGCCTACGACACTGCATGGCGATACGGTATAATGGAAACCTTCCACAGTTTGGCCGAGGAATGCCTCCCAATCTTGTCTGAATGCTTCCGTGTACGGGTGGGATGTGTCCTTGTCCTTAGTGTCGCTCAGTTTAGGCTGGCGCATTGACAGTATCACCTCTGTCTTGCCGGAAGATGTTCTCACTACGATCTACGTACATGACCTGTCGATTTCTCTTGGTGAAGCTCTGAACCGCATCTCTCGTTATGCCCAAGCTCACGTGTTTCGATTTCCGTTGCCCAAGCCTAAAGTGATGTACTTTGTGTCGCCATCCACGGCTTCACCCCGACTCGGAATTGTTCCTAAATGGGGCTCTCTTGGATGTGTTAAGAGTCGCACCGTTTTCTGGACTTTGTTCATAACCAGTACCTTATCTCGGACTTTTAGCTCTCGAGATACAAATAAGGTTTATATTCTAGCCGTGGCTTTGGATAGTTTTGCGCATCCGAAACTGTACGGAATTTAATCCACTCCACTGGTTCCCGTTTAGTGCTGGTGCCTTCCGCACATTCCCCATTGAGAGCCTCCTTGTCGATGCTAGGCAGATTACCATACTCTGTGCAATATACACTGCACCCCGCAAGGGAGTGGTACCCTGTGTAGCCTATTAAACTTAGTACCGCCCGGCCTGAGTGCAAATTAGGGAAGCCCCTCTCACTGGTTGACATGAACTCTGATGCATCCTGGGAAAGTTGTTGGTGCGCTTTCCCCTCGCCCCCCACTCAGCACTACTTTACCTTTTTATTATTATTGGGTATCATTATTATTATACATTATAATTATTATGTATCATTAAGTATGATTGCACTGGTCAACACACATTTTTCATCAGAGACCTTACTATACTTTTCTAAATGCATTTTCCATGCCGAATCCGAATCTGCCTTCGTTTTTCCTCTACCACGTACCGTTTTTAAAATATGCCAAAATTTCAAAATGGCCGCCTGCGATTATAAAATGTATATTACTGGTCTTTCCCTATTGCATGCATCATTATTGTACTGCTAAGATGAGCAAACTAGATGCTTCGTGAGTTCTTGCTGGTTAAATGGGTGTAGAGAAGAATTCATTTACATTTGTAACCCGCAGGCATATTTTGCGCAATTATTTATAATTATGTTATGCTTTCAGGTTCTTCATGTGATGTGCATCTTCTAAGCTGCTTCTTCTGCGTTGATCATAAGAGGCTTCCAAATATTTCCACAAAGCAATAACAATGCCTCGAGAGTGCAAAAATCATTCAGATAAATTCTGCTATGTATGTGGGTATTTTACAACAAAATCTCAGCAGCGCACTGTCACAAATGATAAGAAAATGTACAAACTACTTCGGTTGCCCTCTGGGTGATCAACATAAAGCATGGGCACCACACCAAATTTGTACTTCCTTCTCTAATGGATTACGTAACTGGATTAACAAAAAGAAAGCTTCAATGCCCTTCGCTGTTCCTATGATATGAAGAGAACCCAGAGATCATCTCGAAGATTGCTATTTCTGCAGTGTAACCACAAAAGGGTTTTCTGCAAAGAACAAGCACCAAATTGTTTATCCAACGATGGATTCGGCGTGCAGACCAGTTCAACATGATGTATATTTGCCAATTCCAGTTCCACCTGATGATGGCCTCGTACCTGATGATAGCAGTACTGAAGGTGCATGCACATTAGATGCGGATGTTGAATAGGAGGATGCTAACTCTGAACAAAAGTTATTTACCCAGGAAGATTTGAATGATCTTGTGAGAGATCTGTCACTGTCAAAGGAGAAAGCAGAACTTCTAGCATCTCGACTACAGGAAAAATTCTTACTCGAGAAAAATGTGCATGTGAATTACTTCAGAAAGTTTAAGTTTAAGGGAAAACAAGGTGGTAGCTGCCTTACTTTAGAAAGCGTAATCGTGATTTAACTTCATTCTTCACAGTTAATGGACCTCTGCTACTGCCCTTTTTTTCATGGATTGTGCAAAGCCTCGTCACAGACATATGAGGCGTCTGACTGGCATCTCTTTATTGATGCTTCTAAGACAAGTCTGAAAGCAATGTAAAGCCTTCCATTCCTATTGGCCATTCTGTCCACCTTAAGGAGACATATGACAATATGGATATTCTTCTTAAAACCATAAACTACCAAGTCCATCAGTGGTACATCTGTGGTGATCTAAAAGTCATAGGCACGCTAATGGGTATGCAAGGAGGATCCACGAAGTACTGTTACTTTCTCTGCCTGTGGGATAGCCGTGCCACTGCAAAACATTATGATAAGCGTGACTGGCCATTTCGATCTACATATGAGCCTGGAATAAGCAGTGTTCAGTCTTTCCCCCTGGTAGAGCCTCAGAAAATATATCTACCACCTCTTCATTTGAAACTAAGTCTAATGAAAAACTTCGTGAAAGCAATGGTTAAGGACAATTCTCAGGGATTCCAATATATGTGCAAAAAAATTTCCACAACTGAGCGCGGCAAAACTAAAAGAAGGCATATTTGTGGGACCACAAATCAGGGAGGTTTTAGCAGACCCTGACTTCGAGAAGACCCTCACTCCTCTTGAACTAAATACAGGGCTGGCCTTCAAGTGGTTATGTGCAAACTTTCTGGGCATCAACAAGTCACCTGCATACAGAGATGGCGTGGAAAACCTTCTTCAATCTTATAAAGAAATGGGATGCCGTATGTCACTTAAAATCCATTTTCTGCATTCGCACCTAGACCTTTTCGCAGAAAATCTTGGAGCCGTAAGTGACGAGCAAGGTGAACGTTTCCACCAGGATATCAAGTCCATGGAAACTCGCTATCAAGGATTTTGGAATGAGAGCATGATGGGAGATCATTGTTGGGGATGTTGTATCCTGATGCCAAGATGGCATAACGACCTAGCACCAAAGGGGCATGCCATCTTGGTATCACCTAGCAGCAAGGTATGACAAGTGATCGCCCACCCTACTCGTTGGTGGACCCGCTTATCTCTACTTCTCCTTTTTACATATCCTACCCATTTTCACATTTGCTCTCCTATCCACAGAGGTTCTGGCTGCCCGACTCACTTTCGTTCTTTTATGGATTCCCCGTCACCCCCGTCTTGGCAGGTGCCCTCGGGCAACTCCATCTCCCTACCACGGTCATTCCCTCCTTTACTACTACAGGGGACTGCCAAGAGAGCAGCAGGCAGACCAAAATTGAACGCTTTCGGTGGGAGCAGCGCGGTAAGGCCAATCACCTTAAGCGGGCAAGGGATAACGGGGCCCGCTCGTCCGTGCCCCCTACAGTCCTGTATCTACAGTTTGCAGGGGATCGGCGTACCTGCCCCCCTATCTTACCCGATGGATGTTGGTTCGGCTGCCAGAGACTATAAATTAAAAGTACCTCGAATGGGATCCGTGATGCCTTGAGGGAAGGATGGCCATATAGAGGCCCTGCCCTGAGATGGATAAGGTCCCGGAGGTGACCCAGCCCCAGATAGCAAAATCTTCCATGCGATCGAACCCGGGCTTGGTGCTAAACACCGAACCTGAGTCCGCCCCTATGCAAGATTCTCCTCAGATGGCTCGGGACCCCGAGGGATCAGAAGAGAAGGAGGGACCTCCTTTCCTGGCTGGTGCCCCTTTGATAGCTACGACCTTCTCCATCTCCGAGGAGGATTTTGCTGATGTCGGTCCATACGGCCTAAGGGATCCTTCCCACCATCCTCTCACTCTGCAGGGGGTCCGCTGCCGTTTCGGCAAGCAGACCAAGCCAAGATCGGCACGTCTGGCCCCGAGACGCCCAGACCAAGACAGAAGTCGCAAATGGGCTGAGCAGAGCCTCGATTACGTCGAGACCCCTCCTTGAGACTACCAAGCGTTTTCGAGTCCGCTGGCCTCAAACGTTTTCTGGTCATTCGCTCCACTGACGGCAGCATATTTGCCAAGGGCAATATGATACATTAATATAGAATATTAGAAGTCTTAATTGGTAGATAGTCCAAAGTGACCCGTTTCTCCCACGGGAGTCTTCGGGTGAATGCTTCGGATCCCTCAAAGACGGCCAAGATTAGTGCCCTTCAGACACTTAATGGCTCGTTAGTGAACGTGATGCCGCACGCTACCATGAACTTAGTGAAAGGAGTTATTTATGAGAGGGAACTCGTGGACACCACCTTAGAGCTAGCTGGCCAGCCATGGAGCGGTCAAGGTGGAACCTGTGTTGAGAAAACACAACGTGCAAAATCGGGTGTACCCGAAGTCTATGTAAGTTGCTCCAAGACCGTACACGATAAGTCCCTACCGTGAATGGCCAAGTGTGTCAATTGTAGCCGCATGCCACTTCCTCGAAGCAATGTGATACGGAACACTTGTGCGGGTGCTACTCACCTCGGGTGCTCCCTTATTGAGCTGGCGGCACAAAGGGTTCACACCCAGCCTCCGCTAAAACCAAGGCTCCCTTCCCCTCCCCCACCGTAACCGTTTCCCGTAAGGCGAAAACGGCCGCTCACCTTCACTGAGTCGTTAGACTCGCACGAGACAACACCCCAGAATGTGGTCGTGAAGCCGTCTTCCGGGGTTTCAAAAGATGCCCCCGAAAGGAGGACAGTACCAAACGAGCTTCGGCTTCTACGCCCCCACTCAGGGCTGGAATGGGTGGCTCGGAAACGGTGGACCCTCCAAAGGTGGGACCCCCGCCTCCGAAGCCGCCTCACCCGCCGGTTTCGAGGCGAAGGGGGGGGGGGAGACTCATAGCAAGCCCAACCTCTCCTGATAAGTCCATGAAGACAACAGCGTCCGGAGTTCTGCCTTCGGGAAGCGTACGACCATTCCACTGAGAGTCTTCTCTTCTAAGAGGGGCCCTGCATCTCCAAGCTAGGCGTGGAGGGCATATTCCTTCAATGGAATTGCCGCGGACTTCGGGCCAACTGGGAGGATCTGCGGAGGCTCGTCTTGTCCCTTTCCCAGTTAACTATATTTTTGCAGGAGAGCATGCTGGGTGCGTGCCCCCTGCCCACACTCACGGGGTATAAGGATTTTGCAACCCCATCACCACGGGTTATGGTGGCCTGGCAGGAAGATGCGCCATTTACACCGGCCATGATGTCTCCGTACTTTTCTTTGCTTTATATACTTTTCAGGCGGTAGCAATGAAGCTACATCTGGATAGGCCTTTGACGCGGACGACTTCCGCCGCATCGTGCCTCTGTCACCGAGGCAGTGTCATTTGCTGGATCGCTCACCTGCCCTTTTTTGCGACGACTGCGTTGTCTCTCAGACTGCTCATCACAGTGTGGGTGATCATCGCGCACGTTACCTGTCCTAGTATCGGGACGAGCGGGGTCGTTACCGCTTGTCTCTTGTACTTAGGGCGGGTTCATCTATACGACTTGTGGACTATGACTTTTTGGAGGAGGCTGGACTACTCCATTTTATTTAACTCTGTTGTAGGTCTCATGTTTCTGGGCCAGCGGGAGGAGGGCCTCCTTCTCCGTAACGTGATTCCTTCTTGTTTTTTGGTATTGTATTCAACTTACAGCGACATTTGCGCTAGTAGGCAGTCGCAGGAATTGGCTCTTAAAAATATACACTGTGAATTATGCGCTTGTACGCGTGATCCTGGTGTCTTCCTCAGTCGCCAACGGCTCTCACTGCATCTCGATCTCGACGGTGCCTATGCCGCCGTGAGACGCCGATTTTACCCTAAGCCATTTGCATTTAGGGAAAGCCAACTCCTTCGAGAGATGGATGTAGCTCACCCATGGTGCCGCTGCTTCTGTCTAAGACGCCCCTCCTACCAAAGCTTCTACAATGGTAACGTGCGGCGTCACACACACTAGCGAGCCATTAAGTGTCTGAAGGGCACTAATCTTGGTTCTAGGAGGGATCCGACGCATTCACCAGCGGGCTCTCGTGAAAGAAACGGGTCACTGTGGATTATACCAATCAAGACTTCTAATGTTCTACATTAATGTATCATGTTGCCCTTGGCCAACATGCTGCCGTCAGTGGAGCCAATAACCAAAGAACATTTTAGGCCAGCGGGCTCGAAAACGCTTGGTAGTCTCAAGGAGGGGACCCGACGTAATCGAGGCTCCGCTCAGCACATTTGCGACTTCTGTCTTGGTCTGGGCGTCTCGGGGCTAGACGTGCCGATCTTTGCTTGGTCTACTTGCCGAAATTGCAGCAGACCCGTCAACCCGAACCCCCTGCGGAGTGAGAGGATAGTGGGACGATCCCCTAGGCCGTATGGGCCGGCCGACATCAGCAAAATCCTTCTCCGAGATGGAGTGGGACCTGCCTCGCTTCAGCACTGGATCATGTTTTTCTTTTTAATTTTTCTTACTGGTTTCCTTTTTGTGTGCGTGATTGTTGTATTTGGTATAGCATAGACGTTTGGCCTAATACAATTACGGTAACTATGCCCTTGGCTACACTTGCTAGATGAGCGCCCTTCAAAGTAAAAAAAAATCACGATTGCCTGTCCCCAAAACTCTCTTGCACATTCTCTTTGAATGGCACAGTCTAGGCGAGATTCGCGCTCGTACCTTTTTATTTTTTAACCTAAAAAATAGGCTGGCTCATGATTTGTGCTGTCTTGCCCTGCCTGAGGGCGGCCAGAAAGGACCTTTTATTCTTTTTAACCGATGGGCCATAATGAATGCTCTTCAGGCGCTCTATGGCTCTCCAGTATATGTGACGCCCCCATTCTACCGTTTTCAACGAGAGAACTCGTTGACTACTCATTAAAAATCTTCGCAGAAGAGCTGGACGATCATACAGTGATCAAGGTCGCGTGTGTAATGAGGAAACAGGGAAGGACCTTGAGTCCCACAACTCCACTCTTCGTTACTTTTAACGCCCTACTGTGAAGACTGCGTTGTCCCCCAGACTGTTTGGCACATTCTTGTTGAATGTCCCAATCTGGGCGATCTCTTCGCGCGTTACCTGTCGCGGTACCGGGATGGGCGGGGTCGCTACCGCCTATCCCTTGTACTCGGGACGAGTTCGTGCACATTGACTGGTGGACTTATAGACTTTTGGGGGGAGGCCGGCCTTCTCCTCTTTATTTAACTATGTTTTTTGTTATTGTTTTCTTTGTAGGTCGCACGTTCCTGCGCCGGGGGGGCGGGAGGCGGACCTTCCCCCGACGCCGGAGTTTGCTTCCTCCTTGTTGCCATTTTCCATTTTTATTGTTGTTGTTTTTTGCATATTCTTATTTTAAAGTAGCCTAGTGCTAGGTTGTCATGAGTGCGGCGACCTTGTGCCCAAGTGGGTAGTCGCCAGATAGGCTAAAAAAAGGTTGACTGATTCGGTACGAGCTTTTTTGTATAAATACAGTGTGAAGGCATTCATTCTATTGCTGCGGAGCTGTTACCCCTATCACCGATTCGGCCGTGCAAGGCAAAGTGTGAGAATTGTGGCGAGCCGTACCTATCTTCTTGAAGCAAAGTTTGAGGAGGAAAGATCCTGTTTGTTTAGGATTCCGACCAAACTTCGATCAGAGAGGCCAACGAATTGGCCATGTCGCGGCCTGCGCGACCCTTGGACTTCGTAGTCCTCTCGGGGTTTTTTTTTTTTTTTTTTTAATGCACCCTCTGCTCCTGACCCTTCCATGCATAGCCATCGGTCCCATTAGGAACCCCTTTTGCAGCTTCTACCTTCCTGGTAGAGCTGGTGGCAATTCGGGCTCGTTCTCCGCTTATAACAATGACCTCCCCCCACTTCATTCGACCCTTTCGCAAAAAGCTAATATGCCAAGCGCCCCCACCTAGGCATTAGACTAACAGGATTCAAATCGCTGGACGAGACACGCACAATTCCAAAGCCGCCCCTACAGCCAAAGATTCTAGGCAGGAGGAGAGTTGGTCTCGTACCTCGAGCCAAGCCCTTGAAGGCAGAAACTCGCTCTGCGGCTAGCAGCCCTCAGAGTTCTGGCTCCAGGGAGGCTACGGCGTTTTCTCAGAGAGTCTTCACATCGATGAGGGCCCCTGCATCTCCTAGCTAAGCCTGGATGGCATTTTCTACCTTGTAATTCTCGTGATTACTCAACTAATTGGGAGACGCAGCGGAAGTTCGTTTTCCTCCCGTTTACCTTTAGCTGTTGGTCTGCAGAAGACCATGTTGGGAGCTATACCCTGCCCTCCTCAGGGTATGAGGGTTTTTGCAATCCCACCACCACGGGATCTGGGCTGGGCATGTGGATTCGCATTTCATTCCCGTCATGTCTCCGTCCTCTCTCTGGTTTTAGATATCTCCTTTCAGTCAGTTGCAGTGCAGCTACACCTGGATAGGAAGTAGTATTTCGTATCAGTTTATATTCCACCGGCAGCTGACCTCGATTTGGCTGAATTACGCCACTCCGTGGTACGGTTGTCTAGGCCCTTTCTCCTCGGGATTTGTATGGTATGGTATGGAGGAATTCACATATGACTATCCTGTCCCGATCTATCATTGTGCTCTCCGGATGCACACCAGGATTTTGCTTACCGCTGCCTTCTGACAAACTACCTCAGTAGTGCTTAGAGTGGGCCCGGTTTTTCGTATTCAAGCAAATGACAAACTTCCCTATCTCAGTCGAGGAGTTTAGGTCGGTGTATGAGGCAGTTAAGTCTCCAGTTCCCTCATGACCGTGGGGTTGACGACCATTCATCGAACGTCTTGCCGTTTTTTTCGCCATCTGAATCCTTGGTGGTCGACCTATTGTAGCACGGCCCTCAGAAAGGCGCCTATAAGCGCCTTTCAAACGATTCAACCTCATGAATTTCGGCGAGCGAGGACTTATGTTCCGGTCTGTTTCAAAGCACGCTTGCCAACCTCCTTCATAATGCTTTAGTTTAAGGGTGTATGGTGATCGCTCTTGTCCCTGAGTGATCGATCCTCCCTCTGGGGCCTGAGCGTGCCTTTGATCAATTTGGTCTATGTAGATAAGGATATGTTAGGAGTGTGTGACATGAGAGCTGAGGAGCTTCTTTAGGGTCAAGAGCTTATGAATTCATGATGAAATGGGGGTGATGCCCAAACAAATGTGGATGATATCAATGGTGAAATGCTAAGTTTGTTCGCGGAAAAGTAGAAAAGTGGTGTGGATGCTTTCTTCTCGGGTATAATAGGTTGAGATAGTACCTGAGAATTGGAGAATAGCGGTCAGGGTGACGTACTTTTGCATTGGGTCGGATCGCAAGAATTTGTGTACAATGATTAATGGTCTACATGATTGCGGTTGAGCACAGAAGTTTTATAATTTTGAAGAAGAGTGTGTGTAGATCGAGGCTTTGCTATGCTGTTTTAAAAAAGATGCAGACAGCATATGATCAGTCGCGGGTCCAGCAAAAGCGAATTCGGGATAGGGGGGCGATGCCAGGATTTTTATGAGTCGAAATTTGTTAGAGCTGCTTATTATGGTACATATTTTTAGGAGTAATATATGTATGATCGCACAAATAATCAGTACTGAATACATACGAATATGTTATAGGCATAAGTGATGAATATGTACATGTAATGTAGTCTATAATGATGTAGGCTACTTGCAAGTCATTTCGCCCACTTAAGTAACAAGCCACATAATAGAAAAAGTATTTTTATTTTCCAGGAGTAGGCTCTCAAAATCGTAGGCCCATTCCCAATGTCCCTTTTCATTTGCCTAAGCGAAGAGGAGACGGCGGTTTTTCTCCGCAAACTTGTCAATCACTCGATCATTCAAAGCCTGAATGTCACTGTGGACGGTGAGGCCGTTGAGGCGATTCTGGCCAATGGTGCTCTTCATGTACGTCTTTAGCCGTTTCAAGGCTGAGAATGAGCGTTCGGCCTCTGCATTTGAGACCGGCAGAGTCATTAAGATGGTCAGGAGCTTCACAATATTCGGGAACATACGGATCTCGGCGTACTCCTTCGCATTCTTGACAGTCCTGAAGACCGGAGCGGAATTTGTCCATCTCTGTGCCTCCGCCTGCACGAGCACCAGTGACTCAACATCGCTCTCGTAGAGCTTAATGGTATTAAGGACGACATCAACGTCTCCTTTTGAGCCCTTAAGAAGCTCCAACCGGAGAGCAACTGGCACGGTACCCTCATCAAATCTTCTCTTCAGCTCGGCGATCACTTGGTCAACGAACGGAATATAGACCGAGCATCGATAGTACTCCTCAGCAATCCTGGCCGGGATATTAGCGCGCTGTGTCTGCCGTGCACAGACTGGGGGGAACAGGGACGTCATCGTGAGCCTAGTCCACTTTAATAGGAGATCTTTGGCTTTTGCAAATACAGTGTGGAAGTGCTCCTCGGCATTTTTTCTGAACTTGGCGAAAACAGTCTCGATCTCACGAATCAGTGCATATCCAGATGTCAAGTCACCGTCCTTCTTCTGCAAGGTCCTGCTCATCTCCGCCACAACCAGCCGAATGAGAAAGCGATGGTCCCTAATCGCAGCGAGTAAGATGCCAGCATTAGCCTCCAGTTTCATTTTCTCTTCCATGAAGACCGCGATGTTGGGCAGAAACTCGATGAACACGAGGACTGCATCATGCCGCTCAACCAATCTGGTGGGACACAAGGCTATCGTATCGCAGGCCTTGGCCAGCACCAGGTTTAGTCGGTGATTAAAGCAGTGGATCGGTTTAGCGAGGGGGTATTGCTCCATGATGATGTCGGCACAACCTGTGAACTTTCCCATCATGACGCTCGCTCCGTCGGAGCCGAGGCCCCGGCAGTTTCACATGTCCAAACCAAGGCCATATACGGTGTGAATGAGCAGTTGGGCCAGGCCTTCACCGCTGAGGTTCTCAGCCTGGGTGAAAGTGAGAAAGTCCTCCTTGATGTCCTCTTCGACGTGTCGAAGGATAATAGTGGCTTGCTCCTTTCCTGAGACGTATTTGGTAACAAGGAGTAACAAGGAAAGTAAGTACCCTAGGAGACCTTACGGTCCATTCAAAGAGGGTACCTTTGGACTAGCAATCGAGCGGGCACATGGCTGCTCAATTGTTTTGCGTCCATAAACGGCCACTTTTCAAGACTTTGTCTAGTCTTGACTTGAACTGGTCAACAGATTCACTGTTGACAACTTCCACTGGAAGTGCGTTCCACATACCGCAGATACTGTAGGTGAAAAAGTTTCCACGCAGATTGCGGTTGTAACGCTTCAGTTCAAGTTTGAAGCCGTGATTGCGCGTTCTGTTCTCACTCAGTGTGAAAATATCCCGGTAGTAAACATTGTCGAACCCTCGAAGTATTTTGAAGACCTCGATGAGCTGACCACGCAGTCTACGGGTTTCCAGCGAGAACAGATCTAACTCCCTTAGTCTATCCTCATAACTTTTATGTCGGATAGAGGGAATCAGTTGGGTTGCCCTAGCTTGTACGCGTTCCAATCTCGCGATGTCCTTTCGCAATGAAGGACTCCAAAATTGTACGGCATACTCCAGGTGCGGTCGGACAAGTAAGTTGTACAGGCACAGTACAATCTCCTGGTTCCGATAACCAAACTGGCGCTTAATATAGCCTAGCATCCTTTGGGCCTTTTTCTCCGCCTCAATGCACTGTTTCGAGAACTTGAGGTCACTAGTGATTGTTACACCCAAGTCCTTCTCAGTGTCGGTGGATTCCATAGCAGTGCCCTTAAGGATATACTGAGATTGGGGGTTTCTGTGGCCGATATGCATTACTTTGCATTTCCCCACGTTAAAAGGCATTTGCCACTTGTCCGACCACTCCCCAATCTTCCCAAGATCTTCCTGCAGGCGGGCAGTATTTCCATCCTTTGCAACGTTCATACCAAGCTTGGTATCGTCGGCAAATTTGGAAATCTTGGCAACCATGTCACCGTCCATGTCGTTGACGTAGATGATGAATAGTAGTGGTCCCAGGACAGAACCTTGAGGCACCCCGCTAGTAACGGGCACCCACTCAGAAGCCTGTCCATTCACCACCACCCGTTGCCGTCTGCCACTTAGCCAGTTCTCGATCCAGCCGGCTACCTTTCCGTCTATGCCAAGCGCTCGCACTTTCCGGAGAAGGCGGCGGTGTGGTACCTTATCAAAGGCTTTCTGAAAGTCTAGGTAGACCACATCCACCGCCTTGTCCCGATCGTGCTCACTGAAAACGAAGTGGAAGAATTCCACAGGGTTCGTCAGGCATGACCGTTGCCTTCGGAAGCCGTGCTGGGAACTCCTCAGTAGCAGGTTTGACTCTAAATACGACGTCACTTTGTCCACCATGATGCTTTCCATGAGTTTACACACTATCGAAGTCAGACTGATAGGTCGGTAGTTCGACGGTTGGTTACGGTCTCCTTTCTTGAAGATAGGAGTCACCTCCGCCTCACGCCAGTCTCTAGGAACGCATTTGGTCCGGATTGACATGTTAAAGATAGCGCACAGATGTAGTGATACTTCATCGCACACTTCCTTCAACACTAGGTAGAAACCCGTCCGGTCCAGGGGACTTATTCGTCTTTAGGTCAGCGATCTTTTTCTTTATTTCTCCTTCGGTGAAGTCCATTGCCTCCAGCTTTTCCCCCGAGTAGGAATCCGTCGGCTAGGGAATGGGACCACACTCTTCAGTAAACACTGGAGAAGTAGTCGTTGAGGAGTTTAGCATTTTCTGCATCTGAATGCTTTAATGTCCCCTCCTCATTCCTCAAAGGGCCAATTGTTCGACGGATTGGTTTACGGCTGTTCACATATCCAAAAAAACTCCTTGGGATTCTCTTTACAGAGTCTCGCCACTAGGAGTTCCTCAGACCGCTTAGCCGCCCTTATGCTGGACTTCACTCTCCTGGCTAGCCTCCGGTATTCGTCAAAGTCACCCGAGATCTTCGATTGCCGGTACACATTTCTCTTCTCCCTAAGCAGTTGCCCGATTTCTCGATTAAACCACTTTGGTTGAACAGAGGACCGACGGGGGCATTTCAGAGGGATAAAACGCGATGGAAGACTCATGAATGTGGTTTTGAAACTTTTCCAAGAGTCTTCAACAGCATCGCACTCTTCTAGCCTCGCGTCAGTCAGTCCCGCGCGTAGACCTGCAAAGTCTGCTCTTCTCAAATCTAGTTTCCTTGATTTACTAGTTGCAGGCTCTGCCTTGGGGACTTTGACTACAAATCTAATTAGTCGGTGGTCACTGCCACCGAGCTCTTCGCCAACAGAGAGGTCCTCAACGATGTCATCCTCAGAGGTGAAAACCAAGTCGAGGATATTGTCTCCTCTCGTTGGCTCTCTCACCCATTGAGTGAGGAACTCGTTGTTCGTGAACTCCAGGAGTAGTGCGTTCTCACCACAGGGGTCTCTGGTTTCCCAGTCAACTTGTGTGTTGAAATCACCCATGACGATACACACTCTGTCTTCGACAAGTTCTCCTAGTAGCTGGTACAGATCTCTGTCCTTTTCAACGAGTTGGGCAGGAGGTCTATAAAGCACCAGGGCCCTGTATTTGGCAGGACCTATCTCTAGGTCAACACCTAGTATTTCATGGTCGGATACGATGTTGCAATCCGTCGAGTTGAGAGTATCCTTGACATACAACATCACACCGCCACCCTCTCTGTCTGGCCTATCTTTCAGGAAGAGCTGGTAACCGGGAATCGTGAATTCACCTTCAAAATCTCGGCTTGAGGTTTTTATCCACGACTCCGTTATGGCCACCATCTCAGGTTCCTCTGTTACTACGAGGCCACGGAGCTCAAGAAACTTATTCCTGATTGACCTCGCATTGAACAGAAGAACTTTGAGGGAGTTCCCTAGTGTAGGACTCCCTACGCTTTTCCGTTTCCCGGCTTCTCTGTTTTCGTGGTCACACCCTTTTTGACGACCTCCGAGAAGGTCGTTCCAGGAGTGACACGGGCATGCTGGCGCACGTCCGCTTTCGCTCTGTTTCGAACGCTCCTTTGGGTGCGTTCCACGACATCTTGAATTAGATTGGCGAGAAAGGCCTTCCCTTTAAAGGAAAGATGTACCCCGTCCCTTTGGTAGAGGTCGTCTCTACCGATAAAGGTACGATAGGGGTCCACGAAGAAGACTCCTTCTGCTGTGCAGAGATCCGCCAACCTTCTGTTCACTGCGACGTTTCTTTCATGAGCGGTTCGGGATGGACCTCTTCTCGGAAGCATCCCAACCACCACACGTTTGCGGGTTTTAAGCCCTATGTCGTCCACGGCTCCCATCACTGTTTGGATGGTCTTACCACTGAGGCCAACCTTCCCCCCTCTGAGGTAGATGTCGTTGCCCCTCACCATCAGAGCAACAACTGAATTCTCAGAAATCTGAGCTTTCTCTGCCTCTTCTCTGATGGTGTGGTTACCCCGTCCTGACAGGCAGCTTACCTTCACGCTAGTGCGAAGGCGGGCCGCTAGCAGCGGCTGCAGATCCCGTGTTTGCGAGTCACCAATGAGGGTGACCTTCGGACACTTGGTCTCTGAAGACGGGGTCTCCCCTTGTGGAAGAGGCCTCCCCTTTTCCTCTTTACTCTCCACATTCTTATCTTTCTTTTTCTTCTTCTTTATCTGTTTTTCTTCTATTTTGGGTTCTACTTTTGTTTCAACTATCTTCTTTTTCTTTTTTTTTTCGTTTCTCCTTTCTTCTTTTTTCTCCTTTTCTCTCGCCTCAGCTGGCTTAGCCTCAGATGATGCCGGAATGTCCGCTTCATTACCAGGGAATTCCGACACGTCAGTGGGCGGCGCCTCTTCTAGGCATCGAACCTGAGCTACGTTAAGGGCTTCGAGCTTCTCTCCTCTGAGGCTCTATAGAGGTCTTTTCATTTTTCCACCTCTAGCGTCAATATGCAAGTAGTGCAGATACTTTCAGGGCTGCATTTTGAGTAGCAGCCCTCCGGAAAGTCAACGCACCACTTTTATAACTGGCATATTGCACAGTTGTGTTTGAGACGAACGGGTCCTTTTTTGCCTGTCATTTTGAGCGCTTTCTCTCTCTTTGAAAACTCGTGACCAATCAATGATAAAAAAGGGGGGGTTGGTGAGTTCTCCCAGCGTGAGTCGCTCCCGCCTATCGATCGAAGAGGTTTCGGATCTTTCAGAAGGCACGCTCCATGTGCTGCTGTTCGTCCGACCGAGTCGTCAAACCTCGGCGTGCCGTGGCTCCCAACCAAGCAGCACTGACGGTCCCCGAATGGGCCATCGATTTCTCACCAGGTGAACAACAACGAAGCACGCCCCGTACTAAACTCCTACTAGTTCCCTTCACAACGGCTAGGATCTCGGAGTAGCGTTCAATGGATATCCCGCCACACCAAGGAACTCGACCCAAGGCTTTTTATTGGCCTGGCAACCAACATGGGAACAAAGGGCCGTCACCGCGGACCAATGCTACCATAAGCACCCGTCAACGGGCACTGGGAACGGTCAATAATTACGCGCCAGGGAAGGGGTTAACGAGGCACTACCCTCATCCCATTCATCGTGCCCCAACGCCTAGGACACCTCTAGTCCTAGTCTCGCAACCAGTGAGCGTCGATTGGCGTTGTTTATAGAGGTTCCAAAGCCTCTCTTCTGACGCATGAGGTAGCTGCCAGGTCCTTATAGGTAGATAGAGGAAGAAAGCGAAAGAGTGACACGATAGGAGTAGGCTTTTTTCTTCTTTTTTTCTTTTTGTATGAGTGGGAGATAGGATAAAAGTAAAAAAAGGAGAGGGATAGAGTAGAAAAAGGAAGGAATGACGCACTTAGTCTGGAACCTCGTTTCCGACCAAATCGACAAGGGAAGCCCTACCAAGGGTACCCAGAAGAGGTACCCCCGCCGACATAGCTCGAAAAGTCCAAGGTCCACACAAGCTCTCTTCCCGCGACAAGGGGGCGTCACCTCTCCCTCTATTTTCGTTATCAAAAAAAAGAGAGAGAGAATTCCTCTGACACTCCGACTAAGACCTCTTCCAGCCCCAATCGACCTGTAAAGCGAAATATGAATATGGTGACACGTGCTCATAATGTCAAAATAGCATGAATTCTACTTTTGGAATAAGAGACCTATTTTTTGGACAGAAGTTGAAGTGTCACCCACCTGTGATATCGATCAGCTCCTCCTGAATGGTTTTGCTAATGAGGGTGGAGTTGGGTCGGCTGGCCAAGCTGGTGAAGAGGCGATTGACGTCGGCATCTCCTCCCTGGGCTTGATAACACAGAAGTGCTCTGAAGACTCCTCCCATTTTGCTCGGAATATAGAGGTCCAATGGACCTCCATCTCGATGTCCACGGAGAGGCAGCATATTTCGTCCGCAGAAGAGGATGCTCTCGATGATCGGAACCAACAGGCGCCCGTTGATCTCGATTTGCCCCTTCTTCTTCGCCTGTAGCATGGTGTCGGCAAACCCATCCATGTTCGTCATAGCTGTCGCGTGATATCCGTGCTTATTGTGATTGCTGAGCAGTTCGGTGGCTTTTTTGTACCTGCACATCGGCTTTAACACCAAGGTGCCCAGCCTATGGTCTCTGCCCGTATTTCCGCTGAATAGCACACATGCAACTCAGTATCCACCCTCGTTCAGCAATGAGTAATTCTGCCAGGGATATATGATGCATCAGCATGGTTGGAATCTCCTCTTATGACCACCTTCTTCAATGAATGGTAGTGATTCGACAGATGGGGCAGTCTGGTTGATTAAGGCCACTTTCCCGGAGTCTGTGTCCGCCTTGTTCCCAATGAAGTTGGCAACGTCCACTGGAGCTGCGGGGAGTGTCAGTGTGCCATGCGAAAAAAAAAATAAGTGAGCTCCTTGCCATCTTCCGCCTCGTGGTGAGATTCGGCTATTACTCAAGCTCATTGACATCAGGCTTGCAAACACCACTCGTCTTGGCCACTTTGGTCTTGAAGAACGAGGTGATCTTCATATCGCTGGCTCGCTTGAATGAGAGGGAACTAATGCATCACATGGAAAAGCCCAACCCCTCACATCACCCCATGTCCGTAACAATATATAATAAAAAAAGTCACTTATTTGCAATGCTGTCTTTCAGAGAGAGGATCACGCGGAGATGATACTGGTGTAGTTGAGAGGAGAAAGAGAGAGAGAGAGAGGATGCTGGAATTAGTTCCGAAAGTGAAAGATGCCAGCTTGTCACATGCCCAGCTCAGGCCAACTGACAAAGAGCGGAAAGGCCAGGCGTGTGAGTCAGGGTGTGCGATCAGACAGGTCAGCGAGTCGAGCGCACCCGCCGTGTGTCCGCCGAGACTCAAGACACGAGGTGCCGACTCGAAAAGAGATGTAAGCTAAGCCAGGCAAACTGTGTGGAATTTCCCCCTGGTCATGGTGATGACCCCTGCATATGATGAGTTATAGGAGTGCTTTGTTAAATGTTTTGAGATTTACACTAGTTCTCTATGGATTACATTAGTCCCCTTCCCATTTCCTCCGAACTTGTTCTTTGAAGGTAATAATGCCTCCTCCTGCCTCTAGTATTTCTGATTAATGGTCTTTGCTTTTTTCACTCTTCTTGTTCTCTTTCTTCATCCCTTTTTGGTCATTTTTTTTCTCCAATGAATTTCCATGCCCTCCCTCATTTCCTAACCCATTTTCACTTCGATTCCGCGGAGGCAGGAAAACTTCTGACTTGAATTGAACTTGTTAGTACCAAGTTCATATCGAGTGGGAGCTACTCTCCAGTTGTGTTGATGGATTCGTGCCAAAGGTTCATCAGAGACGAGGTTTCATTCACGTCCCCCCAATATACCATTTTCCTCGAATTAAATACGTATTTCACTTCGGATCTTATTGCATTTCATTGTAATGATATATTCTTTGTTACCCAATAAATAAACTGCTGAAACATTTTGCAGGCCTCGACTCTTTTCTCTTTGGACACTTGCGACATAGAAACCAGAAGCCAGGAGCCGTCCAGCTTAGAATGGATGTCGTGTCCTTTTTGTCCTTACGGTTCAAAATGGGCGAACAGCCTGAAATTGCATGCCAAGCGAAAGCATAGAAGAGAAGTATTTTCCATTTACCCAAAACGTCTCCCACCAACCTCTAATAATTCCCACTGCCGGTTTTGAATTTTCGTTTAAATTGAACAGTCTAATTTGAATATAATGGAAGTTTTAATAAGTAAAATTGATGGTGATATAACGCTAGAAAGGAACATCTGTATAATATAAATGGAGTTGAGAGTGAAGCAAATGTTAATATGATTGTTTTTGCTAATGTGATAACGGGTCGTTATCACGATTGCCAATTGCCATTAAAATAATGAGGTAGAGAGTGAAAAAGTAGAAGTATGGGAAAACTACTGCTGTGGATGAAAGCGATAATTAAATGCCAGGTTGATTTAAAGTGATGACCTGCGTACATATGAATGGTATGTTGTTAGGTAGATGAGTATGGAAGTATGCCTGAGGGTTGGAAATGATTAGTAATTCCACTTCTTGAGTTCTCCGAAAATCTCTATGGTAAGGATATTGATGCTTGAAAGCGCGCGTAGAATAAACTGATCGTCTGATTGAAGATGAGCCAAATAGCTTTTAGTTAAGAGGGGCGGGTGGGTGCTGGGGCTGGATTTGTTTCAAAATGCTTCTGAGAGAAAATGTGCTTTGAGGATTTGAAAGAAAAAAAAATGATTGGGTCAATAAGGCGATATTTAGAGGTTATTTCGGTGGTGTAGAATTAAAAGTTATGTTGACGACATGTCCCGAAAACTATGCTGCAGCTGACATCTGAAGGATTGTGTATCCTCTTTACCACTTTACAAAAGTTTCCTTAAAAAAAATTAAGGGACGAGTTCCTTCGCTGGTTTTCGCCTTTAGTTTTTAGTATATATATATATATGCCTGTTGCCTTTTCCTTATATGCACCGCCCTTCGGGCCTCTCTAACATTTTTAGCTCTCCCCCACCCTAAATACATTACACTGAAATATCTGTTTTTGTATGGCGCTCTTCAAGGTCATTGCAAATCATACAAAGCCCATCTATTTACTACGAAAAAACTTGAGAGATGTGGGTCTAAGGCACGCTCGAAGGAGCGTATAACGGCAGGCAGATCATTCCACATGCTCGCAGCAAATATCGAGAAAGCACGATCGCTCGTGGAGAAGAGGCGATCCCGAGGGAATGAGCAGAACGGGAGCAGAGCCTGAACGTATGATTCTTAGAGCCCGGGATTGGTTCCGTTACAGTCATAAAGGCGAGTGGTAACGAAGACGCGGAGGGCAATCTCGAAACTTTTAGGAGAATTTGGTCAATCTGGAACGCAAGCGAACCGGCGCTTTCAAACTCAGTCAAGGTCACTTATAGACTTAAATCCTGCTTGGAGAGACCTACTCGAACTTTACTCCTACTTTCCTGTTTTTCTCATCGATGAACTATCCTCTTTGAACTCTGGGCCACTCACATCTCCATCCATTCCGCTTTCTTGACCTCTCTTGCCTGTCTGGCAAAGAGGTGCTGGACTTCTGTGTGATTTCTCCCAGGAGGAAAGACTTCAATAGCGACCACTTCCAAGTCTTCATTTCGGTTGGCAATTAAGCTGGTTATATACTAGCACAACCCACTCGCACAGTTGATTATGTTCCACCCCCAGCTGGTTCCTTTGTTGACCCCTCGAATGTATTGAAGTTGTCCGTGATAAGGCAGTCGCAGCACGCAAGTATTACCGCCGAATCCCACCCCACTAAGTAGAGATGCACATCGTGAGAACATTACTTCGTCACCGCCTTAAGTAGGGAAGAGCTCTTTTGTTTTAAGTCCTACGTCTCTGCCATTTACTCTTCCTCTTTTCTCTCTCACATTTGGCGGAGTATCGGAAAACGCCCCCTCGTTACCCCCGCCCCCCGCGAGTCAACTTCTTAAGCTACCTACCACATGGGGTGGCAAGCGCCTCATGTAAATCAGCTTCCGATGCAACCTTATGTCACCTTGAGCAAATACAGAAAAAAAAGCCTTCGCTTAACTTCTTTTATTGGGGGGGGGCGTTCGTTTCGCGTGCCCTCCAACGTCTCCTTCCTCTTGTTTACACGTGTATTTCTCTCCCCGGGGGCAGTTATTTGTGCTGTCAAGTGCTCACGTGAACAGCGTTTCCGTTGCTATCCGGCGTCTCCCTTTCTGAGATCTCCGCTTGGCCACTGCCCCCCCCCCATCCCTTCCGCAACGATCTATGAGTTTCTGCCGGTCACAAATTCGCTAAGGCAGTCATAGTACTTCTTTTACTATCTTCTATCGTGGCCCAAGACAGGACTACCTGGTCTGCGTTAGGAGTACGTTGTTATGGAGGCCTTCGGTAGCTTCTGGTACGGAATAAGATATGTGCGTGCGAAGAGAAGGGAAGAGACAGCGGTGTTGTGGTTGTGTGTTTATGGATCTGCCTGCGCTCACACGTCAGACTCGGTGCGTCCGGATACATAATCGCCAGCCGCTCGATTCCCTCCCACTTTGGGGTACTTGTCAACGAAGCAGCTGACCGAGCCTCCTCTTCCGTTGGCTGATACCCGACCACAATGTTAGTAAGCAAGTAATTCGCGCCATCTGACCGTCACGTCGGGGATGAGATCCCCAGACCGGATAATGAAATGCTCATAAAGATTAGAATGACAATCGCCAAAGAAGGCGGAGGTACCGGTGTCCCAGCTGGAAAGTGTCAGGGTATTGGATAGCATTGTGTTATGATACCAACCTCGTCTGGGTTATGCGGATATGAGCAGCCCCATTGGGTACACTTGTACTCCACGTTGGTTTATGTAGGTATGAGTGCTCCATTAGGGCATACAAGTACTCTATCGGCCGAATTCCGGAACAAAGGAAAGAGGGGGTATGTTGTGCTGTAAAGACGAAGGGTGTTGTGATGATGCGTGAAGAGCTACTTATCCCCGTGTGGGTAAGTATGTATAAGTGAATGGCCAGTCAGACAGCCAGCTCATGACCTCACTGTAAGTTTTTTTTAAGGTGCACGTTGAGATTCGAACCGCCAAACTTGTCGTAAAGTAGTGGTGTTTCCCATTTTCGTTTGGGTCATACCCAACTACACCCCGATACAAGCTAATAGATTGGTAGGGAAAGTTAGGATTTCTCGCTTCTCTGTGAATCACTTTTGACGAAACTTTCCATCTGGTCTGCACAATAGGGCATCACCAATGTTATGTTTTCATTATGCTGTGTTATGCCCTTAATTCTTACTTCAGATTCATTGTTTTTAGGTGAACCACGCTAATAGCATCTATCCTCTTTAAGAACAGCGGGACGTCGCAGAGGCCTCAACGATGAAAAAATGTCTTTCATCATCAAGGAAAGTGCTGAAGGCACCTCTGTTCATGGTATTGCGGAAAAATTAGTTCGCCATGTGGACTCGGTTAGAGGATTTTTGAAGGACCCTTTGCTAGGTAAGAAGTGATCCGATTGTAGGACCTCCGAGATTGTGACAGCTAGAGATTTGAGGAATATTGACCGCCAGTTAGGTGAGAACCCCGGACAAATCATTTGCACCGCTGCCTGGTGGGGTTAAAGTGACCGCAGCCGCCTACTGCAATCTCTTAAAGGAGGTCTTGGATCCCTGGCTAGATGACATACCTTTGTCACTTCTAAGGACTCTAAGTTGCCATACATGACAAGTTGATGGTGCGGCGGCCACCCTCCGGATCTCAACCCAATCGAAAACTTGTGGTCATCATTATACAAGACGTTTATGCCGATGGATGTAAATTTTTGTCTAAACAAGTCTTATGGGCGACCATCAAAGCTGTAGCAGAGGCAGCACAACCTGCTACTATTAAGAAATTGAAGTCATCTGTCGAAATGGCGCTCATGTGAGCAAATAATTCATTTTGCATCATCAATCATGTATTATAATTATGGTTTTCTTTTAAATATATACGCAATGTATGCGTAATGACTATAATTATCCTTCGTTTTCTCCAAAATATGTCTAGATGGGGTACTTTTCATCAAAAGCTATTAGCGTGGTTCACCAAAGAAACGACGAATCTTGAAATAAAAAATGAAGGACCTAACACAGCATAATGAAAACATAACATTGGTGTTGCCATATTGTGCAGACCACCTGGAAAAGGTTTCATCAAAATCGATTCCCAGAGAACCGAGAAATCCTAGCTTTCCCTACCAAGTTATTAGCGTGGTTTATGGTGTTTTCCATTTCAGAATGTAGGTTATTTGGGCATGTTTGGGGTATGATTATTTACGTGTTTACATTGTAAAAAATCATACCCCAAAGGAATTGAATATTAGTCATAATGGCAAAATTTGTGATGTATAGGTTTTGCTATAAAAAATGTTTAGATTTATTTTTTGTCTTTATACAAGTTCGCCCCCCCCCCCTCCTCTTAAAGATAAAAATGAGCTTGCATTCCTCACTTTATGTTCTCACAAAGTGACCTGTCTGTTTAAGAGCTGGTTATAGGTTCCTGAGAATTGTGCCGCCTTCCATAAAAGAAATAAAGATCGACAAAAAAAAGCGATTAGCCTGACCTCCAGGCGTCCTGTATCTCTTTTCAAATCTACATTTTTCTCTTTTACCCGCTTTATCTCTCTTTCACGATACCCCTTTTTTTATCCCCTTTACACAAAACTCACGTATTGAAATGCTACCTCACACACTTTCTCATTTCACTAACTTCTTGTCAAGAACTTTATGGCGGAGATCCTTCCTTTTTGTCTCCTTCATTTCATAATGGCAATCTTTAACCTAAGAATAAAATAAGACCCGCAATAGAGAAAACATTCATTAGAAATGGCAGTAAATCAGCTCGTTGTGCAGAAGAAAACTACAAAACAAAGAGAGCGCAATACCTCTGCCAACGCTTTCCTCATTAAAACCTTTTTAGTAATGAAGGACTGAATCCGAATTTCTACTCTGGTTCAGTCATAGGCCACATTAAGTAGTGCATAATTCCTTTAACCTGGAAACCTCCTACCCGTCACAGTTGGAATCTTGTCTCTATCTTCGCTAGTTTGTTAAAAAAAAAGGTTGTTTCAGTCCTATCAAGCTATGTTGCTTCTCAGGCGGACTTCAGCCAGGGTAAGCCCCAACTCCCCACCGTGGTGCCCAGTCACGGCAGTAACCTCCCTAGTAAAATAGCATCAGCTGGAAAAGAATCTGGACGGAGATTCGAGCTGCTGGGCAAGCGCGCTAACCTCTATACTAGCCGGGAGTTTGTGAATTAAATGGAAAAAAAGCTGATTTTCCATAATGGCAGATCCGAATCTCATATTCGTCCAGAAATAACGTTTTACCTTTAAAAGATAGACGAAATCTGCTTGGAACAAATTAAATTTACATTTCTCAGCTACACATTGATAGCAGTTTCATGTTTCTACCCCTTTACGTTACTGTAGTGTGACTCGATATATTTTTCCCCTCCCAAAACATATATTTGATTTCTGGGGTCCTGATCATCATCCTAGTCTCCATCAAATTGTATATGTTGTCTATCCCTGGGTATTTTCAATTTGATCAGCTCATTATTTTTTTATGATATTAAGAAATTTTTTACAAATATCCTCGTAATGTTAAAGAAAGTGAATAAGTGTTCCAGAATCCCTATCCAAATATGGATCCTCATCCAAATATAAGTAACTCTTCCTTGGCCCAAGGCCCACACTCTTACATGAATCTTATCGAAATCCTTCAACAACTTTTATTAGATTTCTTGTACACCGACAGACAAGCCTACATGGATGATATAACCTCCGCCAAACTCTTGTCAAGTAACAAAGCAGTTAAATTAAAAAAAAACATCGACCTCAGTAACAACACACTTTTCGGCGCCAAAGCTTTACAACATTCTTTTGTTTGTATAATTTTTTGTTAATTGCCACTAAATAATTATGCAAGTTAATCAAGACTACAAATAGCGTTAGCTCTTTTAAGCATTTTAATCCTGTCATGTGCTTGGATTTTAATCAGCCTCATCAAAACACACCTCATTGAAGACTTTTTAGCACCATGCTTGCTATTGTTTAGGGAGGATTAAGAATTGAACGTTTTGCTTGTGTGTGGCAGGAAGAATGCTCATACCTTCCTTTGCGTGTCGTTAAAAGCAACTAAGGTTGTATAGGGATCGCTGGAAGAGAGTGCGTGGAATGTGTTTAGAACGGATATTCTAGATTTTGCACTATGAGGATAAGGTGTGTGAGTGAGTTTATTTTAGAAGTACGATTGACGCATATTTCGCCCCTTTGGGAGAGGCTTTTCACTCTCAAGGGGGAGGATCCTTGAGGGCGGGAGAACAAATGTGCTATTATATCACAGGGAGAAGTGTATTGGCAAAGGTGAATAGAAGAGGTTATTTACGGCGAACAAGAGACCATCAGCCAGGATTAAGTGTTTTGATTGAAGGTAGCAAGAAAGAAAGGGGAAAAACCTACTAGGGTGTGTAGAGTACAGAGTGAAGAGTAATAAGATGCAATGGTTGTGTTTGAATGTGCCAACCTCGAGAATTATGTGGTGAAATTGAGATTTGGAAAGGTGAAACTATGCGTGGTTGTAGCTTATGGGCCCTATAAGGATATAGAAGTGAATCTGAGAAAGAGTATAATTTGGGACGAGTAGTGGATGGAATTAGGAATTGGCATCGGTTGAGGATTGTGGGAGATTCGAATGGACAATTAGGGGACGGAATGGAAGAATGGATAATTGTAGCTTTTGCTACACCTAGGGAGAGTGAAAAGGAAGAGACGGTGGTGTGGTTTTTGTACTGAATCGTGTGTAGTAAAAACGTTTTTTCAGCATAAGTATGCTTAAATACACATTGGCAAAAGAGAGGGGGAGAAATTGTGTGTTTTATGTGAGCCTAGTAAGAGAGAATATGTTGCGGGATGTATTTGATGTGAAGGCTGTGAAGTTTGAGTATGAAATTATCCGACTGCATGATCGCCTTATATATGGTTAAATTGGTTGGGTATGAATGAAAAAACTAGGTGGAAAGGAAGTAAGAAGCTTAAGTGAGAGGTTGAAAAAAATGGTAAGGGTTTTACCACCGAACTGCCTTTATTTCTCAGTGTGGACCTACTGATTAACGTGGATTCCGAACCACGGGTGTCTACACTGTATGGCGGCCACCGTGAGGTCGACCCGAATCTCCATTCCATCCGATGACTTAACAAGCCCGATGTCGCTTAAATTCGCTGTAATAGGAAGCTGCATTTCCCTTCGTCTAGGTCATACCCCGAAAGTTTGGGTTGAATCAGACAGAGAGGGAAGAGTAAGTGAGAATGCTTGAGAGTAGGATAGAGGAAGTAAGTGTGAACATGACAAGAGAGCAAATATGGAACAGGTTTAAGGACGTGATAGTGGATGTGTCTGAGTCAGGAACAACTGGAAGTGAGCTTATGACTGTGTTGTGGGGTCATATAAGCATGTAAGAAGAATGAGTGGAAAATGGACTTGTGAACAGAATATACGCGAGTGTCAGGGTGAGCGAAAGGTGGATTGGATTATGTGAATGAGTGCGTAAGAGAGAAAAGGTTGACCAAGGAGCAAATGTATGATAGGTGTGTGTGTGGAGAGTGCCTGTGAAGAGACCTGCTTGGTTCATCCTCGTATAATAATCTCTTGAGTTCTTGCTTTATGGTATCGACTCTCGACGCCATTGCCCAACCTTTGAACAGCAACGTTATCCTGATGAAGATATTAAACGTTGGAAAATATATTCATTTTTTATGTATATAAATTTTTAATATTCTTTGTTAGTTTTCATATTGTTATTCTAAGTCATTAGCAAATTTCTTTTTCAAGGGATTTTTGACTGTCTTAATTTGTAGATAATTGCTTAGGTCATTTTGACAAAGATTTGATTTTTGGCATGTTTTAAAATATGATAATACATTGAACTTTCTGCGGCTTTTTTTTTTCACCTCCCCATCTTATATTTATTTTTTGATCATCCACCGTTTTAGAAAGATTTTAGATATGGAGTGTGCAATTTGTGTTTGGCTTGGGTGTGTTCACTCGGAGAAAAGGCAAGACATTCCGGAGATTTAGGTCATACTCTTGTTATAAATGAAGGGTAGACTTTTTCAAACCCTTCTTATTTGATGGGCATTGTCACCCTTAAGGCTATGTATCAAGAAAAATAATGCCATCTTCTCTCGCTTTTAAAATCATTGATTGGGTTTTACTCGTGTAATTTATGAATTAATATTGGTTATGTGGATTGCTACATCGTTTTGCTTTATTTTCTAGAGTAAATCCAAACTCTCTGACCTCCTCACGAGAGAGAGGAATTTCTCACCCAATGAATATCAGCTGTACAACTGCCCAAATTGTTCATTTGTCTCCAAATGGAAAGCGGCCATCAGGAGGCATGTGATGAGGATCCACACGCGAGAGAGGCCACATTTGTGCCCGCACTGCCCCTACCAGTGCGCCACTAAAGATGTGTTAAATACCCACCTTCGACTCCATTCCGGAAGCAAACCGTACCAATGTTCATTTTGTCCTTACAAGGCTCGACAGCTCGTCCATCTCTCCAATCACCTCATGCGGATTCATTCTTTACCTCTTGTAGCGAAAAAACGGAAAATTTAACTCTGGTTTGACAATAAAATTTAATCAAAACGCATTTATCATCTTTATGAAAAATATATAAAATGGATTCTTTAAATTTTGTATTATTATTATATTGTGTATGTGGGGTTAGGGGAAATCCCATACCGTTGTCAAAAGCGACTAAACCTTGGTGTGAGGCTGCTAGCGTCGAAAGTTTTGTTGTTTTTTTTTTTCATGTGGCCGCTATATGCAGGACTTGTGTGCCCCGTCTAGCCTCACCGGAGGCGTTGGTGTACACCGACCTCGCTGTGGGGAAATGGTAGAAGATGAAGGATCATTATTGTAGCCTATATGTGAGGTAAAAAAAATATGACGTCTTCCCTTGTCTTAAAAAGTGACTAAACCCGGATAGTGAACACGGTTCGGAAGATCCTCACCCGAAAGTTTGATTCCTGCGAGCACGCTATGCAATGGCAGTGGCTGTTGCGACCCCATCCAGTAATAACGGTTGCGGCGTTGATGCGCACCTCCCTTTCATCGTGGAAAATCAGTTTTTTTTAACAACATATGGATCTGATTCAGTGGGGAAAGAAGGAAATGTTCCCGATGATGATCGATCCTGGACGCGTGTATCGGCTACATCTTGGGTCAGGAAGAAGTATTTAAAAGACTTCAGGAAAAAAGAAATACAACGAACGCAAGTAAAGTCAGCCACTCCTTTTTTGTCTCATTTTTACCTACTTGTAATGTCATTCAAGACAATAAAATAGTAACCCCTCCCCCCTCCCATGAACAAATAAAGTCCGCCACAGTAAAAAAAAAAATAAGAAGGAAGCTTGGAATGCCCGAGCTGTTTATTTTTTATATTAGTTTTATTTATTTTTCTACCTCTTTGACATGCGTCGATGGCATATCCGAGGCAATTTAACAATATTTTTAGGTTATTTAATAAAGGAGGGGAGATTCCTAGCCCGGTGTCAACCCAATTCACAGTTTGATAAGAGTATTCTTACTCACTCTACCTCAGTTATATGTATGTTGGGAGTAACATTACCCCCCTCCCAGCGTGATGTCAGATGCGCGTCGTAGAAGGAGACTATAACCTCACCCCTGCACGATATTAATTCAGATCATCCCTTCATATAGGAGTGCATTAATCTCATGAATTACTCGCATTGGCGTCTTGGAGCGAGTCGGGGTATCCTTTGACCAAGACCCGCCTATTTATTATGTTTAATTAGTCCCTTATAATATAATCATAAGAGGTGGGGTTCTTTGCTTATCTCTTGTGGGATCTGCCCCTACCGGGACGAACAGGGCCACTAACGCTTCTCCCTTGTACTTGCGATAAGTTCGTGCGCGCAGACTTTTGGCCTCGTCCATTTTATTTGACTCTTATTTGGTGTTGGTAACATTCTCCTGCGCCAGGGGAGGGGGAGGCTCTCCTCCCACACTGGGGCGTGCTTGCTTTTGTTTCTTCGTTGGTTTTATTGATTTTCCTTTTATAATCTAGCCTAGCATGAAACGCAAATACTACAGCAACGTATGCCCAGATGAGCGATATTAAATATATAAAATAAAGGGCCTGGGCTCATGTGTACCTGTTCACAGACTGATCAACCGATCGTTATTTCTAGAGCAAACGTTCGTGCATAGGCGCCAATCGGCGAACAGTCACGCCCTTTCCCCGTAAGGGGCGCGGCGATTTGCCTTCCTGGCCGCCGTGCTGACGGGACTCAGCTTAGCCTCTTCCCTTATTTCAGACAACCTATATTCTTCCCTACTTCCTCACTTCCCCTACAACCTCTTCCACAACTTTCTCTGGTCGGCCTCTATTTTCCCAGGGTAGATGCTGACCTCAGCCAACTATCCCGGATCGGGGCTGAGGGGGAAGGGAACAATGTTACTTACTTCCTGGGCTCCGGTTTGGGATAGTGGGTTTTTAACAACCTTCTTCATCCCCACCCATACCTTCCTCACATCCCCTTTCCTTCTCACTTCACACTTTTGTCAATTTTACGCCGTGCCCAAAGTGGATCCGCCATGCTGAAGGGCTGCCAGGTCACCAGGTGGGAGGGATGGCCTTAAATGGCGGCTCCTGGCTCTGCCAGCCCCGTGCCCACGGGTGTAGGGGACTCCCCTTTGTCTGGAGGTGCCTTCGGACACCTCCCTCTTTCCAGCGGCAGTCCCCCTTTACTTTCCAAGGGGACTGCCAAGAAAGCCAGCAGGCAGCCCATTGCCGACCGCTCCACATTGAAGCGGCTCGGTAGGGCAAACCCCCTTAGGGGGGGAAAGGGAAGCCCGGTCGCTTCCCTGAAAAGACCTGCTGGCAGGAATATTGAACCTTGCCGGGGTCAAGGCCTGTGCATCCCCACACGACCTGACTAGTGACAATGATGCCAACGGGACCTGCGATGTCCTTGGGGGAGGGGGCAACTGGAGCCGCCCCCTGAGATAGACATGGTCCTTGAGGCAACCCAGCCTCAGACGGTAGAGCCTTTCATGGGGGGTAAGCCGGGCTCGGCGCCAAGCACCGAATCCGCCACTATGCAAGGTCCTCCTCAAACGGCTAGGGTTTCCGAGGCAGTACAAAGAGGGGAGGGATCCCCTCCGACAGGTACCCCTACGACTGCTATGACCTCCATTTCGGGGAAGGACCTAGCTGAGGCCGGTCCATCTGGTCTGGGGGCTCCTGCCCCCTGGAGGGGAGAAGGAGATTCATTCCCCGCCCTCCTCTCCTAAAAAGAAAAAGAACAGGAAAAAAACTAAGAAGACTCGGGGCTCCTCTCCATCCGCGGGGGCTGCAGGGACGGATGGGTCTGCTGCTACTTTGGTGAGCGACCAAGCCAAGATCGGCACATCCGGCCCCTCTGCTTCCCCGGGTGCGGAGCCCCCGACTATAACTAAGACGAAAAGAGCGCAGGGCGGAGCCTCGATAACACCGGGGCCCCTCATTCAGAGGCTACCTGGCGTTTTCGAGCCCGCTGGCTTTAAACGCTTCCTCGTAATTCGCTCCACTGATGGCGGCATGTTTGCCAAGGGCAACATGATCCATCAGAGGAGAGCATTAGCTAGTGTAATTGGTAGCGAGCCGAAGGTGACCGGTTTCTCGGACGAGAGCCTTCTGGCGAATGCGGCGGCCAAGATAAGTGCTCTTTGGACACTTGATGGCACTCTGGTGAGTGTGACGCCGCACTATACCATGAACTTTGTGAAAGGAGTAGTTTATGTGGGGGAACTCGTTGACTACTCCATAGAGGACATCACCTTAGAGCTGGCCGACCATGGGGCGGTCAAGGTCGAACGTGTGATGAGAAAACAGGGAGGGACCTGGAGACCCACCCCAAAACTCTTTGTCACGTTCGACTGTGACAAGCTCACTGAGTAGGTGCGTGCCGGTTGGTACTGCTACCGCGTAAAGGCATTCGTGCTACTGCCGCGGCTTTGCTATTACTGTCACCGCTTCGGCCATACGAATCGTTGATGTAGACGTGCAAAGTCGGGGTCACCCGAAGTCAGGGGAAATTGCTCCAAGGCCGCACACGATAAGTCAATTTTTCTGCAGGAGACCATGCTAGGCGCGTGCCTGCTGTGGGATGCGCGATTTACACCCGACATGATGTCTCCGTTTTTTCTTCCACTTTAGATACCTCCTTTCAGTCAGTGGCTGTACAGCTCCACCTGGATAGAAGGTATACTATCATTTCTGCGTACGTTCCACCGTCAGCTGACTTCGACGTGGGGGACTTCCGCGGCGTCGTGGCAAGGTTGCCGAGGCCCTTTCTCTTGCTTGGAGATCTGAACGGCAGGTATCCTCTCTAGGGAGATTACTCAATAAATCCCAGGGTACAAGTCCTTGCCGATGTGATCGAAGAGCTTGAGATAGGTATCCTAAATGTGGATGAGTTTACGCATCACTGCCCGAGAACCGCTTTATTTTCTTCACTTGATCTATCTTTGTGCTCTTCGGATGCACAGCCTGATTTTGATTGGGGGGTGGTCGATGACCTCCATGGTAGTGATCACTTTCCCATTCAAATATCATTTTCAGGGCAACTGCCGCCTGAGAGCCACATCGGTGGTGCAAGGCGCGGGCACGGTGGCCTGCATTTCAGAAAATGACCGAATTCTCGATCTCAGTCGAAGATTTTAGGTCGGTAGATGAGGCCGTTGAGTTCTTCTCCGGCAACCTCATCGCCGCGGGCCTGACTACTATTCCCAGAACGGCTGGCCGTTTTGCACGCCGACCACTCCCATGGTGGTCGGCCGAGTGTGAGACGGCCCTCAAACAGAAACGTTATGCCTACATGCGCTATAAGCACCGCCCGAACGATTTCACTGTCGCTGAATTTCGTCGGGCTAGGTTCCGATATATTTCGCAGCACACCCGCCGCTCTTGGCTGGCATACGTGTCCTCACTTAACGGGAAGAGCCTTCTCCCGATGTGTGGAAGCGAGTCAAAAAAGTTCGGGGCAAGTTCTCGCAGGACCCCCGTCCCCTTCTTCAGGAAAATGGGACCACAATCTCGGACCCCGCGTCCGTGGCGGAATCCTTCGCGACCGCTTTTTTTGCATTCCCTAAGCCGGGATGCTGCCCCGCCAGCATTCAATGCACGTCGTAATGTCGCAGAAGGCCGCCGGCTGGACTTTACCTCCAGAGGCGGAGAACCATTCAACGACAGGTTTACTCCGAGTGAGTTGCGTTCCGCTCTTGCTTCGTGCGTGGACACCGCCCATGGTCCCGACGATGTCCCGTACGCCATGCTTCGACACCTGGGTGAGCGAGGCATGGCCTTTCTGTTAGATATGTTCAACAGGATCTGGGTGGAGGGTCTTTTCCCAGACTCCTGGCGAATCGCTACTGAGCTCGCCTTTCGCAAACCGGGGAGAGATCACTCTACTCCGGCTGGTTTCCGCCCGATCTCTCTAACCTTTTGCGTCGGCAAGTTGATGGAGAAATTGGTAAATGTTAGATTAGCCTTTTTCCTGGACAGCTGAGGCCATCTGTCTTCTTCACAGTGCGGCTTCCGCAAGTTCCACTCTACGTCGGATGCTCTTCTCCGACTGGAAAATGCCGTCTGCGAGGCCTTCCTTCGTAGACAGCACTACGCCACGGTGTTTTTCGATTTGGAGAAGGCCTATGATACCCCATGGCAATACGGTATGATGGAGTCTTTCCACACGATGGGGGTGAGGGGACGCCTCCCAATCGATTCCGCGTACGGGTGGGGGGGAGCCCTTTCTGCCCCAAAGGAGCAGGAAGAGGGTGTCCTGCAGTGAAGTGTCCTCAGTGTCACACTCTTTGCCCTGAGCATCAACGGCATCACCTCGGTGCTGCCGGAAGATGTTCTCGCTATGCTCTACGTGGACGACCTTTCGATCTCTTTTGGCGCTGTCCAAATGCCAACTCTGGAGCGTCGAGTCCAACCGGCATTGAAGCGCGTCTCTTGATATGCCGAAGCGGAGAGGTTTCGGGGTTTTTTGGCCAAGACTAAGGTGGTGCACTTCTGCCGCCAACTACGGCTCCACCCCAACCCAGATTTGTTTTTTAATGGGGTGCGCCTGGAACTGGTTGAATCGCACTGTTTCCTTGGTCTTGTATTTGACCGACGCCTCACCTGGGAGGCTCATATTCGCAGCCTTAGGGTCTCGTACCCACACCATGGGTATTCTGCGTTCCGTGACGTTCAGCGCTTGGTGCGCTGATAGGGCTACTTACTGCCTTACTTTTTTACGGATGCGAGTTTTATGCATCCGCAGCCGAGCGTTTATTGCGCATGGTGGACTCGATCCACCACACTGGCCTTCGCCTTGCGACAGGTGCCTTCGGCACTTCCCCCATTGAGAGCCTGTTGGTCGATGCTGGGGAGATGCCACTCACTCTACGACGCGTGCATTGCACCACGCCTGTACCCGCGAGCCCGGCGCCTCCTTCAGTCGCCAACAGCTTTCACTGCATCTGCAGCTGATTTCGACGGTGCCTATGCCGCCGAGAGACGCCAGTCATACCCTAAGCCCTCTAGGTTTAGGGCCAGGAAACTCCTTCGAAGGCTAGGTATAGCTCTCAGGCCGGTGGCGCCCGTGGTGCTGCCCAGAACGCCACCCTGGAGGGTACCACATTTGGCTATTCTTCGCCACGCCTCTGCTCACAAAGCTTGTACAGCGGCGGGAGGATTGCGTTCGACCTTTTTGGAGCACACCTCGTGTCACGCTGGAACCGTGTTAGTGTGTACGGATGGCTCCAAGTCCCAATAAGGGGTGGGCTTCCACGCCGTATCCCCTCTGTTTGAAATCAGCGGGGCTCTGCCAGGCGCTGCGTCTGTCCTTACGGCCGAGCTGGTGGCAATACACCACTCGGTACGGGAGATTACACGACATGCCCGGTTCGGAGACCGGATTGTGATCTATAGCTACTCACAAAGCGCTCTGAGTGCTCTCGGGGCATTGGAATCTCCGCATCCCCTGGTTCGCGATATCCGTGACGCCACGGTTTTGGCGAGCCGGGCGGATGTCGACATTATCTTCTGCTGGGTTCCTGGACATGTAGGAATTGCAGGGAAAGTGGGCGCCAAAGAGTCTGCGAGGACCCTGCGACCGGACCAGCGTTTCGCTCTTCCTCACACCGACTACATGGCAGGAATACGGGCAGTTCTTCGGACTGCTTGGCAAAGAAGATGGGAGACGGTTGGAGGGAACTTAAATTTACGTGTCATTTCGCCGCGACTGTTCCCATGGACCTATCCCCCAATGCCGCGACGGCTTCAGGTCGCTTTCTGTCGTCTCCGAATCGGACACACTTGAGTGACGCATCGATATTTGATGGAGCGCTCGCCTGCGCCCTATTGTGACGACTGCCTTTTCCTCAGACTGTTTGGCACATTCTTGTCGAATGTCCCAGTGTGGGTGATCTTCGCGCGCGATACCTGTCCCGGTACCGTGATGGGCGGGGTCGCTACCGCCTGTCCCTTGTACTCGGGACGGATTCGTCCACACCGACCTGTGGACTTTTAGACTTTTTGGAGGAGGCCTGCCCTCTCTCTATTATTTAAAATTTAACCATGGATCGCGGTCTTCTTCGTCGGGGGAGGGCGGGCCTTCCCCCGTCGACGGAGCTCGCTTTATATTTTTTCAATGTTATTTTTTTTTTCTGTTTGGCTTTTATTTGGCTTTTAATATAGCCTAGATTTAGGCTAGGATGGGTACGACTACATATGCCCTAGAAAGCAGTCGCGAGATTAGATATATATAAAAAAAACCACTGCTGCCGAGGTGCTATTACTACTACAGCTTCGGCCATACTAATCGCTCCTGTCGACGTGCAAAGTCGGGGTTACCCGACACCTGTGTAATTTGCTCCAAAGCCGCACAGGATAAGTCCAAATCGTCTGTGGCAAAGTGTGTAAGTTGCGGAGAACCGCACCCCGCTTTTTCGAAGCAATGTGGTGCGTATCTCCTTGAGAAGCAAATCCTGAGCGTTTAGGCTCAGGATCGTCTCTCATTTCGCGAGGCTAAGGACTTGGTCCTGGCGCGCCAGGTGCTACCTGGGACGTCCTATGCCTCAATGTTGAAAAAGACACCCTCTGCTCCAGCCCTACGCGTACAGTCGTATCCTCGCCCATTGGGAAACCTTCGGCGGGTTCTACACACCCCGGGCACTCCCCGTATGGCGAAACGGCCACGCGCCTCCAAGTCGTTAGACTCACAGGAAGCAACAGCCATGAAGTTGGTCACCAGGCCATCTTTCGGGGTTCCTAAAGCTGCTCCATGAAAGGAGGACTGCAAGAAAGGAGCTTGGATTCCTTCGCCCACGCCCAGTGGTGGGCTGGGTGGCTCGGAGACGGTAGATCATCGAAAAGAGAGCCCCCCCGCCTGCCTAAGGTTTCGAGGCGGAGGAAAGAAAAGACTCGTATGGTGAGACCAACGTCCCCCATAAGTCCTCGAAGGTAACAGCGCATTGTCCGGCCAACAGCACCCGGGGTTCTTCCTCGGGGAAGCGTACGGCCATTCCCGTGAGGGTCTTCTCTTCGAAGAGGGCCCCCGCATCTTCTTCGAGCCAGGCCTGGAGGGTATATTCGTTCAACGGAATTGCCACGGACTCCGAGTCAACTGGGAGGAGCTGCGGAGGCTCGTTTCCTCCCGTTTCCCGTTAGCTATCTTTTTGCAGGAGAACATGCTGGGCGCATACCCCCTGCCCACCCTCCCGGGGTATAAGGGTTTTGCGACCCCACCACCACGGAATGGGAGCCGGGCGGAAGGATGTGCGATTTATACCCGTTCTTCTCTTTGTTTTAGTGACTTCATTTCAGGCAGTAGTTGAGCAGATGCACCTTGATCGGAGGTATACTGTTATTTCCGCGTACATTCCACCGTCAGCCGACTTCGAAACTGGGGACTTCCGCCGCGTCGTGGCACGGTTGCGAGGCCCTTTCTTTTGCTCGGAGATCTAAACGGTAGACATCCCCTCTGGGGAGACGACTCTGTCAATCCCCGAGATGAAGTCTTTGCCGACCTGATCGACGAGCTTGAGATGGGTGTCCTAAGTGTGGATGAGTTTACGTATCATTGCCCGAGATCCGCTTCATTTTCCTGCCTCGATCTATCTTTGTGCTCTCCGGATGCAGAGCCTGATTTGATGGGGTATTTATCGATGACCTCCATGGTAGTGATCACTTTCCCATTCAAATATCATTTTCTGGGCCGCTGCCGCCCGAGAGCCCGCCACAGTGCTGCTTGGCGCAGGCGCGGTGGTCCGCATTTCAAGAAATGACTGAATTATCTATCTCAGTCGAGGAATTTAGGTCGGTAGCTGAGGCCGTTGAGTTCTCCGGCAACCTCATCACCGCGGCCCTGACTACTATTCCTAGAAGGTCTGGCCGTTTTGCACGCCGACCACTCCCGTGGTGGTCAGCCGAGTGTGAGACGGCCCTCAAGCAGAAACGTTATAAGCGCGCTGGAACCATTTCACTGTTGGTGGATTTCGTCGGTCTAGGTTTCTGTATATTTCGAAGCACGCCTGTCACTCTTCTTAGCGCTCATACGTATCTTCACTTAACGGGAAGACCCGTCTAGCAGATGTATGAAATCGACTCAAAAGGATTTGGGGCAAGTTCTTGCATGACCCCCCTCCCGTTCTCCAGGAGAATGGAACCGCAATCTCGTACCCCGCGTCCGTAGCGGAATCCTTCGCGATCGCTTTCTCCGAATTCTCTCGCCAGGATGCTGCTCCGCTAGCATTCAATGCACGTCGTGATGCCGCGGAGGGCCGCCGACTGGACTTTACCTCCAGAGGCGGAGAACCCTTCAACGACAGGTTTACTCTGAGTGAGCTGTGTTTCGCTCTTGCTTCGTGCGCGGACATCACGCATGGTCCGGATGATGTCTCGTGCGCCATGTTTCGACACGTGGGTGAGCGAGGCATGTCCTTTTTTGTTGGATCTGTTCAACAGGATCTGAGTAGAGGGTCTCCTCTCGGATTCCTGGTGAATCGCTACTGTGCTCACCTTTCACAAACCGTGGGGAGATCACTCTACTCCGGCCGGTTTCCGCCCAATCTCTCTAACCTCTTGCGTCGGCAAGTTGATGGAGAAATCGGTAAATGTTAGATTATCCTTTTTTTTGGACAGCGGAGGCCATCTGTCTTCTGAAAAGTGCGGCTTCAGCAAGTTCCACTCCACGTCGGATGCTCTTCTCCGACTTGAAAATTCCGTCTGCGAGGCCTTCCTTCGTAGACAGCACTACGCCACGGTGTTTTTCGATCTGGAGAAGGCCTATGATATCGCACGGAGATACGGTTTCGTGGAGACCACATGATCGGAGCGAGGAGACGCCTCCCAATCTTTATATCTGAATTTTTGCGCACGTCGATTCCGCGTGCGGGTGGAGGGAGCCATCTCAGGCCTAATGGAGCAGAAAGAAGGTGTCCTGCAGGAAGTTTCCTCGGTGTCACAATTTTTCCTGAGCATCAACGGCATTTCATCGGGGCTGCCGGAAGATGTTCTCGCTACGCTCTAAGAGAACGACTTTTCGATCTCTTTTGGCGCGCCCCAGATGCCAACTCTGGTGCGTCGACTCCAACAGGCATTGAACCGCGTCTCTCGCTATGCCGAAGCGCACAGGTTTCTGTTTTCCTTGTCCAAGACAATGGTGGTGCACTTCTGCCGCCATCCACAGCTCTACCCTGACCCAGATTTGGTTCTTAATGGGGTACGCCTGGAAGTGGTTGAATCTCACCGTTTTCTTGGTCTTGTATTTGACCGACGCCTCACCTGGGAGCTCATATTTGCAGCATTAGGGTCTTTTATACCCGTGCCATGAATATTTTTCGTTCCCTGACGTTCAGCGCTGATAGGGCTACAGCCTTACTTTTTTATCGATTCTTTGTTCGTTCGAAGCTCGAGTACGTTACAGCCTAATACTCGGCTAGCAAAAGGTAAGACACAAGCTAAAAAACAACAACAAAAAAAATCAGATAAGCAAATAAGGTACCAAGATGGAAGCGTGATCCAGCGTTGGGGATAGGCCCGCCTACTCCCTGTGAAGATAGCTAAGCGTATATTGCGGAAGGTGTATTCGATCCACCACATTGGCCTTCGCCTGGCGACCGGTGATTTCCCCACTTTCCCCACTGAGAGCCTACTAGTCGATGCTGGGGAGAGGCCACTCGCTCTACGCCGTACACAGTGCATTATTCGCCTGTACGCGCGAGTCCGGAGCCAACCTCAGTCGCCAACAGCTCTCAATGCAACCGCACTGATTTCCACAGTCCCTATGCCGCCGAGACACGCCAGTCACACCCTAAAGGTTTAGGGCTAGGAAACTCCTTCAAGAGCTTGGTATAGCTCTCGGGCCGGTGGCGCCCCTGTTTCTGTGAAGGACTTCACCCTGCAGGGTACCACCTTTGGCTATTTGTTGCAACGCCTCTGCTCCCAAAGCTTGTACAGCAGCGGGAGTATTGCGTTCGACCTTTTTAAGGCACACATCGTTTCACGCTGGAACCGTGCCAGTGTATATGAATGGCTCCAAGTCCCAATAAGGGGTCGGCTTCCACACCGTATCCCCTTTGTCTGAAATCAGCGGGGTTCTGCCAGGCGTTGCGTCTGTCTTCATGGTCGAACTGGTTGCAATACACCACTCGATACGGAAGATTACGCGACGTGCCCGGTTCGGAGACTGGATTGTGATCTATAGCGACTCACAAAGCGCCCTGAGTGCTCTCGGGTCATTGGAATCTCCGCAACCCCTGGTTCGCGATATCCGTGATGCCACGGTTTTTGCAAGCCGGGCAGGTTTCGAGATTATCTTCTGCTGGGTTCCTGGACATGTGGGAATTGCGGGGAATGAGCGCTCCAAAGAGTTCGCAAGGACTCTGCGACCGGACCAGCGTTTCGCTCTTCCTCACACCGACTACATGGCAGGAATACGGGCAGCTCTTCGGGCTGCTTGGCAAAGAAGATGGGAGACGGTCGAAGGGAACTTAAATTTGCGTGACATTGCGCTACGACTGTTCCCATGGACCTACCCCCCAATGCCCTGAATGATTCAGGTTGCTTTCTGCCGTCTCCGAATTGGACACACTCGCGGGACGCACCGCCATTTGATGGAACGCTTGCCAGCGCCCTACTGTGAAGACTGCGTTGTCCCCCAGACTGTTCGGCACATTATTGTTGAATGCCCCAGTCTGGGCGATCTCCGCGCACGTTACCTGTCCCGGTGCCGGGATGGGCGGGATCGCTACCGCCTGTCCCTTGTACTCGGGACAAGTTCGTGCACAATTACTGGTAGAATTATAGACTTTTGGGGGGATGCCGGCCTTTTGCCCTTTATTTAACTAGTTGCTTTTTTGTGTTTTTTTAGTAGGTCGCATCTTATTTTAAAGATGCCTTGTATTATTAGGCAGTGTTGACTACGGCGACAAATGAGCTCTTAATTTTTTTTTAAAACGCCCCCTTTGCCCGAACTGCGCTAACCTGGGGACGTGGAGTGTTGCGTGTTGTTTAGCATAGTGGCCTGAAAAACTCTATGGCATAGGTTCGGACCCAAGAAATTTTTCACTTTCTTTAACAGGTAAAAGAGCTTATATTATTTTATTCCGTTTTTCTTTCCTAATATATCAGAGTGGGACAAAATAATATATACACTAGGGTGATAACTTTTTTACAACCTCATATCCCTGTGTCGTAATTTGATGAGCTTTAATTAAATATTATATAAAATCTTACTTTAAGGTGATTTGATAAAAAAAAACTCACGCACAAAATGATTTTAAAAATTTTATTTGTCAGCTTTTTTGTTCAGTTTTTGAAGTCACTGGCAGCATATACAAGATTGAACACAAGCTTATGAGTCACATATATATAACATTATATAGGGTCATCAAACACACAAGGAAGTAAATTAGTTACAATAATGTCATTGGACAGGATGAATCTCAGTGATAGGTTGTCCTTGTTGTGGCAGGACCCGTGCAAGTCTTGCATAACTTTGACCGCACGCCCACAGCACTGGTTGCTTCAGGCAATATTGATTGGAGATTCATCTTTTTCCAGTAGGTTTTCAAGCATTTGAGACCTGTTGGGTATTCATTCAGAGCTGCAGATAGTTCATAAAAATCTTCAGCGCGGAACAAGTGGGTGCTGAACCAATGGTCAGCCCATGAGTATGAAATGAATGAACAGGTTTTACGCAGCCTGCTCCGGGTGTCAGGCATCAGAATGAACGCAAGAAGGGCTAGAATGGCACGAGAGTTCCAACGTGCATTGCTGATGTTTGGGATCTTTTGAAACTTTACAAAGGGGACCTCATTCATCTCAGTGAATTGACGGAAGACGCGTGAGGTGATAGAGAAACTTCATGTCTCTCCAGCCGCCTGTTTCCTTAATCTCAGTTTTACCGTGCTGAAGGCTGCTTTCAATTTATCATAATTGCTCATAAAATCCTGCACAAAAAAGTACTCTTATGTTTGGTGATTTAGTCGACCCATGGAGCTCATCGTCCATGACAACGCGAAGAATCCGATCCGGGACATGGTGCTAGCAACTGATGAACTTAGGTTTCGGGTGACCTTTATCTTCGAACATTTGCTGCAGTCGAACAACAACGCCTGTCTTTTTGCCGGTATTCACGCTTGTTGTGTCGGCGACAAGCATAACAATTGATCCCCACAGGTTGAACTCCTCTTAACACACCCTGGAGCCCTTTTGCAATTGTTACAGCTTTCCCATCCTTCAATTTGAGTGCAGCCAACTTTATTTCTTTCGCTTCATTCTTGAGGACCACGACCTGATATTCAAAGTCCTCAATGCGTTTGCCGTCAAAGTGTAAGCTCCACTTTTCCAGATGAAGCGTCCTCACCAAGTGCTTCTTCACCTGAGCAGCTCGTGTAGATAGCCTTTTGGATTGCTGACTGGCATGGGGTTGGGATTTCAATGCCCTCATCAGAAAGCTGGCGACATACCTTTGCTGCTCTGTGTGACGACAGCTTTGAGTTTGTAGCAAGGAGTCTAGCTAAGCCTGTTGGGTTATGCTTCCTTTTCCTCGTTGATGTTGCATTCTCATCCTCCCAAGAACTGTCTTCGCTGTTATTGGATGAGTCCGTGCTAGTTTCGGAACAATCAGGTGGTTCTGACCTGGAAATTGAGGACACAGTCGCTTCCATTGCCTTCTTTCGCTTGAATGGGTGGATGGTCTTGGCACTAGCAGGTTTACCAGTGGAATAACCAACCTGGCCTTTGGTCAAAATTTGCTGTTTATAGAGGTTCTCATCTTCTTTGCACAACCAGTTGCCTTTCACCTTGGTCACGTCAAACAGTTCATTAAAAGAATTAAAGTTTTGTTTCTTTCTGCAGTACTCATAGTTTTTCAGAAGGTTTTCTAGTTTCCACAAATGGCTTGATCAGATACATGCGGGAAGTTCAATGTTTTGCTCCATAGGGCTTTTAGCTCCACAATAATTAGGCCAATCCTCTCCCTCCGTTCTTTGGCGGTGGATTCAAGAAATTTCAAGCGTCCAACGACGTGGATTTTCAGGGACATGCGACTCCGTTCACTTAGAGTGCTTCATAAACTGCCACGTTGCCTCTTCTTGATGGTGCTTGAAACTGGACTAAGTTATTTGTCCAGGTTTTCTTGCTTTTCTCCGTGTTAAAAAAACTCTTCTTGGACATGTTTTGTACTCAGCAACTGAAATAGAAAATAAATCTAAATATTAAATAGGTAACAAATTAAAGAAACTGTTATTGAGCTTTTATATATTTTATTAAAAAAACAAGCAAATTACAATTATAAAAAATAAGAGAGAAGTCAGACACTAATAAAATATTATATGCTATTATTATTATATAATTAGTGATAGAGTTAAATGTAGCTTACCAAATAATACCAGGATTTCTTTACAATAAACGCTGGAGAATACACAACAATTATAATAAGGCAATAATAATATCAACGCCGTTAAAACTGAACTAGTAACTACCCGCTTTAAACATCTCGCTTATATACCGCACGCTAAATGGCTGAAGAAAATTCTGGAACTCTACAGAAATCGCCCAAGCGATGACGTGATGATTTTCTGGAAAATTCTATACAATTCTATGGTACATAAATTATTGCACAAGTCTGTTTGATGACTTATATATTTAATATAAATATTTTTAACACATATAAAAGGCTAAAATGGCCTATATTACATTTCAAAGTGGTTTGTGCGTAACCTTTTTCAATATTTCAATGGAATAAAAGTAATTTTTGTCATTAATAGGTAAAAGTTCATTCATTTGTGCTACAGGAAATAATTTTTAATAAAAAAGTCAAAAGTCATCACCCTAATATACACTTAACAGACGCACAATATTTGGTTATCAATAAGTTGTTGGACTACCATTTGCGTTTAAAAAAAAGGTGCAGTGCTTCGTGAAATAGAATCATACAACCATTGTATGGTTTCCAGCGGAATGTTGTTTCATTCTTCTATCAAAACGTTTTCCAATTGCTTGAGTAATGATGGGGGTAGAAATATGTTTCGCACTCTCTGTTCCAAAACTCAAAACTACCCAGCCTCAGATCGGCGGGGGCAAAGAAGAAAGATTCACGATAGATCAGCTAGAAGTAAAGTAGTAGCAAATTAGATAACCGACGCAGTTGAACTTTTAGCTTAACGTGGTATCCTAGCTACGCTGTGTATCTTACCCTATCTACTTTCTATTCAGCTATTTTTGGTCCTGTCCATGTCATCTATAGGCCCGATGAGTGCGAGTGGACAGAGTGAAAGGATTATGATTGAATTGAAGGGCTTAAGGGATTTGCTAACAGTTATTTTCTTTATGTTGTAGTTTTGTGGCTATTTGTTCTGGCGTTCAAGCTGTATTTAGTATTTGTAACTTGCTACTTTGTATGTTTTCTTTTGTACTTACTTTTATTTTGTAATTTCTTTCATTCATGTTTTAATTAAGCTAGAAATATACTAGTTTTTACCTTGTAAAATCCTTTGTTCGTTCGAAGCTTGACTGCGAATGCGAGTATTATGTATTCGCAGCCGAGCGTGTATTGCGGAAGGCAGATCATGCCACCACACTAACTTCGCCTAGTGACCGGTGCCTTCTCCTGTCCCTCATTGAAGGAGATGCCACTCGCCCTGCGCCGTACACAGTGCATTATTCGGATTACGCGCAAGTCTGGCATCTCCTTCAGTCGCCAACAGTTCTCACTGCATGCGCAGCTGATCTCGACGCTGCCTATGCCGCCGAGAAATTCCAGTCATTCCCTAGCGCCCTTTGGGTTTAAGGCTTGAAAACTCCTTCGAGAGCTCGATGTAGTTTTCGGGTCGGTGGCGCCGCTGGTTCTGCTCGGGACGTCACCCTGGAGGGTACCTCCTTTGACTATTTATCGACACGCCTCTGCTCAAAAAGCTTCTAAAGCGACTGGAGTATTGCGTTCGGCTTTGGGGGGGGGGGTGCACACTCCGTGTCATGCTGGAACCGTGCTAGTGTATACGGATGGCTCCAAGTCCCAAGAGGGGGTTAGTTTCCACTCCATATTCCCTTTGCTTGATTTCATCCGTGCTCTTCCAGGCGCTGCATCTGTCTTCACTGCCAAGCTGGTTGCAATACACCGCTTGATACGGGAGATAACGCGTCGTGTCTGGTTCTGAGACCGGATTGTGATCTCTAGCATCTCACAAAGTGCCCTAAGTGGTCTCGAGGCACTGTAATATCGGCATCCTCACGTTCACCATATCCAGGACGCCACGGTTTTAGCGAACCGGGCTTGCCAAACCTGTGCTTACCTTCTGCTGGGTCCCTGGACATGTAGCAATTCCGAGTAATTAGGGCGCCAAAGAGTCCGCGAGGTTTGGGCGACCACACTAGCCTCTCTCTCCCAATGATTTCATGGCAGCCTTCCCGGTTGCTTGGCAAAGAAGATGAGAGACGGTCGAGGGGAACTTGCGTGACATTGCACCGCCACTCTTGCCATGGACCTACCCCTCAATCCCGTGATGGGTTCAGTTTGCTTTATGTTGTTCCCAAATTGGACACATTTGCGGACGCTCCGTCATTTGATGGAGCGCTCCCTGGAAACTTATTGCGACGATTCAGTTGTCCCGCAGACTGTTCGGCATATTGTTTAGGAATGTCCCATTCTGGGTGATCTTCGCGCACGTTATCTGTCCCGGGACCTGCACGAGCGGGGTCGTTACCGCTTGTCCCTTGTACTCGGGACTGGTTTGTGTACCCAGACTTGCAGACTATATGATTTTTGGGAGGAGGCTGGCCTCCACTTTATTTGAGTCTGTATTGTAGGTCGCAACTTCCTGCACAGGGAGTAGGCGGGCCTATCCCCAACGCTGGATCGCGCTTCCATCTTGGTACCTTATTTACTTATCTTGTTTTTTTTGTTGTTGGTTTTTAGCTTGTGTCTTAGCTTTTGTTAGCCTAGTATTAGACTGTAACGTGAGTGCGGCGACCTTTGCCCTACTATGCAGTCGCCAGATGGGCCCCAAACATTTATTTTAAATGTTCTTCCATTGTTTTCCTAGCTCTCTTTTCTATAATTTGGTCAAGGGGTTTCAACTTTACTTTCTCAATGTAATTCCCATTGCCTACTTTGTTCTGCTCTTCTCGTGTTTGTTATTTAGTAAATTGCCTTATTTTGTATCCTATATATCTTTAATACACTAGTTTGGGAGATATCGCGCATTGTTACACTAAGGTATACTAAAACCGATTGGATTATTGCTTGGTATATTTTTCTTCAGTTCTTCGTGATAAATGTTCTAAATTTGAACAGTAGTTTAAGTACCACCTTTCCTTTATTGACTCTTTCCGTTTCCTATGACCTGTTTTTGTTATAATTTATCCTATTACTTTCCATTAACTGTTGTATCTGCTGAGTCTTTCTCCTCCGTAGATGTCCGGGATTTTGTTCCCGTTTACTAGAACAATTTTAAATTTGTACTCGTTACTACTTATTTTCTAGTTTTTCTCGGAATTATGTATTGATGTTATTTCTTCTGCTGCCATTCTTGCCTGCCTTGCTCCATTCCAGGTGGAGAGATGGATATCTGAAAAATACATCGAGTATCATGAGCGGCACAGTCATCCACCTTGCGGTACGCCAGCTGGTTGTCTAAATCGATGTACGAGTATTTCAGTCTCATATTTTTTTGTTAATCCCAATCTGAGTATTTTACATTGTATTCCCATTTCATTTCCCAAATTTTATCGAAGGCTTTGGGTACGTCCCTGCATACTATATCTATTCTCACATTTTTTTCCTTTGGCTTTAGCTATGTTTTCCATGATGACCCTGATCGCGGTTATTCTCATTTATATATTATGTTAGTTTACGATTGATTATCCTTTTGAAAAATTTTCCGAGGAAATCCAGCAGGGATATAAGTATCTAGTTTTCGATTAGTGTAGATGATTTTCCCGGTTTTGTCACTCTTGTATTATGACGCATTAACTAGTTCTTAAGCCGCTCAATGATGGCATTTGGGTCTTCTACATAGTTTTTCCAATTCCTCCGTCATAATAACAGTTATCTATTTCTTTGTTTGTATGTCTTGTTCCTTAGAAAAGGTGTTAGGACGGGGGGCTATTTCTTGATTTAGTACGCCTATAATTCGGTTCTCAAATTATATATCGTAGTTTTCGTCTTCCTCTTCACTTATCCTGGGTATTTTTTTCAATATAGAGGAGATATTATCTCATTCTTTGGTTTAGCCTCAACAAATTTGCTTCTTGCATCTTTAGATTTTCATTTTCTCTTCTAGCGGCTTATTTTTCAATTGATTGCTCTTTTTCCAGAATTCTTTCGACTGAGTTTCTTCATCTATTTGTTGTATGGTTTCGTCCCATTTCTCTTTTTGCTTATCCGTAATAAGAGTTAGGAGGTCTCTCTTCTTTCCTCTTAACTCGTATTGTTCTCTTGCTCCCATTTATTCGTATCTTTTCTGTTAATTCTCTTATTTTTCGTTTTTGCGTATCATATCTGTTATCCATTTAAATTGTTGTATTTTTTTAAACGTCCTCTTATATATAGTCTCTTTACGAATTATCTGGAATTAGTTTTTGTACATTCTATATGAGTTCAAAATAAGATTAAATTTGTATATTCTAGTTACATTAATTTATTTTACAGTTTTACATTATTATAGCATTTTACAATTTGGTATTTAATTATCCATATGTAATTAATAAGATAGCTTTCTTTTAATTTTTTTCGATAAAATGAGTTCATAGTTAGAGCGTTTAATACATTCAAATAGAAGTTTTAGGAGTTGAGTTTTATTGTATATGGTTTGTTTATAATTAATGATATGGTAATTTCTACAAAAATAAAACAAAACCATTATTTTAATTATTTTTATAAGATTAAAGTCATTTTAGGGAAAAGTTTCAATATTTAAATAGCGTACATGGTGATTTCTGGGAAGCCTCTCTTCAATAGTTGCCAAATGCCACCATATCTTATTTGTGTGCTCAGATTCTCTTTTAAACCCTCGATTAATTTTATTTAAATTAAATATATAGAACCTATTGAATTGTAATTATTATCTAGTCTTTTACACCAATTTTTATAATTATTCAACAAAACTTATCATATCCCTGTCCTTTGTTTCTTTTTAAAATGGTACTAAAGTTCCTTAAATGAACGTAAAGAAAAATTTTTAGTTAGTGGTACAAATAGAAACTGCTTATGAAAATGACACTAATTTGGAAAAAAATATGATTAAGCTGTTTATAATTTTTACGTTAGGAGATATATAAATTATAATGTTGACGGAATTTACTGTAATATAATTTACTAATTACTTTTCGGACCGAACGTTGAACTTGAGTAGAGCAATGATTTTGTTTTCCAGTTTCAAAGCTCCTAAAATTCAGGCGCTCGTTATTATGTTGTAGTTTTGTATATTTAGCAATTGTAGTTTAAACTGCTTGCACAAATCCCACCAACTTAGGGAACAAAAAAAGCGGTCACTTGACCACAGTCTATTCAGACTTTTCCTCCGGGCCGGCACGAGGCAATAAGCGCATTAAGCCGTCGTTTAGGGCCCCCACGAGCGCTTGAAATGTCAAGACGTCATGATAAAATACTTTTAAATAAAAGAAAAACAATTAGTAATATAAATGAAATGGTGTGACAGAAAAATCGATTTTATATATCATTTGCATAGTTGGTACAATGATAGGTTAATCCTGCTACCACTGTGCAACACATGCAAAGTCACTTGAGTGGTTAACGTTTAATGTCATACAGGTGGACAAGTCGGCTGTAAAGCCATGTCTCAAAAAAGAGGTTATCCCTCTGGAGCAGAGCTTACCTCTGAGGAGGGGTCAGCTGTTGATGGTAATGCACTAGCTAAAGAGATAGGGAGTCTGCCAAAACTTTCTCAAGCAAAAATGACAGCATTTGAGCTACTTGCATATCTATTCAATAATGACATTTGTGAGTTGTACCCAAATCTTTGGACAGCTCTCAAGATAGCCTACACACTTCCTGTTATTGTTCCTTTGGCAGAACGGAGCTCAAATTAATCAACACCTACTTGAGATCTACAATGGCACAGGAATCATTAGTATTAATAACAAAGTTGGTCGAGACATCTCTTACAGTGATGACATCAATGACTTTGCCTCCAGAAAAGCCAGGAAACAAAGGTTTTGAAAGGAGATTTAAATCAGAGAGGGCCAAGGTAGAGCAAGGATCTTTGAGGTAGTTTGGATAAAGCACAGTCAGTATCCTTTAGGACAAAATAATAGTTCATGTCTGATCATCAGTGGTTTATTTTAGGCTAGCTTTCATATTTTCTCATATAGATTAAGTATAATGCAATAGTTTTCAAAAAATAATTGTTCATTTTCAGTTTTCAACTCCTGCTGCTATTATGTTGTGGATTTCTCTGTTCATTTTGTGAATTTATTTAAGCATTTATTTTATTTATTTATTTGTTTCAACTGTTTGGTTTGTATGTAAGAAGCATGCTAGGTTGTATTTTGTAGTGGAAAATTGCATGTTTTTCACACTTTTGCACATCTGTTTCAAATTTAAAAATCAAAGAAATTAAACTGGTTAACTTGTTTACTGTAAATGCAGTGTCTTGTCTGCTGATGTTTTCTGTTACGTTACCTACAAATAGTTCAATTAATATGGCACATTTATACATCACTGAATATTTAATAGTGCAATAGCCAGAATGACACATGAATAACATTATGGTGTAAACCAACTACGAATAATGCAGGTGATAGTGGATGTGTTAGACTGGCAGTGTAGCCTATGAAATGATCAAGCATCTAGTGTGGTTATAGTAGGGAAGGGGGCAATGAAATTCTGCTTAGGGCCCCATCAAAGCTTGGGCCGGCCCTGATTTTCCTAAAAGAGAGGTATTACTATACAGGAACAGTGCTCTTTACAGAGTGCTTATCCATTCGGATTCCCATACATCAAATGTTATTTTGGTTCGACGTGAACCCATTACAAGATTTTATAAAAACACTTCAAAGTACTCATTTTTTTAGGTTTCTTTGAGTGACTTATTCCATATTGCAATGTTTGTTCTCCCTACACTACTTTACCCCGTAACTGATTCCTTAGAATCTCCGCCGTGATCTCCTGCGTTGTGTGTCCGTCAACCCAGGGATCCAGGCGCGCGCAAATAACACTCCTCTGTGAGCCTATTTGCGTTGGTGTTTGTAGCCGTAGATTAATTGCATGTAGGCAGTTAGCAACGAACGGAGAGGTGGGGGCTTCGATGTCCTCTTCCTTCGTATAGAATAGCCACATAACCATTGGGGAAATCTATAAATCTAACGAGCGCAATGTTAAGTTCTGTAATATTTTCACAAAGACCTTATCACGATCCGGTTTTGCTCGGTCAGCTAGAGTCCTTAAGGCTATGCGTTGGATCTCCCCCATTTCCTTATCATCTTATCGGAAGATAAGGTGGGGAAGGAAAGTTGGGAAGCCCGTGGTGTTTGCGCGTGTTATTAAGAGCAGTATTAATGTGTGCAAAAGAAAATAAAAAGGGGAAATGAGAAGAAATAGTGTATCCAAGAAAATTGTCTAGGCACTTTACCTTTCGGGTGGCTTCATACAGAAGACGGCTTCTAAGTTGTCTGTGTTTCGGTGATTAAGAGTAGTTTTCGCCGTTCCAGAATCTCGGCCCTGGATTGCTTGCATACTCTGATTTCAACCTTAAGTAATTCTTTCTTAAAATGGAGACACAATTATAATTCACGCAAACAGCTTCTCCGAGTGGCGAAATAAATAAGCCAACTATGTCTACTAGACTAGAGCAGTCGAATAAACGAACAGTCTTTCGATGAAATAAAGTGTCGGGATGTACTTGCATCAATGCCTTATGAATATAGATGCTATCTATAACTTTCCTTCCTCCTCCTCCTCTACTTCAGATCGCCCTTAGCAATGGACTTTTAGGCCTTACCGGCCTTCTTCGCAACCTTTGTGGAAGATTTCAGAGCCTTACTAATAAACTATATCGGAAAATCTTTCGCTTTGATTTGCTTTGCTAGTAAGTGATATTGTGTGTGTGAGTTTAAAACAAATTTGAGAGCCCATCTGGCGACTGCTTACTAGGGCAAAAGTCGCTGTACTTACTCTCAGCCTACTAGTAGGCTAGATTAAAAAACGGATAACAAAGAAAAAATATACAAAGGCTAAGCACAGGCTAAAAAAGAACGGAGGACTTCACCTCTTCGACGTTGCAGTGGCGGACATTGCAGGGGTCTCGACATGCGCCCACAGGCTCTAGTCGAGGGGATTAAGGTCGGGTAACTGCGGCGGCCAAAACTCTTTCGACCAGAAATTCATGTTCTACCATAATCACTTTTGGACGGTCGTGACCCTATGGGCCGGGAAACTGTCATGCTGAAAGATCTATGTGATCTTTTGCAATCAGGGCAGGATTTTCGTGGCAAAAGTGTCCCTGAAATCGGCCGCGGTGAGCCTATAACTCTCCTCGAACCACAGTGGCAGCATCATCGCACCATTCGAAGCCCAGAAGCCGAGCATCATCACGGAGGCCATAGACACTTAGCGGACCTCGGAGACGTCCTGGCCGAAGCTAACGACGCGGTCGTTGTGATTGTTGATAATTGGATCGACTGTGAGTTTTTTTTGGGGGGAAGGGGTATTAGAAAGAAATGAGAATTCGATTACCATACTCTTCAAGTAGTTGAGAAGGCGATGACAGCGCTTCCGACGTTCTCGTTGTTCTCGCTAAGCGATGCTACCTTAGCTGTAATGTAAGGCTATGTGATGTATGAAGGTTTGCCCTCGAAGGACGATCGTGAGATTAAGCCTCCTCAGAAATACCCCCTCTCTTCTTTCAAGGCCACGTGCGCCTATCGTGAGAATTTTAGAAAGTTCAAGAAAGAATCAGTCCCTCGCTGGATCACCCGTCACAGCTGTGTTTCTTTTCGGACGTCACTCGTTCCCCCTTCCCCTGCAATAACACCGTGCGCAGCCAAATTAACCATACCTCCATATCACGTGGCAAGTTTCACCGTCTGGACCGAATCGTTATCATGAAATGTATTTACATAGATTGGCGCCAAGAATCTTCTAGGGACCGCCAGGCCCTGAGGCGTCTATCGGACCAGACACCCAGCTATATAACCCGAAGCTCACCATTTTTCGAGGAGATTGAAAGCCCGCCGTTCACTTGGCTCAGACTGCCGTCTGTTTCCCGTGAACACCAGCAACCCGTCGTCGTACTTCGTCGAAGATCTCGCCAGCAAATCTACCTTCGTTAAGCTTTGACCCCTGTTCAGAGGAAAGCTATCGAGCCCACTTCTTCTCGGAGAGTTGTGCGGCCCTCTCATCTTCACCATCCCTTCAAGATTTCCGTTCTTTCGAGACTGAGATTCTCTGCCGATCTGCAGAATCGTTTCGAGTTGAGATTACGTCTCTCTGGAGCAGAGAAATTCTTATTCTTCTTCACGAAGTAATCAAACCTCATCTTCGAGTCCTCCTCGTCAGGACTCCCCGAAGTATTTTCTTGAAGACCTGTGCTGTTGTCTTCCCCCATCCCTCCAATTCGCCCGCGCTGGTCATCCCCAAATTACCTCGTTAATCTTCCCAGAATTCATTTAACTACCTTTATTAAGTAATTTGTTCACCCCTTTTGTATAAATTTTTCCCCATTTTATTATTATTATTATTATATATATATATATATTGAAATTATATTTGGGGGTAATGTTCTATATATATATATATATATCCTTTGAACTGCAACTTGGCAAACATTAGTCAAATCCGGTCAACCGTAAATCTCACTCTTTATTAATCGCCCCAGAACATATCTCAAGCAGCCTTTGGTCAGCTGTCTTCCCGTGCTTGTGTACGACTCTGTGCGCCGAGCTAGTCGACACAGGCATACCTCGACATGATGTTGACTGTAAGGCAAGGCTATGTGATGTTACCTTGTCTGTAAGGCAAGGCTATGTGATCTCACCTTGGCTGTAAGGCAAGGCTATGTGATGTTACCTTGGCTGTGAGGCAAGGCTATGTGATGTCACCTTGGTTGTAAGGTAAGGCTATGTGATGTTACTTTGGCTTAAGGCAAGGCTATTTGATGTCACCTTGGCTGTAAGGCAAGGCTATGTGATGTTACCTTGTCTGTAAGGCAAGGCTATGTGATGTTACCATGTCTGTAAGCTAAGGCTATGTGATGTTACCTTGTCTGTAAGGCAAGGCTATGTGATGTCTCCTTGGATGTTAGGCAAGGCTCTATGATGTTACCTTGGCTGTAAGGCAAGGCTATGTGATGTCTCCTTGGATGTTAGGCAAGGCTCTATGATGTTACCTTGGCTATAAGGCAAGGCTATGTGAGGTCACCTTAGCTCAATAATAACATTATGAACGATCTTCACAATGGAATACTGAGAGAGATATGAATGAGATTGATAAATAGTGGTTATAGATTGGTTCTATGTATGTTGGCATGTGCGTATGACTAGCGTTTGTGTCTGAGGATTTGGATAGAGAGAGAATCGTTTGACAGAGTGTTTCTGAGGAGTGGGCGAATAGTAAATGCAGAAAGGAGTAAAGATATCGTTTAGGGGTGAGGGCATGCAAAGTTTTAAATATATATCAACGTGGTATCATGAATGATAGTACCAGATGTGAAGCAGGTTATGAAAAACAATGTTACAGAATTACGAATAAGCAAAGAACCTAAGGTTAGGTTAGGTTAGGTTGGGCTGGATTGGGTTCAGTTATGTTATGTTGGGTTTGGTTAAGTTGGGTTGACCTGGGTTGGATTGGGCTGGGTTAGGTATAGTTGGTCTGAGATGGATTAGGTCGGGTTGGGTTAAGCTAACGACTTTACAAAAAAGGACATATTAAGAAACTTTCTTTAGCAACTTTGCATTGCCATTGCCGCTGTGATTAACCTGAATTCAATTTCAGCGTTGGATTGCAAAAAGACGCTTAGTTAGAAGATTCAAAATTATATTTTAAGACAATCGTTTATTTCATTCACGCATCATGCAAACTCGTCTACAACACGGGTGGGCAAATTTCCAATAAAAAATTTAAGCTATTATAATTTTAGATGTTATATTAGGTACCTAATAATAAATAAATGAAGGTAATAATAGTAAAACATGAAAATATAAATTATTATAGATTATGTTTATTTTAGTTCTTATATATTATAAATTTGACATTGAACAATTGATATTTATAAGGGACACAATTAGTGTGATGCTTGATGTTGTTTTGGCTCGAAAGTTTTTCATAATCAGTTGATTCGGAGTTTGAGAGCCAGAAGCGGTACGTTTTCTAAATGGGCATCCCTGATTCGTGTCCTTAGCTTATTTTTCGTGTATGTATTTTACTTAGGAAAATAATTGCTCACACGCATATGTGCTTCCAGACACTGATACAATTTTCATCGCATGACCAGTCAAGTTGGTCTAGAGCCTCGGTTCAAAAAGATATTTTTTAGAAAAAATCCAATAGAGATACATCCTTTGCGTGAAACTTTGATTATAATACTTCATTGCATTGCATGTCAATGAGTTCCATTTGAAATTTTTCTGGTACGTTGTCCACTTCCACATCAAACGGAGTAGCGAACAGTTTAAAATCGCATGACAGTGAAACGAAAGGAAAATTCCATTCATTAATCACGTATCACAGTCACAAATATGTTGCCATTTTTAGGTTTAGTCTCCTGGAGTGTAGGGAAATAAGCATAATTGGATTTATCGAGCTGACATTCCCACAATCGTAGTTTTGTTTCAAATACGTTTATATGTCCCCACATTTCATCGATTAATTGATTTTTCTCTGAAGCTGTAATTTCAAGCGGTTTAAATGGGATGTTAAATCTACTATAAATGTCAGTCTTGAAAGCCATTTGGGATCGCGAAATTCTGTGACATTCATGTTTTTGCTCTCAAGGAATCCAGCTCTATCTTGCCGCAGTGCAGAACTATTTCCAGGATAGCGCCTCGACTCAGCCAGAGAACGTCACAGAAGCAAACCAAATCCTTATATTGATTCTCTTGCTTACGGTAAAAGTTCTCGAATTGATGGTGATTTAAGCCCGTGGACAAAATCACGTGTACTGCTCTCACTCACCACTACGTCCATCACGTCCTTCAAATTTGATTTCTTAGCGCACACTGCTTCTTGGTGGATTATGCACTCCACTTTGATCAGTACCGGCTTAACCTAGTAGCACACGTAACACGTGCTACGGGCCCCGCGCTTCAAGGGGGCCCCGCGGGGATGTTAATTAAGTTTTTGCCCTTAGGCACAGAAGGCCGAGACAAAATAATTATTCATTTTTATATTATTATTATTATATAAGAAAAATATAGAAAACTTCACTAGAACATACTGCATAGTATAATTAGTCTGGCATTACATTATGTTATGGTAGTACAGGGTGTTGTTCTTTAAAATGGAATAAAAAATGTACAAGATAAAACCCTCCTTTTTCAGTTGAGTCCTCCCAGCCATACTAGCAGTTCTTTTAAATTCTTCAGATAATTTTTTTCCTCTCTGGAGAAGAAAATGAGGGGTGGGGGTGAGATACAATATATATATATATATATATATATATATATATATATACGGGTGAGGGCCCCGCAGCTCCTTAAAGCGGCCCTGACTTTGATGACATTGTGTTTACTTCCGAGACCTTTCCCGTGTTTATGAAGCAGACCCACGACACCTTTACTTTGATGTTTTCTGCTATCAACTTCGACACTTCGTAGCTTGCGCATATACTTGTTTCTGATTCCATGTTTCCTTTTGGGAATATCGAACTTTGTTTTTCTAAACTCACTTTAAGTTTATGAACTTCGTCCTTCCTTGTTTGCCCAATAGCTTCACTGAACATGGAGTTCTAGTTTCATCGTGACTCTTGATGGTGAACTCCTTATTTGCGGCAACAATTCCATGGAAAATAAGGCAAATGGGATTACCGAAACGTTGAATAAAAAAGTACTTTTCTGTCCTTGTGTTTTGAAAACTCGACACTCCGCATCAACCTTCCTGCGTTTTGTTGTCATTTGGGGGGTTTCCTAATAATAATAAAAAAAAATTACAGGTTAGTTCCAATGTCGCAAAACTATCGAAAACACTCATTAACACCTTCTTAGTTGATATGTTGAAGTTCAGAAAAAATAATGGATTCATTTTTTCTTATGGGGGAGGGTTATGTAGGCGCCCTCATTCGATACACAAGCATTCTTTATCACTATCCCACAAAGATCAATATATTTCAGAACCAAATTGAATCATTTTTATGGGATAAACGTTATTCAAATGCTAAAATGCATACATATCATAGTTAGGCTTAATAGTTTCGATTTACTTCAATGGCTTTTGTAAATTACATGGGAGACTATTTGTAAGTACTAAAGAAATAGACTTATGTTTGATAATTTAATCAAATCATTTAAAACCATTTATTAAATTGAATAACAATTTATTTTACAACTTCTTAACATAATGTTTGAGACTTATGTACCTTCGTTTAAGTCACTTTCAAGTTTATATGTAGATTCGTAGAATATAATAATTCACTTGTTATGTCACGACACATCTAGCCTCAATGGTTTTCTGAAATTGACTACCTTAATCTAACATTCCCAGCGGAATTTATACACACACAGAACTATTCCACAATGCTCTCGCGTATATTCTTGACAACTGATTGTTGTCGAATATTCGAGAATACCTCTCAACATTCTACGAGTCTACAAGTTACTTTTAGAATCTAAAAGTCTAGAAATAAAAATTAAGATTTTATTTCTAGACACGACGGGCCGACTAGATACTATATTTCGTTTGGGGACTGCGGGCCGGACAATTTTGGCGGATTGCTCCAAAACCTAACCTAGCCTAACTTAACCTCACCTAACCTAACCATAACTAACATAACTAACCTAACAAACGGGCTGTGCTCACACTACTATCCTCGAAAGCCATAGCCTAACCTTAACCTACGCCTAATTCGCTGCCTGACCTGTTCCGAAAAAGACCCTTGATATGTTTGTATTTTTTCTTCTTAGTTTGGTTATGACCCAGGTAGAGTTTATATTTTTTACTAAGTTCTTTGTAAGAGTTCCTTTAGAGTTTGAAAAAACAAAATGGTGAAGTTCAGAAAAAATAAATATTATTTATTATCCAATGATTAGGAATTTTTTGAAAGATACTTGGTTAGAAGGATCACAATGGTGAAGTTCAGAAAATTTATTAAAATTTAGTCATGGCTGGTTTTTTTTCGTATATTCGAAAGTTGTATCGAAGTTATTTCAAAAATAGATTTTCAATATTAATCTTTATCAGGAGGAAATAGCTACTGGCCCCTAAAATAAAATTATTAGAGCAAAGTTATATAGAGAAAAAAAATCGTGACGATTGTTTTTTTCCGCATTTAAAAAGAATTCCGATATAAAAAAAAATCTGGCCTCTACGCCTATAAAATAAGCATCGATATGGGAAAAATAAACCAAATGTTAATTATTTTTAGATATGTACTGGAAACCTTTTTTAAAATGTTTAAACCAAAAGGCCGTTGCCGAAGTCGGATAGGCAGTAGGCCACAGACCGGAGCGAAGCGCAAGCTCCTTCCTCCTGTACCGCTCGTTTTGTATTTATTTATTCTATTCTTAAACATATTTACTGAAGTGCTCTTAACTCAATGGCTTGGCATTCTGTTCCATGATTGTTTGAAAAGGAAGGGTTGATCAACAAGTAAATTGATGTTTTTGTGTATGGTAGTTGCGGATCCCATCCCTATGAGGCGCTAATTTGGCCTGAACAAAGGATAAGGCATAAAGGAAGCGGGTGTGACAGTAGGTGTATGACAGGCAGAAGCTAAAAGGAATGAATAGAATGGAGAGGAGTATGAAAAGGCGAATAAATTAATTTTGTTACTTATGGGAGTAGGAATTAGTGTTTTTTTTTAAATCGCCATTTACAAGTTCGTACTAAAGTAAATAAAGTCAAGCAAGGGGAGCAGCTTCCCCACTTCTCCTTACAGGAAGAGCTTGCGCTTCGCAGGCAGACATTTGGTCTGTGGCCTACGCCCTATCCGGCTTTGCCAATGGCCTTTTGGTCTAACAATTTTTTTAATGTTTCAAGTACCTTTTCCCTTATAATTTATTCCTGGCCTAAATGCCAGAAAAAAACTTTAATCAAAATTATTTTTCAATATAGAAAAAATCCTAACGATTCTTTTTTTTCATAATCTAAATTTTCCCTGATATTTTTTTTTTTACTTGTTTTTAGGGGTCAGCAGCAATTTCCTCCTGATAAAAATTAAAAGTGAAAATCTATTTTAGAAATAGCTTCGATAAAATTTTCGAATATACGAAAAATAAAATTTAAAAAAGCAGCCATGGCTAAATTCTAATAAATTTTCTGAACTTCACCATTTGTAATTCTTTGTGTTTTAAAAAATTCCAAAACATTAGATAATCATATTTATTTTTTTCCGAACTTCACCTTTTGTTTTTTCAAACTCTAAATCCAAAGGCGAAAATTTATAATGAAAGAAATCGGCGAGCGATAAATAAAATTTGACTCTTTTATCTTTGTAAATGTTGTTTAAATTAATTACATGGTACGATATATTCATGAATTAATATCTAAAAAAAAATTAATATGCAACATTTTTATTGACTGCTACCACGGAAATTGAGATAGTGATATATTTGTGCATACAAATATATCACTCAGGCGACGATGAAAATTGGGCTCGCGGACCAAGCGAGGGTTTCCCCACCCCTGCTCTAAAGAAACTCTTAGAATGAACTTGGATGAAAACTTAAAATATACCTCGGTCATAACCAAACTGAGAGAAAAAAAAATCTATTATTATTCAAAACCTCCAAAAAATCCCGTTCCTAAAATATAATGTCATGGAAGAATGAAATAGGTCGCGCCGGGAGAGGAAAAAGTTTCTTTCCAAATTCGATGATCAGATTCGTGCATTCAAAGTAGATTTTAGTCATTTTTAGCTTTATTAAAGCCTTTTTTTTCTACTTACCTAATTATATCAAACTTATATAAACTAACTGAACCTAGAATCTAACTTTAAAAAGCTAAAAACAACTAAAATATAGCCCCCCCCCCCCCCAAAAAAAAACAGGCTAAAATATAGTGCGGCGCTCTCCTCGAAAATTACCATGGAAACAGTGAAATAAGAGTTCTGACTCTTGGAGCTTCTATGCCAAGGGTTATTCCATACCAAAGGAATGAATGAACTTCAACATCTGTTTGTCCACGCAGAAGGGTCTTGAGAGTGATGGAGTAGTATGTGCTGTAGCGTTTCACCCAGTCACTGGAAAGAAGGCCCCAACCACGCCCCTTCGCAAACCTCCTCCATCAACACCTATCATACAAAATGCCATCCATTTCCTCGCTGATGAGCCTCTTTCTCTCTTATTCACATAATCAACCAACCTCTTATGCGGTCTTCCGACAAACCAAACATAATTAATGTGTATCACCGAATTTCTGCAGCCATAAACCTCAAAATTACAAGAGCAGTGTTTATTCAGAAATAATCATACACCTCAGAAGCAGCCATACACCTCATAATTACAAGAACAATGCTTATTCAGAGGTCGCTATACACCTCATAATTACAAGAACAATGCTTATTCAGAGGTCGCTATACACCTCATAACTACAAGGAGAGTAGCGTATACTCGCGTGTAGCCATACACCTCATAATTTCCCGACACTCTCAAACTAGAGTGTGACTAACTGATCTTTCTGCGAGTCATTTTTACTTTACTTTCTTTTCACCACTTTCTTGGCCTCTTCTCAAACCGGTGGCGTAGCTAAGGGAGGGTTGAAGGGGCAGAAATTTAAAAGTTACTCCGGTCCCACAATCGAGGTGGGCCCAAACGAGTCTCCCATCCCTTTTCTGAATGAAAAAAAACCCACTTAATAAAACGGTTAAATATAGAAGCCCATAAAAATATAGACAAATATTAGCTCAAGCATTACTCAAGCAAAGTATAAAAAAGTTACTTAAAAGTGACATTTTTATGATGCAGTTGCTCCAGGCTTTGTTTTATAATCAGTCTAAATGAGGAGTTTCCAATTTTTATGTTTCTCTGTATTCTTTGGGCATTTTTATAGCTTCATGAGCCATATGTATCCTTAAAAATTAAGAAAATAAGATGGAATCGGTATGTTGAGGCCCCCGAAGGAGATAATGCCCCCGGGCCCCCAAATCCCTAGCTACGCCACTGTCTCAAATCTATATCTTTGCCGGCGGCTAATTTCGCAGTCTAAAGGCCGATCAGCTTTCGTCCATTCATACCAGGTGGGGTCGAGAGAGAGGTGGGCACCTCCTTCCTTTCGCCTCTTTTGAGGATGTGGGTTAACATTTCTGTCTCCATTCTTCCTATCCTTTTCTCCTTCTACGCCCTCCATCTTTCTTTTCCTTGTATATTCCTTTTACGCATCCGCGCAAGGGGATCCCAAGTTTACCATTGACAAGGCTGACATCTAGAGGATTGTGATCCTCTCGGCCCGATTTCGATCCCTGTAGGATCTACCGCAATTATCTTGCACACATTTTCATTTTCTCTAGTTTCACTATTTTTTTTACAGTAGCTATTATTTATTGGTAAATAAATACTACTTATTTAAAAAAAATAAAAACCAATATAGGAATCGCTGGGAAGTTAATTCATGTATAAGGTATTTACCAGAGTAGCTGTTGTTTATTGCTAAATAACAGCTACCTTGGTAAATACCTAATACATGAATTAACTTCCCAGCGATTCCTATATTGGTTTTTATTTTTTTTAAATAAGTAGTTTTTCTCGGTACAAAAGTAAACAAAGCTTATACATGATATTCTATATAATTCGAGAAAATAATTAATCACAGACGTTAAAAAATATTGGTTAATAAAAAAATTGAGAAGTTTGAATAAGACAGAGGCAAGCGGTTTTTCACCCCAAAATAAAGAATAAAACGCTCACCATTTCCTTCGTATGTAACATTTTGACGGCGGAAAGGATTGGTTATTTACATTTTCATAATTACATAAAAAAATAACTAATATTAACCTTAAAAACAAGCTCCTGTGCTTCACTATCTTCAAACAAGCATTTAAAGATGTCGTCGCAACCAACAAAAAAAAATCAATTTAAATCTCTTTATAAACTTTCTGCCTAATTAAGAAAATGATAACAATTTTAATCATTATATAAAACTAACAAACCCAAATTAACCTTAACTAACATACCTAACACGTCAAATACCTCTTATGCAAATAAGACTGTCTAACAAAATTTAACTTTTTGTCGACTACAAAGTTTAGAAAACATATTTTAATGTAGTTTTATGTGTAGATTTCAAAAATGGAAGTCATTTTTATCGAAATGACTCGTTTTTGTAAGTTGCCAATTACTATTTTTAGCAAATTTTGAAGATTTTAATGAATTTCATTCTTTTATTTCTTATTTTCATGTTATTTAATTAAATAAAAGTTTAAATAAAAGCAACAAATTTGATTAAAATGCCAAGAGGACAGTGTAAAAATAGCCCAGATAAATTCTGCTACTTATGTGGTCCGGTAACATTTTTAAAAAATCAAAGAAAAATTTCTTCTCTAGTGAAAAAACTATATAATTTGTATTTTGGATGTAAAATTGGCGACCAAGATAAACCATGGGCACCACATATCTGTTGCACGACATGCTTTAATTCTTTATCAAAATGGTCTAAAGGAAAAATTAAAAGCCTTCAATTTGGTGTTCCAATGGTATGGCGAGAGCCCCAAGATCATGCCACTGACTGCTATTTCTGTTCGGTAGACATACAAAGTAAGTAATTGTTTATTGTCCACTGTACCAATATTTTGAAGTAGTATACTGTAATATTATTTTTTAAAAATATAAAATTAATTAAGCTTAGAACTTTAAATTTTATGCAAAAAATGTCCATACTTTTGATAAAAGAACGAAGTACCTGAACGACCTGCATAAATTGTTTTGTCTAACTCTGATGAATCAGGTATGGAATCATGTGAACCAGAAACTGAAAATATGTTCCTGAAACTGTTGATACTACTCCAAAACCTTTCTCACAACTTGATCTAGATGATCTTTTAAGAGATCTAAAGTTAACAAAGCAACAAAGTGAATTACTGGCCTCGAGACTGAAAGAAAGAAATTTAGTAGCAGAAGATGTTCGAATTACTAAATTTCGCATTCGATTAAACAATTTACAAGACAAATTTTCATTTGACAACAATTTATGCTACTGTAATAATATTCCACGTCTCTTTGAAGAATTAGATATACATTATGAACCTAGTCAATGGAGACTTTTCATTTACGCTTCTTTAAATAGTAGTACAGCCGTGCTCCTGAATAATGGAAATAAACTACCATCGATACCAGTAGCTCACTCTGTTGTTTTGAAAGAAACTTATGAGAATTTAGATTTCATTTTAAAAACCATTAAATACAGTGAACATAAATGGTTGATTTGTGCTGACCTTAAGGTAGTAGCCATTTTAAATGGCTTGAAGTCAGGCTACACAAAATTCATGTCTTGTTTTGTGTGTCAGTGGGACAGTAGAGCTCAGGGACAACATTACATACGATCATAATGGCCTTTAAGAGAAGAGACAAAAGTAGGTTGTCATAATGTCATGCGTGAACCATTGATTCCTAAGGAAAACATAATTTTGCCACCACTTCACATAAAATTAGGAAAAAATGAAACAATTTGTGAAAGCCATCCTTATATTTAAAAACAAAATTTCCTAAAATTAGTGATGCTAAAATTAAAGAAGGAATCCTGGGTTGGGCCTCAGATTCTACAACTTATGGTAGATAGTGAGTTTGAGGCAAAATTGAGCAAGTGAAAATTTGAGGCCTGGTATAGTTTCTAAGGTGTATGTAATGGTCTCCTTGGAAGGCACAAATCATAAAATTACCACATTCTTGTTCAGAATTTGATTAGGTCTTATAATGAGTTGGGATGTACTTAGTCACTAAAGGTGCATTTTTTGCATTCCCATCTGTCTTTCTTTCCAGAGAATCCAGCAGACGTCAGCGATGAGCCTGGTGAAAGTTTTCACCAAGATATTGCTACTATAGAAAATCGTTCTAAACGAAAATGGAGTCCTGCATTCTTACTGACTTCTCCCGGACCCTTCACCAAGACAGCACAGATGTTGTACATAAAAGAAGCCTAAATATTCTAAAAATATATGACTATTGTATAGATTTCAGCAATTTTGAAAAAATCTTAAATCTTCATTATTTTTTTAAATATATTTTTATAATACCACTCTCTAAAATGTATTAAAAGGACTTATTAATTTCTTTTGATGAATAAGCTTTTTGTTTCCACTTATCTTTGTACTTTTTGACAAATAAAATAAAAATAATAACAAATATTTCCTACCTCTATATACTGAATAATCTAACATTAATAAAAAATTAAATGTGCAGATTGCAAAAAAAAAAAAATGAAGTAATTTCATGAAAAATAAAGGTCATTTTCGTAATCTACGCAAAAAACTACAATCGGGTTGAAATATTTACATTACGTCAAGGCTACTATTACAATCATATAAAAAGTATGACATTATTTGGTAGGTAAAATCGAAGGCATGACTATTGTATCATATTATCAAAAATTATTATGCCTGACATTGTCGACCTACTTTTGATGGTGTATATTTTTCTGCGTTAGTGATTGTTCTAAAAAAATGTAAAAGGTTTCCAGTCTATCTTTTTAATATTCATGCTTATTATCTAGGCCTAAACGCAAGGAAACACTTTTTGTAATTCTGAAGATCCATACCCCCTGAGCTTTCCCGCTCGCATTCCCATAATATTTCTTCCACCTCCCAACATGTTTCACCCATATGTGTGATTAACTTGTTTTATTACTTGTTCGTGAGGGCGAGTGTAGCGGGCGGGGGGGGTATGGGGTGGGCGTAGCCCTCCCCCCCCTTATAGAAACCATAGTACGGCTCGCGGGGTATGGATCTTCAGGTTTACTACACTTTTATGGGAATTCTTTTGATATACGAAAAAAAACAATCCTTAGAGCTCCTTTTTTCCCGTCTAAATTTGCTTTTATATACGAATAAAACAACAACTATGCCTTTATTTTAATGAATTTTCTGAACTTCACAATTTGTAATTATTTTTTTTTTAAGTATCAAATATTGAATAATCATAATTTATTTTTTTCTGAACTTTTAGAAAGAACTGATAAAAGCTTAAAATACAGGAAATTTAGCATTAATTTTAATATAGGAAAAATCACTGAATTTCTCTCTTTTCCAATCTTTTTTGTCTTTTAGAAAACTCTAAAAACATTTAATAATAGACTTTAATTTTAAAGGTTTCATTATGTTAAAACTTGTTAATAAAATTACAATAGTGTATTGCCTTCGTAGTATTATTGTTTAAATAATACCAACTGCTATAATAAGCCTCGTTGTTTCCGTAGTGTAGTGGTTATCACGTGCGCCTCACACGCGCAAGGTCCCCGGTTCGATCCCGGGCGGAAACATTTTTTTTTTCGGGAGATACATTTAAGTCAGTGAATTATTGTAATTGCTGTAATAATGGGACTTTCATTTACAAATCATTCAGACAGTCCTTTTTATTTCTTAAGTCTGCTGATACGTGATAAATAAATGTAATAAAACCAAACTTCGTTTCTTTTGGTTCAGACTAAATCTGAAGATTCGAGAGAGTGGGGTGTGGAGTCAAACGTAGATACAAATTACCTGATCCCCCTTTTTTCTAAAAACAGGATACTCATCATCCAATTTAAAGAAAAAAAGAAAGTAACTCAGTCCATCTTGGCCTCATTGCAAGAATTATTATGTAATTCGCTAAAAGCTCCGTAGTATTTTACATCAACAGGTAGATGATGAGGCCGGAATATATATATTAGGTTGAGGAATAAGTTCTTGCGTTTTTTTTTTAATGTTGTGTTGATTTAAGTTTTGTTGACGTGATTTGCGCACATATTAAGAAACAATAATAAATAATGAGAGCAAAATTTGCAAAGGTTAGGCTACGTCTCTTAACAGCGTAGACTATTAAGCTTTTGCTTAGGCTACGACTTGAAGTTGAGTAATAAGTCATTGCGGTTTATTTAAAAGTTGTGTTAATTTAACTTTTGTTCTGTACCCTCAAAATGGAATGTCAAGTTAAAAGCAAGGCGCATTTTCGACACTTGTTGTTATTCATTTTCAATCGAGACGGGAACAATGCAAACGCAGCCAAAGCTCTTCGCGATATCTGTGCTGTGTACAGAAAGGACAGCTCAATGGTGGTTTTAACGTTTCAAAACGGTCATTTCAATCTTAATGACGAAGAACGTTCTGGTCGCCCCATTAAGTTGGATGAAGATCGATTGAACGACCTTCTTCATGAAAATCTTCGTCAATCGACTAGAGAATTGGCTGTACAATTGGCGTGTGATCAGAAAACTGTAGTGAATTAACTTCATTCGATGGGGAAAGTTCAAAAACTCGATGAATGGGTTCCGCACGCTTTGAGCGAAAGCAAGAAACTTCAACGCTCCACGATTGCCGCAGGTTTGCTTGCTCGTCACAAGGCTACTTGTGGATATAAGGACAGATTTCTTCACCGTATCATCACTGGCGACGAAAAGTGGTGTGTTTATGTCAACATGAGCCATCGAAAACAATGGCTTAGCCCCAATAAAAAAACACTTCCGCGATTATAACAAGGACTTCATCCACGAAAGACGATGCTGTGTGTGTGGTGAGATTTTGAAAGCATCATTCTTTATGATCTCCTTGCGAACAACGAGATTATCAATGCAGAACTCTACGTTCAACAAATGTATCGACTCGCCGAAGCTATTCGTGAAAAGCCACCTCATCGACGTTATGGAGTCCTTCTGCAACACGAAAATGCTCGTCCTCACATTGCCAATATGACAAAAGACGCTATCCAAACGCTTAATTGGAAAATCCTGCCGCATCCTTCATATTCGCCAGACTTGGCTCCATTAGATTTCCATCTGTTCCGATCGCTCTCCAACAATTTGCGCGGCGTTTCGTTCAATACTGATGTGGAATTAAGAACCTAGCTATACGAATTCTTCGAGTCAAAATCCAGAGATTTTTATTGCAGAGGCATCGAAAAACTAGTTGAACGTTGGGAAGAAGTTGTAAATAACAACGGAGAATACATTATTGATTAAATTGCATATTGTTATCAATTAAAAATGAGGTTTTTCTAAAATTGTTAATGGTAATGAATAAATTTGATAAAACCGCAAGAACCTTATTCCTCAAAGATATATAAATATATATATATATATATATATATATATATATATATATATATATATATATATATATATATATATATATATATATATATATAAGCTCACCGGACAAAGAATTAGTCACCTAGGGAGAAAAAAAACATAATTTAACATCTGGAGCGTGTAGGAACCTTAGGCAGCCGAGAGGCGTAGTTTAATTTACGTCGAAACCTTTATTTGTGTTGCGGGGGGCGTGAAGATCTGTAGATAGCAAATCAGCTCTACTTAAAGTGGGCTGGAAAAACGACTTGATGGAATGTCAAAAAGGTGTGATTGCATTTGGCCGCGCCAAAGCTCATCATGTGAAAGAGGTGGCGGAATTTGGCAGTCTTTCAACAAGTACGGTCATCGGGATTTACAAGCAATGGCAAAACTCCCAAAATGCGATAAACTCTCACCAGAACGGCGGACGGAAGAAGGTGTTGACAGACAGGGACCGTCGTAGAATCTCCAGGCATGTAATTGCCAATCGATTTGCTTCCAGGCAGGAATTGCTACAAAACGTCAATTCTAGTCCTTCACCACCCATTTCAGAAAGAACATAATTCACGGAATTCCATGGCATGAACACACACACACACATATATATATATATATATATATATATATATATATATATATATATATATATATATATATATATATATATATATATATATATATATATGCAGATTCTATTGAAGTCCACAGCTGTGGCAGCATTATTAATTTTAACTTGTATTTTCTTAATATTTCTTACAAGTTTTTTAACGGGGTCTTCGAGGCGAGAAAAAACAACCGCGAAGGACATTTTTTATTCCTAGACTCCTTTCCACCATGTTAAGTCATCTTCAGGGAATGAACAGAAATAGAATTAGTCGAAGATATACTCAGTTTTTAGTAGAAGTTGGGATAGTGGAAGATATAGTAGGTGAAAATTAAAGCTGGGAGGGAGGAATTATTTATTCAAAAATTGCTACATTATATATAATATTTCTACGCGAACATAAATATTACAAAAATTGGCCAATCATGGCGCGGGAAATTTTTAATGGGAAACTAAACGCTACAAAAAACATACAAAATTGGAAAGATCAGATTGTCACCCAGAGACAAGAAGGGGGAGCACGTGGAGACTTCAGGTCTTAATCGTCTCCAACGATGTGGGTGGGAACTTTCGGCTATCCTTTTCGCGACTACGGAGATTAGCATTTCATCGGCGAGGTGAAAGCTTTTAGCGCCCAACTTAAGTACACCTGTGAGGCGTTGACCGATATTCAAATTCTTTCTTCTTTTATTTTTCTCCTTGGATACAGAGCTTACTCCACGTGGAGTTATACTTAGGAGACATAGGGAGGGAAGGAATTCAAGAAACAAATGAAGCGGGTATTCTTTTTGGCGTCCTTTTCCCTTACAATCATGAAAGGTCATATTTGGTTACATGGAAAATTTAATGTTGCTATGACGCAATTAAATGCCTGTATGGACCACCAAAAAACTCCACGACCCCAGTCCGGTCTGCAGACGGGAACACACTCATAAAGACAAACAGAGAATATTAAAACGATGGGTAGAGCATTTCAATGTTTTACTCAACACCATAAATGAATGTGATATGTCAATCGTCGAAGGAATTCACAGACTCCTACAGATACCTGAAATGGACGCACCATCTTTGCTGATCGAGGTGGAAAAAGCAGTTAAACAACTGAAGAACGCCAAGGCTGCAGAACCTGATGGTGTCCCCTTAGAAATATACAAAAATGAAGGAGAATCGTTAATTAATGTTCTTCATAATGTTTTCACGACTTGTTGGTCAAGTTCTAAGATTCCTTCTCAATAGCGCAAAAGAAACATCGATAAGATATTCAAAAGAAAAGGGGATAAGGCGGTCTGCCGAAATAGCAGGGGTGTGACACTTTTGGATGTTGCTGGCAAAATCTTGGGAAAAATACTTCTTTCAAGACTATTGGCATTCATAATTGATTGAGTTCTTCCCGAGTCCCAAACTGGCTTTCGAGCAGACAGGAGTACGGTCGAGATGATCTTCATATGCAGTCAACTTATCGAAAAATGCCTTAAGCAACGACAATCCTTCAGTGCAGCTTTCGTCGACCTAACAAAGCTTTCGACACAATAAACAGGGACCTATTATACAGAATACTCAGCAGATTTGGATGCCCACCAACATTTACAGAGATCATCCGCCAATTTCATGAAAACGCGCAAGTTCGAGTGCTATCAGACGGCGATTGTTCGGACTACTTTCATGTGCACGTTGGAGGGAAACAGGGCTGTGTCCTTGCACCTGTTTTGTTCAATATATACCTTGTTGCTATTACTTACCACTATTATAACTACTCCACACTGGAAAATGGCATCACAATTTAGTATAGGTTCGATAACGGGCTGTTCAATATACGTAGGTTTGCTGCAAGAACTAAGACAGAGCTAACATGAATTCATGAATTGCAGTATGCAGATGATGTTGCCATGGTAGCTCACCATCCAAGACAACTGCAAAACCAACTCTCAACTCTCAGTGAGGCCTACAGACGAACTGGACTAAAAAAAAAACTATTGGAAAACTGAAGTCTTCACACATTTAAGGGAACCAGAAGCCCCCTAGCCTATAACCATCGGTAACGATCATATCATCTCGTCTTGAGAGCATTTGATCAAAATATGAAATACAGTATGGAGAAATAACGAGCCGCATCCAGCTAGCTTCATCAACTTTTGGACGGCTAAAAGAAATAGTCTTCCTTAACCGCAATCTTAAGTTACACACAAAAAAATACAGTTTAAGTTGCAGTATGCTTCTCTACATTGCTCTGCAGAAGTGAAGCCTGGACACCTTATAGGCGGCACATAAGAGCACTGGAGGCTTTCCACACACGTAGCCTCCAGAAAATATTGAGAATCACATGAAAGGATAAAATCACCCACAATAAAGTCCTACAAAGAACAAACTGCGACTGCAGCATTGGAAGAATTCAACTCAGATGAATCGATAGTAGGTACCGGAAGAATCTCCGCCAAACCAGTCTCTGTAGAAGGATCGACGTTGAAATTCTCTTGCCTCTCATATAATCATACGTTATTAGTTGGAACCAAGTCATGCACTGATATCGTTGATTCGCGTTCATCGGCAAATCTTACGTGAGCTATTGTGGGTTTGCCTCTAACAAATGAACCTCATCAACGAGGGGTTCATATTTACTGGCGCGAACGTGACGTCGTAGTAAGACGGGTCCAGGAACAGATAACCAAGTTGGCAACGAATGGCCACTGGGAGTTCAACGCTGGTACGAGAAGAGCCTCTCATGTAGCGTAGCATTGGCGACTGTGAAGAGCAGAGATCTAATAGAATGAATGGCGTCAAGCAGCACTGTTTCCCATTGACATTCTTGAAGGTTCTTGGATGCCAGAGCAAGGGTTATGTGCTTCCAGATTGTAGCATTATACCTCTCACACTGTCTAGATTGTGCAAGAATTCACGTAGATCCTTGGCCATAAACGAAGATCCGCGATCAGAATGTAGGTAGGAAGGCATACCAAATATCGCAAAAATCTGATTTAGACAATGGATTATAGTACTAGTAGTTATGTTCTGATCGGCAAATGCAAATAGAAAACGAGAATACTCATCCACCACCGTGAGCATATAGCGGTTTCTAGAGTTTTTGGGTAGAGGCCCCTTGAAATCCAAACTAAGACGTTCAAAAGGCTGCGTGGCCTTGATAAGGGGATGTCGTAGAATGGACTCTCGACGATATACCATATATAACTATTCGTTGAGGGAACTTCTTTAATTTTCTTTAGAGTGCGTTAATGTCTGGCGGGCCGATATTATGTATCTTCGATATGCTTAAGAAGTGGAACTGAGCTCATGGATAATAATATTGCTATCATTAATAAAATAGTTATATTAATAATAACTATCAACAAACACAAGACGGAAAATATTGACATAAACAGAGAATGGAAAGGGTCGTGGGGGCTCGGGCTAATCCAAGGATTAAAGGATTTAAAGAGGGAAAACAAATATAGAGCTAAAGGGATGGGATGGTTCGCTAAACCATTTAAAGCACAGGATAGAATTAACAAAAGGGTTCAATACTCAAAGGTAACGTTTGGCTTACGTAACTTGTTACGAGTGGTGCAGTGGAAGGCGACGTGAAGGAATTTTCGGTCCGCTGGCGAGTTCCAGCCGAAGGGGGGGAATAAGATGATCCTGACGTGGCGTCTTGGGAATGAGAACCGTTTCTCGACGAACGGCTTGAAGAACAATGGCTGTTCTACGTTGTTCTCTTCTGAACAAGGGGGGGTGAGAACCGTCTCTTGTCTACGGGCTCAAGAACAATGGCTGTTCTAATGTTGTTCTCCTCTGAACAACAAGGGGGAAGGATGAGAACCGTTTCTTGGCGAACGGACTCAAAAGAACAATGACTGTTCTACGGTGTTCTCTTCTGAACAACGGGGGAAGGGTGAGAACCGTTTCTTGTCAACGGGGCTCGAACGAAAAATGGCTGTTCCAACGTTGTTCTCTTTCTGAACAACGAGGGGGAAGCCTTTTAGACTCGGCGTCGCAAAGGCTCGAACTTTGGCACTCAAGGGATTTTGTCCTCCTTCTGGACAAGTGATGGTGAATCTCGAGGTCGAGGTCCCTTGGCGCACAAAGTGAGAGAGGGTCGTGGTGATGTTTCGCGACGAAAATCTGGATCTCCAATCTGATCTTAGTGGTAAAGTTTCCATCTAAATAGTCGAGACACTCCATTGGCGTGGGAGACAATCGAGTGGGAACTTCGAGGGAATGCACAGCCGAGGCTTGGAACAATGCCTTATCTGCCCATAAGCCTAACTCAATCTGGCGAGGTCGGCGTATGGGGGCAAACGGGGGGACGATAACCTCCTTGTTTAAACATTGACATCCGGTGGCTGCGATAAGACGCCAAGCTTCGAAGCGAAGATGCACTTGGGAGCATCGTGGTTTTAAATAATATGTGATAGGAGTTGAAACTAACGCTGCCTCAACCCGTTATATCACAGGGGAGTTTGGTGAGGTTTGTAGAACCGAGGCTTCAATCGTGCACACTGAGGGCATTCAGAGCACACCCTCCTCACATCTTCAATGGAATAAGTAAGATTTCTCACTCTGCCAAAATGAGCAAGTCTTGTTGCACCAGGATGGCAAAGTCGAGCGTGGAGCTCAGATAGTTTCTCGTTATTGACAGTAGCTCCATAGTGAGCACGCGAGAGAGTGTCTGCAGTAATGTTGTATTTACCAAGACGGTACACGATGTCATAATTATAGCACCGCAACTCGATCCTCCATCGCTGAATTTTATCATTCTTGATTTTTCCAAGCCGATTCGTACGGAACATAGAGCTGACAGCCTGTTGGTCCGTAACTAAGGCGAAACGTGGTCCTTTCAAGTAATGAGACCACCTCTTTACATATTCCATAATTGCACATGCCTTCTTTTCTACTGCAGAGTGTTTGCGTTCAGTAGGTGTGAGGGTGCGAGAGAAACAGGAAACTAAACGGCTTGTCTGATTCAGAGTAGCAGCAATGGCTGTATCGGAGGCATCAGTTTCAATTACCAAAGGAATAGTTTCATCAATCGAGTGCACAACAGCCTTCTCAATCTCTTCTTTGAGGTCATCGATGGCTTTAAGGGCCTCTGGAGTCAGATGAAAAGTGTCAGTGGCAACAAGAGGTCTGATCTTGTCAGGGAATCAGGAAACCCACTGGGAATAATAGGAAAACATAACAATAACACGGCGTAAGAAAGTACGGTCTTTAGGGATCAGTAATTCCTTTAATGGACGTAAACATCCAGAATCTGTCTTGAGAGAGCCGTGGGTTATTTTTTAAATGACAGACTTAGTCTCGTTGAAGGTAAGGTTGTGGAACCGGGCAGCCTCTTGAAATTTCGCCAAGTTGTCGTCGTGCTCCAGCTGGGTTTTCCATGCTACGACAATATTGTTCACATAAGCATAAGTTTCATGCAGATCGTCCTTTGGAAACAAGCAACGCCGTTCGTAACCCCGAATGGCACTCTGCGAAATTGATATAGCTTGTCATTCGCTTCAAAAGCAGTATATGGTATAGTATTTAGTTATTAATGGATTTATTTTGGGTTACTAAATCAGCCTAAATAGCGTTTCGAAAACCATTACCATAGATTTGTTTGATGAAAGTTAGTCATCTGCTAGTTTTTAGGCCTACGACTAAAGTGAAATAAATTTTGAGTTTAGATGTAAATTCTGTCCTAGGTTTAAGAAAAACAATTAAACAAATATAAATATATTCACAGAATCAACGAATGCACAATGAGATAAATTGCATTAGGTATACAATGTAAGATATGGTAAAATATGATTTAAAGTAACAAGATGTGAAGTGAAATGAAGAGTGAAATAAATATGAAATAAAAGATGAAATAAAAGATGACTACGATGGACTGTGAATTGGGGGCTGCAATACGAGAAGTAAATATAATTAGGACCTACTCTCGTATGGCCGTTTGCAGAGAATTGTGAGAGGATGTGGAATTAAACTAAGTATGATTTGTTTGGAGGTAAATGACTAATTGTAGAAGGAATGATTACTGACCTTTATGCTGAGAATGGCGAGAGTCGAATGGGATATCTCGTTCTTAATTTGGTTGAGCTGAAACGTGTGTTTGTTTGTGTGTGTGTGAAATTTTAAGAGATGTTGTTTGAACCAGTAGTACGTTAAATGAATTCAGTTTTTCGTCACAGGATATTTGAATTATTAAAGGTTACATAAAATAAATGAATTGCAAAAAGTTATGGATAAATTAGTTGAATGATTGAATGACAAGTTAAGTAAAATAAATGAATTAATTAATTAATTTTTAAGTTGTACATAAATTTGCATGAATTATTTAAATGACAAAAGAATTGAATTTTATACATAATAAATATTGATATATATATATATATATATATATATATATATATATATATATATATATATATATATATATATATATATATATATAAATAAATTTAAGTTTCCCAGGAGGATTTTATTATTGGAATGCACATGGCATTGCTATAATGGCTTGTCCTCTTCCCGTATAGGTATCTGGTGATAAGCACTTTTCAGTTCCAGTGAACTATAGTACTTGTAATGAGACAGTTCCGTGACAATGTCGTCTATTCTTGGAAGAGGGTACGCATCCAAACGAGTGAATCTATTAATGGTCTGTCCATAGTCAACAACTAATCTCTTTCGGTGGCGCTCATTCGACACAACAAGAACTTGTGCTCTCCATGGAGATGTGCTCTCTTCAATAACACCATCATGTAGCATCTTGTTAATTTCATACCTTATGAACTTTATATCACCATCAACAAACCTCTGAGATTTTGTTGCAACGGGTTTGCAATGAGGAGCACGACTTGAAAAGAGACGAGGTGCATCCACAAAAGCAGACAGTATCCTACAAGTAGCAGGGTTGGAGATATTTAGATTTTTCTTGAATCCGCCAAAGTCCACAGTAACACTAGAGTGCTGGCTCATCAAGTCTTGACCAAGAATGACATCACAGTACAAGTCTGGCAGCACAGAAAGCCTTATATTGTAGTAGCACTCACCCTTCAAATTGATGTCAACCGTGAAGCGTCCCTTCACAGGAGACGTGAGTGATGAAGAGGCCATATATATGCTTACAGTCGCTGGAACTACCTTCAACTTGTGCTTCTTGGCATAGTTATGTGAGATGACAGTTTCATACCTCCTTGTGTCGATAAGAGCGGTCGCTTCATTATTCCTGACATCTCTGTTAAGCTATTTAATTGATGTCATGGTAATTATCGATTGCTCAATGACTTTCTTTCACTTGTTGACTGGGATTCAGAGTTTTTTTGTGACATTGAGATGTGCTACGTAAATTCCTGTCAGTTCTTAACTCTGCATTTAATGAATTTGTTCCTTTGAAAAAGATCCAAAGAATAAAAACCCTCCTTGTTATAGGACCATATCTGGTGTGATTGTTGTGCAGAAGAGTACGGCTTGGAGAAGGTACAAACGCCTTATAAGCAGTGGTGGGCGCGATAACGAAAAAATGTATCACGATAACCGATAAATCGATAACGATAACCTTATCAGCAATAATCGATAACTGGAGATAAATTTATCGCCCGATAAGGTGATAACCGATAAATCCAAAATTCTCAGGATATCATGCCCTGGGCTATGATGCCAAAGGTTGGCCTCGGTGCCCTTGTTCACCTTCACCTCAGTGATCTTGGGGAGGCAGGACAAGCACATGGAGATGGAGCTGTGGCCAACCATCTTCTTGTACTTCACCTACTTGCCAAGGAATGGCCAAGGTGACTGAGGCTCAGCCTCAGTGAGCTCAGAGTCAATAGACTCCGCTAGTCTCTTTGGCTTGATGCGAGCATTGTCTCTTGCGACGCTATCTCTAATTCAATACTATGAAATAGCAAAGCACTGCACTACTAAATTACAATAAAAATAGGACCAGTTTAGAATAGGGGCGTAACGTCGTAGGTGTTCAAAACGTTAACAAACCGATTTTAAAAAATAGCACGGGATAGTACATGCATTCATATACACGTGCACAAAAAATTAGAACGTAAGAAGCACGGGAACATATGGAAAAAATCATCAAAGAACGCGTAAAACCGGTAGCGCGCACGAGCAACACCTCATGACCTCTCGTCCGACAGCTGGTGAGAAACTGAAGCTAAGCAAACGTTTTGAGAAGATGTCAAGACCGGCCACCCCGCACTCCATTCAGTATACGAGGGGCGGTCAATAAGTTTTGCGAATCGGTAGGGCAAAACAGAGGAAGGGGGATAGCTGTTTGTGGGGGTTTTAGGACAAGTTATGCCAAGTCAGGACCTGCAGCCGCACGCTCCTGCCTCGTCTATTTAAGAAGCAGTAGCTGATCGCAGATCGTCAGTACAAATATTTCAATAATGGAGAAGGTTGAGCACATCGCAGTGATCAAATTTTTGACCAAGGAATGCAAGAATGCAAAAGAGATCCATGAACGCATGGTTGCAGTGTACACCGACACCGCCCCTTCCTATGCAACCACTGCTGGCTGGAATAGGGAGTTCCGCCATGGTCGTGAGTCCCTTGAAGATGAACCCCGTCCAGGACGCCCGCCAGACGTGACCACCGAGGACAATGTGGCCCGTGTGGAAGGGATGATCCTCGAAAATCGACGGGTGAAGGTCGAAGAAATCGAGCGAGAACTTGGAATATCACATGGAAGTGTTATCAACATCATCCACGACAATTTGGCCATGACCAAGGTCTCTGCCCGTTGGGTCCCTAAAAACCTCACGCCCCATGATCGACTTTAACGTCGTCAAAGTTCGGAGGAGCTGCTGTTCCTATACAACCAAGACCCGGCGGGATTCGAGTCACGCATAGTGACAGGTGATGAAACGTGGGTCCATCACTGTGATCCCAAGACCAAGCTCGAAAGCATGGCCTGGAAGCACAGGGGCTCTCCTACCCCCATCAAGTTCCGGTCCCAACACTCAGCCGGGAAGATCATGTCCACCATCTTCTGGGATTATGAGGGAGTGTTGATGGTGGACTATGCGCCTCGTGGAAGGACCATCACAGGCCAATATTACGCCGAGGAACTGGCTGGGTTGAAGAAGTGCATCCGTCAGAAGCGGCGCAGCAAGTTGACACGCTGTGTCCTGCTCCTTCACGACAATGCCCCTGTCCACAAGGCTAGAGTTGCACAAGCTGCCCTCGAGTGCGGATTTAAGGAGTTCCCCCCCCCTACAGTCTAGATCTGGCCCCTAGCGACTACTTTTTATTCCGCCAGCTCAAGGTTGCACTGCGTGGACGCCGGTTTGTGGACGATGAAGATGTCCAGCTCGCCGTCCAGGAGTGGATTGAACAGCAGTCGAGAGATTTCTGGTTGTCGAGAATTTGAAGCATCAGGGAAAAGTGGCGCAAGTGCATTGAAGTCGAGGGTAGTTATACGTATTGAAAAAATAATAAAACACTTTTCCTCATATCTCGTTTCCTTATATCCGAATTGCAAAACTTATTGACCACCCCTCGTACGTTCAGTTCCTAGCTCGGACCTACCTATTTCTGCCCCTGTGCTAAACTGGGACCAAAATCTGAAATCGTTGATTATCGCTAATTTGGAACCAAAAGTATTGGCGATACCGCTGAATAGACAACGCAGAAAAAAATCGGATAACCGATAACCCGATATTGTTATCTCGATAATGCCCACCTATGCTTACAAGCCACTTTAGTCGTAGCGCCCCACCCACTGTTCAAGCTTAGTTGTATTTCAGAGACCTAAATATTCTCTATAAAAGAAACACACTGCAAGCTGTTTCTGTTTATGAAGAGTCTCTCCTATCATGTGGTGACCGTAAAAGACTTCATGGTTACTTAAGAAATAAAAAAGTTGACAGACCATCTGTAGGTCCTCTCTTAATTAACAGTTGTTGGGTAATGGTAATGGCTCCATGGCTAATCACCTAGCAGATTATTTCTCTTCTGTCTTTGTGGATAATGTGCAGGTCAATCCCTTTCCGCATCAAAGTTCCTGCTCTCTTTGTATTCAAAAAAAAAATATATATATATATATATATATATATATATATATATATATATATATATATATATATATATATATATATATATATATATATATATATTAATTAATGACAGTTATTCATTTGGAACTTTCTTCTAGTTATGGTCCCGATAATCTCCCTTCATTACTTTTTAGGAATTGTTCCTCTTCTTTATGTTATCCCTTTTTACTTATCTTTAATAAAAGTATTTATTCAATGAAAGTTCCCTCTGCTTGGAAGGTTGCACGTTTTACCCCTGTTTAAGAAGGGCATTCATTCTGACCCTTCAAACTACCTGCCTATAAGCTTGACATCGATATGTTCTAAAACTCTTGAGAGAATAATAGTTTCGTAGCTTTATGCCTATCAAGTTTTCAGTTTGTTTTCGTGCAGGTTTATCTTTTGTAATTAGCCAACCTTTTTGCTTGCCTTAAGTCTTATTCCTGCCTTACTGGCTGGAAGATGCAGCAGCGACTGGTGAGGGATTGAAGCCCCTCACCAAGGTAATAGCGAGTCTGTAAGATGCCCTCAAGACGAATTTCTCTTTTCTACCGAATTTTTATTGGTATCCCACCATTACTTTCATAATGATAATATTTTACCTAGAAAATGTGAAAGCAATAAAGAATGGCTTCTTTGCTCTTATTTAAAATCGTTTTTTTTTTTCTATAATTCAACTTACAAAAATCCCTGCTCTTCAAATTCTTTTATGGCGGCCAAATTTTTACCTTAATACTGAAGCTTTAATACTTATAAATGTTTGTAGAAATTCTTATGAAAAAAGGGTTAAACATAATTTTCCGTTATTACTTTGGCCTTTCTTTTACACTCTGAACCCGTACTAAAAAGATAGCCCACTTCAAAATTTAGAACGGACTTTTATAGTCGTTGAAGTACAAATTTGAAAGGTTTATTGTTTTTATATAGTTCAAGTAAACAAGGGTTAACAAATGCTTAATTGTCAAGATTGCGAAGAAAAAGTTAAATGCTTCTAAATTTTAATTTATTTCGATAAGGTTGTGTCTTGTTTTGATTGTTTACAACCATCAAAGATTATTAAAGATAGCAAACTGTGATCCAAGAATGCCAATCTAGTTTTATGCTGTTTATTGTGGTGTCAGTGGCATATTTTTAAAGAAAGTGAATTTTCGATTTATTGATAAAGTACTACGATAAGTTAATCGTCAAATGAGTGTCGTTAGCAATATGAATAAACCAGGTTAGTAATATGGCAATGGCAGTTTTGTCTTTATTCCTTAGAATTTTATGTATTCATGATTATTTTAAAATCATGGAGAGATAGCCTTAAGTACTTTTACTTTACAACAGTGTTTCTCAACCTTTTTATTTTTGCAGAACCCTTGAAATAATTTGTACCTATAATTCACAAACCTTATATTCCTGAACTTCAGTAAAAATAGGGAGTGAAACTTCAGAAGACCTATGCCATGTTTTTTGTGTAATTGTGGAGAGTATGGCCGGTTCCGAGTTCTTAGCTTATTTTGGGGCTATTTTTCCTAGATACTTTTTCTGGACTGTATATTTATGTTTTTGGTAAATGTGAAGATCAGCAGTGCGCCCGAAAAGTGTATGTTTTGTTCACCCGCGCATGCATATTCATGCGTGTTTGGTTAAATAAAAACATTTGAACATTATTCTATAGACAATTATGATTATACTGGGGGCTGTACCCCCCAGACTCCCCCTAAATTGATTGAAACTCAGGATCATTGTAGGGGGGTCTCCCTGCAGTGATAACCCCCCCCCACCCCTCATGAGCAGTCCCCTTGAATTCACTCAAAAAAGGTGAAACATATTGGAACAAAGAAGATATATTTGGCATCCCATCATTGGCGCTGCTGATCTTCATATTTACCATGTTTTTCAGCTGAAATCTATTGGGATGAAGTTTATGGTGATTTTGCTTCCCTGCGAGTAGCAGAAGCGATTTTGTAAAAAAAAGAAGTGAGAATTAATGTTAGGTAGGTTATTTTCTAAAAAAAAATTCTGATTATATAAAGGGGGGGGGGCGTACCCCCCAGATCCCTCCCAAATGATTGAAATTTCAAGGTAATCCGCGGATTACCATTGCAAGGTAATCCGCCCTATGAACCAACTCTCAGAATTAAACTATTGTTTCTTACACTATGATATTGGTTAGTAGATCTGTACTTACCTTAGGCTGGTGGGTACAGATTAGTAGCAGCGATCCAGAACTCGTGGAATCTCTCTTTCACATCTATAAATTTCTTCATAAAAAACACGTTGCTGAGATACTTGTCCATATATTCCTCTCTCTGTCCATAGTGGGGAACATTTGCTCTCGTATCCTGACAAACTCTTTCTATATTTTGCTTGTTGGCACCAATTTCTGGATCCACAAAATTCTGGCAGTGGTTGATGGTTAGATGTTCGTATCCTTCAGATGACACATTGGAATAGGCTGCCCATCCATCCAATACAACCTTTGTTCCCGTCAAAATCCACCTTTTTATTGCTGCCAGGAGGTTTTTGCAGTTTTGATTTTTGACCAAAACAATGAAAATTTTCTTTGATTCCTGTTCGAACCCTCCCAAAACCCACTGCCCTCCCACTACACAGTCGCGGTTATATTTACATTAGCCAAATTTTGCCTTAGTGATTTTGACTGTTTTGCCGGGACCTCCAAGTGATAAATAAAAAGTTTTGAAATAATATAAAAGAATTTCCCAGCAAAAGCTAAACCAATCAACGAGGGTTTTTTGACAAATGCCGGAGGCGCTGTTGTTATGCTCATAGGTACTCAATTCATGATGAACCAAAACACAATCATTACAATGTTCTCGATGGAGAGGCATGACCCCTGAGGAAAAAAATTCCTTTTTAAGCCGTTGATTTATACTTACAGTGTTCACCTTTGCCATCAGCGCCGATATAAGATTTGTTACACCTGAAGACCCAATTTCTGTTCATTGTAAGTTCTACTTTATAAGTGGGACCAGGGTTGGAAAAAAATCAGATTTTTCAAATAGAAATAAAAAAAATAATTTTTTTTTTATTAAAATTATTAACATCATGACTTAGTGATATTTTATTTAAAATAATTCTTAGCAATATTTTCTTTAATTTATAGGACTTAATATAGATTTATAAGTTCTAATTTCAGTATCTGAAAGTTTCTCATTTAACTTGTTTATCACGGTGCCAGTAACAGTTATATAAATTAATAATTTTGTTTTAATCAAGGATTATTTGGGAGATACCAGTGTTAGTAACTGGTAACTTACATATTTGAATCAGAATAGAAATATCACACTCTTAATCACTCTTCTACTTAGTCATGTATCGTCGGATACAACAGCACTTAAATCGTGAACATTTAAAGAGTACATGGCGCATGAATCATACATTATGACTAATGGTGCAAATCCGTGTGGGTGGGAGCTTAAATACCAATGAGTGGCTGGAAAGGTACCGTGATAAACAAGTTAAATGAGAAACTTTCAGATACTGAAATTAGAACTTATAAATCTATATTAAGTCCTATAATTCAGCCTCTATCACATGTTAAAAAGACATGCTTACCCACGTGTATCCTGCGAGAGGAAGCAGAATTGCATTATCGCCCATCATAGCCAATGTTTAATCAAGGAGGTTCACTTTCCCGTTTCGCCTCCATACGTCGATCTCGCCAGATTGAATTAGGCTTATGGGCAGATAAGATATTTTCCCAGGCAACACTGGGACATTCCCCCAAAGTCCCCCACTCAATTATCCCCTACACCATGGAGATGGCTCCGGCTATTTATACCATGATTTTCCCAATTGAAGCAGATCCAGATTTTCTTTGCGAGGCATCAAGCCAATCCGGTTTTCCTTGTGCACCTAGGAACTCTGCCGAGAAACCCCTTATTGTCCAGAAGAGGACAATATCCCCCTGAGTGCCAAGGTTTGTGCCCTTTGAGACGCCAAGTCAACAAGACCCCCCTGTTGTTCAGAAAGAGAACAACGTTAGAACAGCTATTGTTCTTCAAGCCCATTCATCAAGAAACGGTTCTTGTTCCCAAGACATCATGTCCGGATAATTTAATTCCCCCCTTTTTAATGTTCTTCAAGAGAACGCTTGGTTTCAACAATAACCTCCATTGTTCATCCGATTTGCTGTCACAAGGATTGCTCGTACTTCCGAGCCCCACTTCGCTTTCACTCCTCGAAGACAGTCCTTCCCCCTCGTTAAGGACAACCCCCCAAAGAATCCTTCTGCTGGAAATCGCCAGTTGGACCAAAGATTCCCTCGCATCGTCTTCCTTCTGCACAACAACTTTGTAATTACGTAAGCTGAGCATTACCTTTAATCATTTAACCTTTTGTCAATGCAACCCTGTGCTTTAAATGGTTTAGCAAACCATTCCCCCTTTTTTGTTTGTTTACCATTTTAAATCTCTCCAAATCTTAATCCTCAGATTAGTCAGATATTCCCATGACCCTTTTTATTCACACGTTTCTCCCATTTTTAATCCCTGTTTATGTATAAAACTATTTTATTAATGGTTGCCATATTATTTATCCTTGTGCTCCGTTCCACTTCTTAAGCATATTGAAGATAAATAAGCCTCTCCAGGCCCCCCTTCCTTTTTTGAACTAACCTTGGTCAATCAGATTACCACGCACTCAAAATAGAGAATTATTTCCTTAACGAATAGTTATATATGGTATATCATCGGGAACCTATTTTACAATATATATATATACCGAATTAGAGAATTTGTGTTTCTTGAACATTAATACTGAATTATTCCTTTTGGAACAAGAATCAAAATGAAGGTCCTAAAAAACTTTTTAACAAATCAAACAAGAGAAATCACAACAGAGGCCCCCCCCCCTTCATTTTTAGTCAGAGTTAGGAAGTCAGGCTTCATTAACAACCCCAAAATATGGTTTTCTTGAACAATAAACAACGTAAAATTAATTGAAAAGACTAAATAATGTCAGGCATAGAGTAGGTAGGTTATATAGAAAAGAAATAAGAAAAAAACAGCAAATAAAAGAAAAACCTACTTTTGAACCATTTTAAAAGCACAAAAAGCATTGAAACAAATAGAGCTTTCTGATTGGTCAATGACAGAGCTTAATGCAGATCTGTGATTGGTCAGTAGGATAGCAGAAAAACACTACAAAATAGCCCCCCAAATAAGCTAAAAATCGCATCTGGCCATGCCCTACACAATTACCATTTTTTGTAGTATAAACATTACTAATGGTATTTTTAGGCATTCTAATCATCATTTACAGCTTCGGTTAGGCATAGAAAGCACTTATTTTTAAGATACTAGCCCTCTGAGTAGGATTCTATTTGCAGTTCCCATAATATTATGTTCATTTCCCAATATGTTTCACCTGTCTCATTAACGGTCGTTCACCTAATGTTTGATTGTGTTTGGTTACTGGAAGCCGATTTTGAGCTGTACTATGGGGGGTGTAGCCCCCATACCCCCTGCTCGCTATGATCGCCCTCAGGAAGAAGTAATAAAATGACAGTTAGGTGAAACATATTGGGAAATGGCCGAAATATAATGGGAATGCGAGCTGGATATAGATCTGAAGAATTACCTTTAAAATAACAGCTTTCTGCGCAAAAATGAAGCCATAAAGGATGACTAAAATGCCAACAAACACCATTAGTAGTGTTTTTACGTACTTGCTATTTATTTATAGATTATTCATTTATGTGTTTGGATAATATTTCAGTTTAGAGGGGCTATTTCTGGGCTACAATTAATGTGATCAGCTCTGCACATTTATTGAAATAATACTTTCAAAATATACCCCCACACCCTTCAACTTAAAAAAACCTTTTAATATTCCTAATTTGAAAGGTTAACATTTAGATTTGAATGCAAAAGGTGATTGCTAAATGTCAACAACACCATAGTCTTGTTAAATTACCTAATAATTAATCACTTCACAACAAAAACTAAACCATCTCCACCTTTCACTATTATAATCCAGCCGCGCTTCTTTTTGACTCCTGTTGCAAAAGGCATAGTAAAGTCCAACAAACAGAGTTCCCAGGAATTATGCTCTTTTAACTGCTTGCCTCCAGGATTGCCAGTATATGAAAATAATGGTTTATTTTCACATTAAATGAAAGCAAAGCTCGCTATAATATCTTAAAAATATGTACTTTCAGTGTTAAACTGAAACTATGAGTACTTATATAACACTAATAACACTAATGGTGCAAATCCGTGTGGGTGGGAGCTTAAATACCAATGAGTGGCTGGAAAGGTACCGTGATAAACAAGTTAAATGAGAAACTTTCAGATACTGAAATTAGAACTTATAAATCTATATTAAGTCCTATAATTCAGCCTCTATCACATGTTAAAAAGACATGCTTACCCACGTGTATCCTGCGAGAGGAAGCAGAATTGCATTATCGCCCATCATAGCCAATGTTTAATCAAGGAGGTTCACTTTCCCGTTTCGCCTCCATACGTCGATCTCGCCAGATTGAATTAGGCTTATGGGCAGATAAGATATTTTCCCAGGCAACACTGGGACATTCCCCCAAAGTCCCCCACTCAATTATCCCCTACACCATGGAGATGGCTCCGGCTATTTATACCATGATTTTCCCAATTGAAGCAGATCCAGATTTTCTTTGCGAGGCATCAAGCCAATCCGGTTTTCCTTGTGCACCTAGGAACTCTGCCGAGAAACCCCTTATTGTCCAGAAGAGGACAATATCCCCCTGAGTGCCAAGGTTTGTGCCCTTTGAGACGCCAAGTCAACAAGACCCCCCTGTTGTTCAGAAAGAGAACAACGTTAGAACAGCTATTGTTCTTCAAGCCCATTCATCAAGAAACGGTTCTTGTTCCCAAGACATCATGTCCGGATAATTTAATTCCCCCCTTTTTAATGTTCTTCAAGAGAACGCTTGGTTTCAACAATAACCTCCATTGTTCATCCGATTTGCTGTCACAAGGATTGCTCGTACTTCCGAGCCCCACTTCGCTTTCACTCCTCGAAGACAGTCCTTCCCCCTCGTTAAGGACAACCCCCCAAAGAATCCTTCTGCTGGAAATCGCCAGTTGGACCAAAGATTCCCTCGCATCGTCTTCCTTCTGCACAACAACTTTGTAATTACGTAAGCTGAGCATTACCTTTAATCATTTAACCTTTTGTCAATGCAACCCTGTGCTTTAAATGGTTTAGCAAACCATTCCCCCTTTTTTGTTTGTTTACCATTTTAAATCTCTCCAAATCTTAATCCTCAGATTAGTCAGATATTCCCATGACCCTTTTTATTCACACGTTTCTCCCATTTTTAATCCCTGTTTATGTATAAAACTATTTTATTAATGGTTGCCATATTATTTATCCTTGTGCTCCGTTCCACTTCTTAAGCATATTGAAGATAAATAAGCCTCTCCAGGCCCCCCTTCCTTTTTTGAACTAACCTTGGTCAATCAGATTACCACGCACTCAAAATAGAGAATTATTTCCTTAACGAATAGTTATATATGGTATATCATCGGGAACCTATTTTACAATATATATATATACCGAATTAGAGAATTTGTGTTTCTTGAACATTAATACTGAATTATTCCTTTTGGAACAAGAATCAAAATGAAGGTCCTAAAAAACTTTTTAACAAATCAAACAAGAGAAATCACAACAGAGGCCCCCCCCCCTTCATTTTTAGTCAGAGTTAGGAAGTCAGGCTTCATTAACAACCCCAAAATATGGTTTTCTTGAACAATAAACAACGTAAAATTAATTGAAAAGACTAAATAATGTCAGGCATAGAGTAGGTAGGTTATATAGAAAAGAAATAAGAAAAAAACAGCAAATAAAAGAAAAACCTACTTTTGAACCATTTTAAAAGCACAAAAAGCATTGAAACAAATAGAGCTTTCTGATTGGTCAATGACAGAGCTTAATGCAGATCTGTGATTGGTCAGTAGGATAGCAGAAAAACACTACAAAATAGCCCCCCAAATAAGCTAAAAATCGCATCTGGCCATGCCCTACACAATTACCATTTTTTGTAGTATAAACATTACTAATGGTATTTTTAGGCATTCTAATCATCATTTACAGCTTCGGTTAGGCATAGAAAGCACTTATTTTTAAGATACTAGCCCTCTGAGTAGGATTCTATTTGCAGTTCCCATAATATTATGTTCATTTCCCAATATGTTTCACCTGTCTCATTAACGGTCGTTCACCTAATGTTTGATTGTGTTTGGTTACTGGAAGCCGATTTTGAGCTGTACTATGGGGGGTGTAGCCCCCATACCCCCTGCTCGCTATGATCGCCCTCAGGAAGAAGTAATAAAATGACAGTTAGGTGAAACATATTGGGAAATGGCCGAAATATAATGGGAATGCGAGCTGGATATAGATCTGAAGAATTACCTTTAAAATAACAGCTTTCTGCGCAAAAATGAAGCCATAAAGGATGACTAAAATGCCAACAAACACCATTAGTAGTGTTTTTACGTACTTGCTATTTATTTATAGATTATTCATTTATGTGTTTGGATAATATTTCAGTTTAGAGGGGCTATTTCTGGGCTACAATTAATGTGATCAGCTCTGCACATTTATTGAAATAATACTTTCAAAATATACCCCCACACCCTTCAACTTAAAAAAACCTTTTAATATTCCTAATTTGAAAGGTTAACATTTAGATTTGAATGCAAAAGGTGATTGCTAAATGTCAACAACACCATAGTCTTGTTAAATTACCTAATAATTAATCACTTCACAACAAAAACTAAACCATCTCCACCTTTCACTATTATAATCCAGCCGCGCTTCTTTTTGACTCCTGTTGCAAAAGGCATAGTAAAGTCCAACAAACAGAGTTCCCAGGAATTATGCTCTTTTAACTGCTTGCCTCCAGGATTGCCAGTATATGAAAATAATGGTTTATTTTCACATTAAATGAAAGCAAAGCTCGCTATAATATCTTAAAAATATGTACTTTCAGTGTTAAACTGAAACTATGAGTACTTATATAACACTAATAACACTAATGGTGCAAATCCGTGTGGGTGGGAGCTTAAATACCAATGAGTGGCTGGAAAGGTACCGTGATAAACAAGTTAAATGAGAAACTTTCAGATACTGAAATTAGAACTTATAAATCTATATTAAGTCCTATAATTCAGCCTCTATCACATGTTAAAAAGACATGCTTACCCACGTGTATCCTGCGAGAGGAAGCAGAATTGCATTATCGCCCATCATAGCCAATGTTTAATCAAGGAGGTTCACTTTCCCGTTTCGCCTCCATACGTCGATCTCGCCAGATTGAATTAGGCTTATGGGCAGATAAGATATTTTCCCAGGCAACACTGGGACATTCCCCCAAAGTCCCCCACTCAATTATCCCCTACACCATGGAGATGGCTCCGGCTATTTATACCATGATTTTCCCAATTGAAGCAGATCCAGATTTTCTTTGCGAGGCATCAAGCCAATCCGGTTTTCCTTGTGCACCTAGGAACTCTGCCGAGAAACCCCTTATTGTCCAGAAGAGGACAATATCCCCCTGAGTGCCAAGGTTTGTGCCCTTTGAGACGCCAAGTCAACAAGACCCCCCTGTTGTTCAGAAAGAGAACAACGTTAGAACAGCTATTGTTCTTCAAGCCCATTCATCAAGAAACGGTTCTTGTTCCCAAGACATCATGTCCGGATAATTTAATTCCCCCCTTTTTAATGTTCTTCAAGAGAACGCTTGGTTTCAACAATAACCTCCATTGTTCATCCGATTTGCTGTCACAAGGATTGCTCGTACTTCCGAGCCCCACTTCGCTTTCACTCCTCGAAGACAGTCCTTCCCCCTCGTTAAGGACAACCCCCCAAAGAATCCTTCTGCTGGAAATCGCCAGTTGGACCAAAGATTCCCTCGCATCGTCTTCCTTCTGCACAACAACTTTGTAATTACGTAAGCTGAGCATTACCTTTAATCATTTAACCTTTTGTCAATGCAACCCTGTGCTTTAAATGGTTTAGCAAACCATTCCCCCTTTTTTGTTTGTTTACCATTTTAAATCTCTCCAAATCTTAATCCTCAGATTAGTCAGATATTCCCATGACCCTTTTTATTCACACGTTTCTCCCATTTTTAATCCCTGTTTATGTATAAAACTATTTTATTAATGGTTGCCATATTATTTATCCTTGTGCTCCGTTCCACTTCTTAAGCATATTGAAGATAAATAAGCCTCTCCAGGCCCCCCTTCCTTTTTTGAACTAACCTTGGTCAATCAGATTACCACGCACTCAAAATAGAGAATTATTTCCTTAACGAATAGTTATATATGGTATATCATCGGGAACCTATTTTACAATATATATATATACCGAATTAGAGAATTTGTGTTTCTTGAACATTAATACTGAATTATTCCTTTTGGAACAAGAATCAAAATGAAGGTCCTAAAAAACTTTTTAACAAATCAAACAAGAGAAATCACAACAGAGGCCCCCCCCCCTTCATTTTTAGTCAGAGTTAGGAAGTCAGGCTTCATTAACAACCCCAAAATATGGTTTTCTTGAACAATAAACAACGTAAAATTAATTGAAAAGACTAAATAATGTCAGGCATAGAGTAGGTAGGTTATATAGAAAAGAAATAAGAAAAAAACAGCAAATAAAAGAAAAACCTACTTTTGAACCATTTTAAAAGCACAAAAAGCATTGAAACAAATAGAGCTTTCTGATTGGTCAATGACAGAGCTTAATGCAGATCTGTGATTGGTCAGTAGGATAGCAGAAAAACACTACAAAATAGCCCCCCAAATAAGCTAAAAATCGCATCTGGCCATGCCCTACACAATTACCATTTTTTGTAGTATAAACATTACTAATGGTATTTTTAGGCATTCTAATCATCATTTACAGCTTCGGTTAGGCATAGAAAGCACTTATTTTTAAGATACTAGCCCTCTGAGTAGGATTCTATTTGCAGTTCCCATAATATTATGTTCATTTCCCAATATGTTTCACCTGTCTCATTAACGGTCGTTCACCTAATGTTTGATTGTGTTTGGTTACTGGAAGCCGATTTTGAGCTGTACTATGGGGGGTGTAGCCCCCATACCCCCTGCTCGCTATGATCGCCCTCAGGAAGAAGTAATAAAATGACAGTTAGGTGAAACATATTGGGAAATGGCCGAAATATAATGGGAATGCGAGCTGGATATAGATCTGAAGAATTACCTTTAAAATAACAGCTTTCTGCGCAAAAATGAAGCCATAAAGGATGACTAAAATGCCAACAAACACCATTAGTAGTGTTTTTACGTACTTGCTATTTATTTATAGATTATTCATTTATGTGTTTGGATAATATTTCAGTTTAGAGGGGCTATTTCTGGGCTACAATTAATGTGATCAGCTCTGCACATTTATTGAAATAATACTTTCAAAATATACCCCCACACCCTTCAACTTAAAAAAACCTTTTAATATTCCTAATTTGAAAGGTTAACATTTAGATTTGAATGCAAAAGGTGATTGCTAAATGTCAACAACACCATAGTCTTGTTAAATTACCTAATAATTAATCACTTCACAACAAAAACTAAACCATCTCCACCTTTCACTATTATAATCCAGCCGCGCTTCTTTTTGACTCCTGTTGCAAAAGGCATAGTAAAGTCCAACAAACAGAGTTCCCAGGAATTATGCTCTTTTAACTGCTTGCCTCCAGGATTGCCAGTATATGAAAATAATGGTTTATTTTCACATTAAATGAAAGCAAAGCTCGCTATAATATCTTAAAAATATGTACTTTCAGTGTTAAACTGAAACTATGAGTACTTATATAACACTCCAAATACAGCAAAGGTCTTCTGAAGTTTGACCAAAAACAGTACTAATGGCGCTTTTAGGCATTAACATAATTTCACTGTTGACAAAAGCCACAAAGGTTATCTGCATCTATCAGAAAAGAAACAGAGCAAGGTATAGTGCATACTGCAGAGCAAGAAAGGAGTCAAGGGCAGTAAGGGAAACTATCTACTAGTTCGAAAAATCCCTTGCACTAGAAGTTAAGGAAAACCCCTGTGCCTTCTTTGCCTACGCCAGGAGTAAGTCTAAGATAAAGGAGGTGGTATCTAGGCTGAAATGAACAGATGGCACCCTCACAGAGTCTTATCAAGAGGCAGCTGATTTGTTAAACAAGGAATTCCAGAAGGTTTTCATCAAAGAACCAGAAACCCCAATACCATGAATGATTAACCGTTTTGAAAAAGGATTATTGAGCCAATGTAAATTCAGCATATAGGAAGTGAGAAAGTTATTGGAGGCCCTGCATGAGGACTCTTGACCTAAACCAGATGAGGTTCACTCCAAATTGCTTAAGGAGTGTGCAGCTACACTTGCATTTCTGCTTTTGGTTGTGCTCAGGAAAACCCTCACCAATGGTGCAATCCCAGAGGACTGGAAAAAGGCAAACATTACACTAATTTTTAAGAAGGAAGAAAAGTCAGGGCCACTCAACTACAGACCATTAAACCTTACTTCTGTCACCTGCAAAGTAATCGAAAAGCTGCTGAAGCACAGGATAATCAACCACCTGTAGGAAAACAACTTACTAAGTGATGCTCAACATGGTTTCAGTTCGGAGAGGGCAGCTCATGTCTGACCTAGCTGTTAGAATTCTGTCAAGCCTGAGGACACTTTCAATGGATGGGCTGTATATGGATTGTAAAAAAGCGTTTGACACTGTCCCTCATCAGCAGCTACTGGAGAAGTTATAGGCAGTTGGAATCTCTGGAGAATTTTTAACACGGATAAAGAACTTTTTGTGTCAGAGTCCATCGTGTCAACATCAAGGGGTCACACTGAGAGTGGCTAAGTGTTTGGAGCAGGGTGCCAAAAGGTAGTGTGCTGGGCCCAGTGCTCTTCTTAGTGTACATTAACAACTTTATGGACAATGTAGAGTCCAGTGGAAAACTCTTTGCCAATGATGCAAAACTGTACAGGAGAGTTAATGCACCCCTGGATAAATGGAACAGTCTTTCGGGGAAGGTTGTAACGAGTCAGTGTAAACAACTTTAAAATCAATTATGACAAGTATTGTGACACTCTAAGACAGAGAAGAGGCACCTTTTATGAGCTTTAGCTCCCATGCTTCTTAACTTTCATTAAGTTCTTGTCTGTTTAGTTGTTTTATCTTGTAATGTCTACCTTGTGACCTGTTCTGGCAATATGAGCTTTTTTCTGTCATATCTGGTGGTTTTATTTGAAAACATGCTCCATAATCTTAGAAGCAAATTATAAAATATATTTAGTCTATATACAGAGTTATCACAAAGTTTGTAGTAAAAAAAAATTAACTTGTCAGTATTAATTAACCGTTTGCAGTGAAAATAAGTAGAAATGAAGAATAGAAATTGTCTTTGTCAATAAACTGAGAAGGATCAATCTTGTGTATTTGAGCACAATGATGATATTTTCTACAGTGTATCTATTAAATTTTCTACTGCAGAAAGACTTTTGAAATCCATTTATATTCATAAACTAAACCCTCCCTTTATCATTCATCTTCTACCTCCTCCCCTCCCACTGAATATTGTACATTATAAATTAGATACAGTGGAACCTTGGTTTTTTAATCTAATTCATTCCTGAAGGCCGCTCGTGAACCAAAAGTTTGAAAACTGAAAGAATTTTCCCCATAGGAATCAATGTAAAATAGATTAATCCATTCCTGGACCCCAGATGATTGCTTATTCAAACTTTTACAACAGTATTTTGTGTACAAGTTCATACACAAAACCAATGAAAATTATTAGATCTAACAAAACAGATAAACACAACTGAATAAAGCTATAAATAAGAAAGGCAATTTCATTCATCCTTACCTGGGCTGAGGAGTTGATGGATCAAGTGAAGGGTGGAGAGGAGGTGGAAGGGAAGGGATGTTATTGTTTGGAAGGGGAAGTGCCCCTCCATAAGAACTTCAGGAGGTTTTTCCATCTCCTGGATTTTATGTTTGTTGCTATCAGATTCTGCCTGGGATTCACTTGGCCTCTTTTTCGCTAAAAACCTTTCTATTGAAACTTGCTTTTGCCTCTGTTTCACAATGTTACGGAAATGAGCCATAGCATTGTAACGACACGACACGACTTGCTGCTGCCTTATGAGGGTGATACATTTCAACAAAATTTTTCACTTCACACCATTTTGCACACATTTCTTTAATAAGAGCACTAGGCAATTCCTCCCTTCCCTCCTCTTCCTCCGAAGATATCTCCTCAAGCACCTGCTTCTGTCTCTTCTTCTGAAACAGTTTGAGTTTGTCAGTAGACAACTCGATGCTGTGTTCCTCCACCAGCTCTTCGACATCATCATCGTTGACTTCCAGGCCCATGCTTTTGCCCAGAGACACGATGTCATCGGCAACTTCAGTAGGCTGTGTCTCAAATCACTCAAAATCTCTCTTCAACACAGTCAGGCCAGAGGTTCTTCCAGGCTGAGTTCAAGGTCCTGCGAGCCAGTTGCTGCCAGGCATTGTCAATAAGACCTAAGCAATGCAGGATATTGAAGTGGTTCTTCCAAAAGTCACGGAGAGTTAACTCCCTCCCAGAAGTAACCTCAAAGCACCTTTGAAAAAGTGCTTTGGTGTATAACTTCTTAAAGTTAGAAATGACCTTTTGGTCCATTGGCTGAATCAGTGGAGTCGTATTAGCAAGCAGAAACTTCACAGTGAGGAAGTCAAACTCTTTCAGTAACTCAGCCACCGTGTATGCGGGGTGGGCAGCAGCATTGTCCATCAACAGCACGCACTTCACTGGAAAGTTATTTTTATTAAGGTAATCCCTCACACTAGGAGGGAAAACTTCATGGATTCATTCCAGGAAAAAACTGTCTGGTCGCCGAGGCATTACTGTTAGCCCTCCACATGATGTGCAACAGCTTTTCATAATGTTGTTTTTCTTAAACACACCAGGGTTCTTTGAATGATACACAAGCATTGGCTTCACCTTAAAATTACTGCTAGCATTGCCACAAAGCAAAAGAGATAGCCTTTCCTTCATAGGCTTGTGTCTAGGCAAAGCCTTTTCCTCTTGGGTTATATATGTATGTTCTTTTGGGCATTTTCTTTCAAAACAGTCCAGTTTCATCACAATTAAAACACTGCCTGGGGGATAAAACCCTCAGCACTCACGTATGCACTAAACTCTTCCGCATCTTTTTTTGTTAACACTTGCAGCCTCTCCATGATGAACCACACTGTGTATGTCACTTTGCTTCTTAAATTTTTCAAACCAGCCTCGACTAGCCTTAAACACACCAGTCTCAGAACTGTTCCTGAGGGTTTCTTGAGCAAATCCTGATGCAAATGCTTCGCTTTCTCACAAATTATTGTGTCCGAAATACTGTCGCCCGCCAACTGCTTTTTGTTGATCCAAATCAATAGCAACTTTTCCACTTCTAATGTCTGAGATCTTTGCTTGGTGATCACAGTCACTCCTTTGGCAACCTTAGCTTCTTTTATTGCTTCCTTATTCTTTAGGATGGTACAAATCAAAGACTTTGCTAAGCCATACTGTAAAGCCAGATCTGAAACACGAATGCCATTCTCATGCTTTCTTATAATCTCTTTCTTCACTTCTATTGTTGTTCTCACTATTTTTCTTTCTGCCTTTCCACTTTCACTACCTTTCTTAGGTCCTATAGTGGCTTATGAAATAGAAGAAATAATGCACAACACAAGAAATACCGGCAAAATTAGACAACAGTTCTTAGCGTGTATACTCTGAGTGTGGGCTGAGGCAAGACTGACCCCACACGCTTAGTCACTCAGTGGTCATGTGCTGCCTGTGTGGTATTGTTGGCTTGTTCGGCAACCGAGTTATGGTATGACAACTGGGGCAATTTTGAGTTCAAAATTTTGTCCGAAAAGGAAACCGTTCGACAACTGAGGTTCCACCTTTTAATAAATACAGATCTTGATTAAAATTCATGTTTTGATAATAGTGTTCCTTTCTATTTCACAGTTATCCTGATGATGAGGTTAGACCTCGAAGCAACGATAAAGTAGTAAAGATTAATTCTTTCACATTTGTCTTGATTTTGACCTTCTTGTGAAACTCTGAGTTTCACAAAACTCTCTATTAAAAAAATATATACGAATATCTTTGGCCATTTTTTTTCTAACATCTAAAAAAATTAACTTTTAAATTGTTTTCCAAATAACTGGTTTGTTTTGTCTTTGTGAACAAATACGCTATGCAAAACTATATCATTTCAAATATCTTGAGTGTTTTATCAGTTTGCAAAAAAGAGAGGAAAAAATAATTAATCTAGTGTTTTATATGTTGAGCTTTTCCTTGCACTTTAGTGTAAATGTAATAACTTTGCTTTGGTAATTCCTCATATTGCATTGAAGGGAATTATTTTAATATATGTATGTTTGAAAATTGCAGTAAATGGACTAAAATTTGCATGTGGAATATCAAAGGGATTTGAATCCAAATCCATTAATTTATCAGACCATTCCCTTATACCAGGTATTGCAAAAGTCCTGTTACACACTTTATGATGCTTTTAACAAAGGACACAATGATAGTTTTGATGCAGACATTTTTTTATTGTTTTAATATATATATAAATATCTTTAACTTGTAATATTAATTTGGCCACCCTCAGTGGTGAGCCAGTGCTCAAGTCAAGACCTGAGGGCCATGCACACATTGCGGACAAAGCTCTTCCTCATGCTGGCCCACACCTGGTTGATGGAGGAATTCAGCTCATTGACGTTACTGTGGTGGACCTTGTAGGCCTTGCCCTCAGCTTGCACACACTTGCTGTAGTTGATGGGATTAAGGTCAGGCATCTGCGGGGGGCCAAAATCCTTTGACCAGAAGTTTATGTTCAGCCCCAATCACTCTTGCATGGTCTTGGTTGTGTGAGCCAGGGCACTGTCCTGCTGAAAGACAGGTCCTCATTCTTTGTGATCTTTCTCACCCATGTCAGGACTTTCTTGGCCAAAATGTCCCTGTAATCAGCTGCATTGAGCCTGTAACTGGCTGCGATCCACACCGGCGGCATCTTTTCACCGTTCAAAGCCACAATGTCAAGCATCATTATGGAGGCCGTATGCCGTGGACACATGGCAGTCATTCTGCTTGTTGATGATGATCAATTGTGAAGGTTTTTTCATCAGAAAAATGAGAATTCGATTGTCATGACTCATCAAGTTGATGAGGAAAAACAGTATTCCAAACATTGTTCTCGCATAGGGTCGGTGAGCAGAGGCCTTTCCACACAACTCAAGCTCGTTGTCCTCCTCAACAGCCTTGGATACCATGGCCACCGAGTCATTTTGACAACTTGAGGTCTGTTTGAATAAGGTTGATCTTTGAGGGGTCTTTCCTGTTCTTGAGACTCTGGATGGGCACCCGACTGACATTGAGCCACTTGGTGATATCGGACTTATAGCCTGCACATAGGAGAGCAGAGATCTTGATTCTTTTCACTTTCATCTTGACACACCTACAGTCCTGCACACAAGGGAAAAGACACTTTAATGAAAGTGCTGGAAGAATATAACTTTTTCTTTCATACCTAATCCTCTAGAAAGATGAAAAAAAAAAAGTGTAGCAGAATTTTTGCCAAAACCCAGTATCATTAACAATTTCTACCCCTTTTCATGTGATTGTTTATGCAAACCTTTTATTTTTTTCTCAAGTCACTGGCAATTTAAAATAGGGGTTTGTGAAAACTATCTTAATTATTATGACTTAAGTTCAAATTTTTTGCTTGCCTTTCTAACCATTGAGAACTGGATTAAATCAAGTGTTATAGCTGTGCAAAGGCAGAGGTTTGAGTTGAGTATGCAGTAACCAAGGTATGGCAGAATTGTATTTTCTATTTTACACTGAGATGGTAAGTTAAAGTCCAACATTAATTGGCAGAAGCTTTTTGAAGACAAAATAAGTATATGCCTATGTCTGCTAAATGCACAAATAAACTGCTAGTTCTTACCTTAACAGCATTTGAATTTGCTCAGTTGCATGCTTAGCATTTATCTTATGTCGTTTTTTTTTTTTAAATTATTTTTCATTTAAAATTTTGTAATTGCTTTTAGTTTTAATTCACTCACATTTGGATGTGAGTGTTTAAATTTGTTCATTTAAAGATTAAAATAGGCACCCTGGATATATCACGTAGCTATACAATATATATTATTAGAGATATCCTTTGAATTACTGTTAGTTATAGCCTGTTTATATCAGAAAGTCTTGGCTTGGAATGTGTCCACTATCTGAACCTTACCAATATATTGACTTGTCAGTTAAATTATCTTGTACCAAAGGGTGACCTTCATGCTGCATGCCTCATGGGCCTACTAATTCTCTTTCTAATCATTATATTTCTTTCGATCAAAATTCAAGTTTATACCATTTAGTTCTTGTGCTCTAGGCATGAGTAGGTGTTAGTATACTCTACCAGTCCCGATATTTACAATTGCTGATGTTTCCTATTGTTTTAGCCTTTAACTTTTCAAGTATTATTATTCTTTCCATTTATACAGCCCTTCCTTCATGTGTTTTAATCACTGCATTCTTGTGTCTGTCACTAAATGAGCATTTATGTATTCTTTCCTTGACCACTTTTAAATTTTTCAAATTAAGGCACTAGTTTTCTGCTCTCCTGCCAATGTGGAAGATGTTTTGTGATAACATTTTCAACAAATCTGCTCCTGCTCTTGAAATTCTTTTCATTCCTTGTCTTTTTGTTCAACTATCTCTTTTCTCCCATTTTCTTGTTATTGCTGATTGAATATACCCTCATTGGTTTCAAAAAGTTTGAATAGCTCGATGCTTCTTTCTGTTGGCTTAGCTCCACCAGGTTGTGATTTAGTTGTGGGTTTTGCTCTTTCACGTAGAATATCAATGGACTGAAGAATGAACATTCTTTGCTCTTTGTTATAAAGTATCTACCCTTAAATTGACTAATAATCTATCTTTGAAAATTATGAATTTTGGGGGGATTATTTAAGTAGAAAATTATGAATATTTGGGGGATTATTTAAGTATCTTAGTTGTGTTTAAGATGAGCTTGTTTAGATTCCAAACAGAAAGAAATAGACAAAAATGGCACAAAAGTAGGACTTAATAGATGCCTTAAAGTTATAAATATCATTTAATTTTTGCATGTTTTCTCAAATGTTTATTAAATCTAAATTTACTTCATAGGATTTATTATTAGTTTTATTATTAAAAAAAAAAGAAGAACTAGACTACCTTCATTTGGTTTCTGTACCTTCAAAATGATGGGAATTTATGAAATTATTTAGTGGAAGTATTGTATGTACCTATATCACGGTAGTTATAGAGCTAATAGATGAATATATGGTAGATAAGTAAAATATACCTATTTAATCATCTATTCTGGTAGATGAGTCAAAAGTAGATAGATAGATATAGTATTTGAAACCTTTTCAAATTCTGAAAAATAGTTAGTTAGCAAAAAGTAATATATATATATATATATATATATATATATATATATATATATATATATATATATATATATATATATATATATATATATATATATCATTACGCATTTCATCAATTGCAGGGAAAAAGGCCTCCCAAGAAGCTTAAATTTGATCATCTCAACTTTTGCAAGGTTCTCTTCTGGGTCTACATATGTATAAAGGTGTTCATTTTAGTATTTCTTTTGTCCATCTTCTGGGTTTTCTTCTAGTGCTATGTCTTGCCCATTTCCATTACAGAATTGTTTTATATATCTCACCTATATTTGTGTTCTTAGCTGTGTATTCCTTTATTTCCCCTGTTCATCATTCCTAACATGTAACATTTTATCTATGTTTCTCTGAACTTTCCGCTGGTAAAAAGATAAATTGACTAAATCTTGGCATTTTGAGGGGGCCGAGGCAGGTTGCTTCTAAATTGTTCTTACTGCTCTCCAGTCTAATTTTGTTCTGTTAATTTCCTTTTTCACGCTCTCATCGGAGGTCACAAGATGCCCTGAGTATACATATTTATGCTCTAAAATTTTATTGTCACTTCCAATTGCTCTTATCTTCTGCAAAATTTTATAATATTGTTATAATTCTGTTAATATTAACTGTAATTCTTCTGGTTTTGAGGCAAATAATACTTTGTCTTCCCAAAGTGAGGATGATTTAAATATTACCCATTAATTTGGATTCCTTTTTATTCCCATTAGAAACTCCTAACATCTGCCTGAGGCATAGTTTTGTTACATGACTTTGTCAAATTGTTACTTGCTAAAATTGCACATTGTAAAATGGGTTATATATCTTTGCATTTTTCTAAGAAAGATTATCTCACCTTATCTTTAATGAAGTTCATCAGTTTACATGCTGATCTACATATAGGGGTTGGACAAAATAATTGGAACACATGTTAAATTCAATGAATATTTATTTAATACGGAGTTGGTCCTCCTTTTGCTTTCTGAACAGTGTTGATACATCTCTGAATTGATTCATACAGCTTCCTGACTTCATTGAGCGGAATCTTGAGCCTTTTTTCTTCTTTTTACAATACCTGCTCCAGCTGTTTCAGACAATGGTGGAGGGTAATGACTTCTAACTTGTTGTTCCAAGATGTTCCACAAATGCTCAATAATATTAAGATCTGGAGATTGTGAGGCCACTCCATGTGTTGTAGCTCACTCCTATGCTCTTCATACCAATTCTTAACTACATGAGCAGTGTGTATGTATTGGGGTATTGTCATCTTGGAAAAAGCACACACTATCAGGGAATAAAGTGTGGACCATGGGATGGACTTGATCTTCCAAAATATTCAGATATTCGTTGCTGTTGATCCTACCATGTAGGGCAATGATTGGACCAAGAGAATTCCAAGATATGGCTGCCTAAACCATCACTGACCACTGACCCTCCTCCGTGCTTCACTGTAGGAAGAAGGCAGTCAAGATTAAAAGCTTCCTCTGGCCTCCCCCAGACATACACTCGCTTTGCAGTGGAGAAAAGAGAAAAACTGGACTCATCAGAGAAAATTACTTGCTTCAATTGATCTGTCGATCAGCCCTTGTGATCTCTTCATCAGTTCAACCCTTTCTGAATGTTTTGATGAGAAAGCAGAGGTTTCTTGATGGTGATTCTTTCATGATATCCGGTTTATTGAGCTCAGAGCAAACAGTTTTTGGTCAAAACTGAGCTAGTGAGATGTTGATTCAATTCTGCAGTCACCAAGGAGCTTAGCTGTTCTGGTGACGGAAGCTCCTGCAATTTGAACTAAAAAAAATTTCCCTTTTTCAAACTCAGTGAGGTTATGCATCTTACCATCTATACCACGATCTGAAAAAATAGAAATAATCATTAAAGTTGATAAATAAAACTAGGTATCTACAATAAAAACAAAACACTCACAATGAAATTTGAATGGATATTCATAATATAATGGCTCATTGAAATATTGGTGTTAAATTTCTACTTGTCCTATTACTTTGTCCAACCCCTTAACATACTCTGGTTATTATTCTGTCCTATTGTTTGTTTTCTTGCTGCTTCAATTTATGGGTTGAATTAGGTGGTATTAGTTAAAATATTGACCAATTGAATTTCTGGACTGCTTTGAATTTAGCCTATCTAATACTTAAGAATCTGACACAAAATAAATATATAGGTACACAATCAATTGTAATTAGTAATTATTAGATATATTTGCTATCTACCCTTGTTTAAATTACTTTCATTTCAAATACTGCCCTTCAGTTCCAAAACATGCTTCTGATCTTTTTACTTTGAGGAATTATTCCTATATCACTCGGCAAGTCTTCCTTTTATTTTTACTGAATCAGCGGGCAGGAGTGTTCTGATGTATTTCTTTGACGGTATCCTAAGACCTGTTTTTCTTTCAAATCTATTTATTCCTACTAGTTCAGAATCACTTGAATGTTCAACATAGTGCCAATTTAGCAATCCTGCGGAAATTAAAAATTTTAGTGAGCCTCCTCGCCTGGTTTTTTTTTATCAAACCTCATGTTTATTTTTAATTTTTATTCATGACTATTAGAATTTTTACCAGTCAAAGGGCCATAAAAATCAGCTAAAACATTAAGATAACCTTATATTTATGTCAATTAGGTTGCAAGGTCATCTTAAATTTTAGTTCCAAGTGAAAATTGAATATAATTAAGACTAGTAAATCTGGATATTTCGATTACTTGTTTTGGGTTTACTTTAATTTTTTGTTACTGCTTGTGATGTCACTTAAATATGTGCATGCTTTTGTTGGTTTAATTTTTTTTACCACTTTGTTAATTAACACACTTGTTTTTGATTTGCTTTTCAGCAGGAACATACAGTAGTGCTAGAGCAGGTAAGGTACTCTATTTCCATTTAGTTTGTATTTGCCTTAAACGTTCATTACTATATAAATCATGATGGACCCAAAGATTTAGAGGTGAGAAAGTGTGTATAAAGGATTAAGCTTCACTCTGTATGTTATTCCTACAGAAACTGAATGAGTTTATGTGCAAGTTTCTTTGTTTCTTAAGTTGCTACCCTTAGTAGGTAGCTTTGATGAATTCTCATTGTCCCAGAGATCCACTATTTTGTGTAGTTGCAGATTTTCTGTCCTTCTTTGTATTGAGTATTTTGTGAATTTGTTGAAATGTGTTTAGTAGCAGATGGCTGTATCGATTATTTCAGAGCAGTGTTTGTTTGGTTTTGGTAGTGGCTGCATTGAAGCCTTTCCAAGGCTAGTTGGATTTGGTGTAGGAGAAACATTTCTTCTCGTTTGATATCAGGTGTAATTGCATTGAAGTGATATATATATATATATATATAGGCATCAAATGGGCTCCTAAAATTGAATTTTTGGGGGGAGTGGGGTATTGAAGTGATGGTTTGTACTCAAAGATTGGATGTCTTTCACATATTTATGGGTTGTTTTCTGGGGGGGGGGAGATGGGATTCCTTGACATCTCTCTTTGTAGTATGTTCCTGAGTTTGGCATTTTTGAGGGGGATGCTAGAGTTCTTGCATATTGTAATTTGGATTATGAAGGGATTGTATGACCTTTGTTTCAGTGTAAATATTTATTGGGGTGCTGTGGAGGTCATCGTGTAGTGAGCAGTGGTTTGCTTTGCGATTTCTGATCTGTGTTGAAATGGATAGAATACTAATGCAGACAATGGTTTGCTAGAATGTAGTTTCTAAGATTACTCAGAAGGTTAGTCCTGTACCCAGTGTGATACCGAGTACTGTAGGTGTATTATTTAAGGGGAGTGAGGTGTTTCATATCGTGATGCAGAGGTGTTAGTTCTACTTGTATTTGTAGGTTGTGAAAAGGGTAATAGGATTTTGAAGGTGAGATGCTAATTCTGTCTTAAGTCAGCATTAGGTTGTAGATTGCAAGCTACTTGGACGTTGACTGGGGATGGTAATGTCATCTATATAGCTGAAGTCTGATTTTGGCATGTGATGTCATGGGGGGTGGGGATATCAGGAATGAGCCCTTGCAGAACTGGTCGGAGATTGCTGTCCATAATGCGGAAGAATTTACATAATCACTGTCACTATCATTTTCTTCTTTTTTGCCTTGACCCATTCCTGTATTCTTCTAATTAACACACACTTTGATTGGGGCTGATCATTGACCTTTATCGTACTCATTACTTTTGCTGGGCTGCTGCCACCTCAGTCTTGATTGGATCAGGCGCCATGCTCTGTATTCAAGGAAAAGACTGATCCCTTTCTATTTCAGTCAAAGTTTTTGTCCATTGATGAGGTTGCCTTGAGTTCTCTGGCACCCATATTGTCAGCCTCTCCAACTCTCAGTGCCGGAGTATGATGATAATAATAGGGGATCACCCACCCTAATCCTTAGTGGACCCAATATCTATTTTCTTGTTTATTACATACCCTTGTCTCCCTCCCCTTCCCCCGGTAGGCAGTCACCAGATGAGCTCTTACTACCCAGAGAGGTTATGGTGGCTGAGTGCACCATCATTGTCTTAATATAGCCAAGCTGAGTATCATGTTATACTGTGAGGTCCCTACCTCCTGTGTGGGGCAACAACCACTGTCTAGGGGGAGTATTAAGTATGGGGTGTACTGGCTGCTAACTCTTCACTACTTTCCCTGCATGGGAGTAACCTGTGTTTTGCCTTGCCTTCACAGAGCACTACTTTACCTTTTTATCATTAGTATTATTTATTTTTATTAGTATTATTTTATATTTATTATTATGTATTACTATTACTGGGCATTATTATTGTCTATTATAATTGTTGATTATTATTAGTATTAGTTTTTATTATTACTTAATATATTATTATCATTACACCTATCCCCTTGGTGGACTACATGCTATTCTGGGTTACTAAGCACTCGTTAGTGGACCAGGGTTGGCAAAAAACACAAAATTTTGCAAAAAGCTCAATAAAACCCGGGTTTTATTCTGGGTTTTTTTTTTTAACCAACACTACAAGCATTAGAATAACATAGAAAAAGAATAGCTATCTCTATTTTTATAATATTAATAATTATATTATAGTAAAAACAGATCACTGATTGAGAATTGTGGGTACCCATGATAGCCATAACCTGTAGAAGGAGAGATGAATTATGAGTTAGTATCAGAGAAATAACCTTAATTTGATACATATTTGTTGAAATTCTAAAAATAAATAAGCATTTTGAATAAAATAATAAGTGGCATTCATTTCTTGAAAAGAAAAGTGTATTTAAAAAAAAACCCCAAACCCTGGTTTTTTCAAATTTCAATTGAAAAAGCCCCCCGTAAAATTGGAATAAAACCTGTTTTTTTTTTTTTGCCAACCTTGTAGTGGACCCACCTATACTTCTTTTTATTACATACCCTCCTACCCCTTTCTACACCTGTTCTCCTGTTCACAGAGGTTCTGGCTGCTTGGCGCACTTTTGCCAAGCAGTCCTTTTTGTTGCCAAGAATGTTCTTCATAAGCACAACAAAAGCCTTCCGCCTTGTTCATTGAGTTTTCAAACTCTGGATCTCTGAACTGATGAGTTGAAGACTGTCAAAGATTCCAGATTTCAACTTCTTTATGGCACTCATGGAAAATCGTGGCACAAGTAAGTGAAGCAGCCACGATCCTTGACCAGAGCATTTGTGAACTGTTTGATCAAACCGAGCTTGATTTGCAGTGGTGGGAAGAGTATCCTGTCTCTGTCTACCAGGGGGTTGTTTATGACATTCCTTGCTCTGTGTAGCACCAATTCCTCCTGTACAGGCTAGTCCTTCTTCAACTAATGCTGAGCTCGGTTCCTACTATCCCCACATGCACTGAAAGCACCGGTACTTGGTGAACCTGGACTGTTTTCCCAACAAAAAGTTCACTCTCTTCAGGTCAACACAAAGCATCAATCCACCCATGTTGATCATAACAACTTTTCTCCAGCACATACTTCACTGTTTCATACTTCTTCAGTGTAGTCGAGAGAGCGAGGGTTACAAAGGCAAACTTGTTGCTGTTGTGCAGCAGAACACATTTCAGCGATCGCTCGCTGCTGTCAATGAACAGTCTCCAATCTTAGAGTTGGTACTGTGGCACTCCAAGCTTGTGCAGAAGTTTCGCAATATCTGTACAGTACACCAAGTCCTTGTCTTCAGAGTAAAAACGGAAGTACTCTTGGTGTCTGTTGCGTTAGGAGGTAATGCGATGACTCAGAGAGTCGTTTTTCTCTTCAATCTGGATGCCAACAGTTCGGCAGAGGACTTTTGACCAGCTGAGATTGCGAACTAGATAATTTTCTTCAACACTGGAGGAATCGTCGTCACAAATGTCAGGAAGTTCTCTAAAGACAGGTATGTACTGGAATTTCACAATAAGCTACAGAACGAAGTGATGATTTTTGATCTGGATACTTTGGACTGATCCGGTTCTTTCTGTTAATCCCAGTCAAATCAATAGCGTAGAAGTATCGGTCAGTGCCAGGGTTTGTCGGCTCCCTCCAAACCATGTGAATTCCAAATTTCAGACAACTCTTCTTGCTCTTGGTCCAACGAGGCAGATACTCGGTGCATATCTTGCATACCATGTATGGCGCCCAAGCTTTATCCTGGTCACCAAGTTTCATAAGAAAACAATCATGATAATCACGCCTTATATGAAACTTATGACTGGATTCCTGTTAGGAACAACGGAGTATTTATTCGCCGTAGATGTAGCAGAATACATCGAGCTTATTTTTGCAAGATTTTCTGTCCGAATCCATTTCGGCCAGAAAAATACCAGTTATTCGAAAATTCTCGCATTTAACCTATAACAGAATTCGTTTATTTAAAGAGATTTTTTTGCATTTTATAAATAGAAAAGACACGCACATGTTAAACAAACCCATAAAAACAGGCGGCGATAGATAAAAAAAAGTAGAGCTGATTGAGCAAAACCAATGTGATTTTTGGATTTAGTTCATCAAAATTGTCCAAAATCAGCTAAAAAAATCCCAGACAATAAAGTTGGTGTTATGATATTGTTTATTTGAATTTTAGTAAGGCTTTCGAAAAGGTGCCGCCACACTTACGACTTTTGAATAGAGATGATACGCATGAGATCGATGGAAGTATTTTTAGGTGGATTCAGTCTTGTCTTAGTGACAGACAAAAAAGAGTTAATATAGATGGGATTAAATCTGAGTGGGGGAATATTACCATTGTGTTCTTCAGGGGTCATTGTTGGGGCCGTTATTAATCTTAATTTATATTAATGATCTTGACTGAGGTATAAGTAGGGACATCAGCAAATTTGTCTATGTTACTGTTAGGTAGGATTATAAGGTCTCACTCTTATGCATTACAGGATGTATTGACCACACTATACCAATGAGCAGAGAAATGGCAAATGGGATTTAACATAAGCAAGTGTAGTGTACTTAGTATAGGTAAATGTAACCGACTGAATAATTATTGATTGAATGCAAGAGTTTTAGGAAGGTCAAAATGCGAAAGAGACTTCGGTATCCTGGTAAGTTCGGACCTCTGGCCTAAAAAGCAGTGTATAAGTGCTAGGAATAAAGCTAATACGGTATTGGGAGGAATGCTAATCTCATTCTGAAACTGTAACTGGCATTAGGCTTCATGTTGATTATGTGGTGCAATCTTGGTTACCCTCTTATTGGATAGATATTGGTTTGCTTGAGTCTCTGCAAAGAAGGATGATTAAGATGATTCATGGGTTGAGGAGCTTATCTTATGGTGAAAGGCTTCCGAGCTAAATCTACATACGTTAGGAAGGAGTAAAGTTTGAGGGGATTTGATTGAGGTCTTCAAGTGGACTAGGCTCAGTCCTCATGTGATAGAAGCGTCCTCCCTGCGGAGTTTTAAGAATAGATGATAGATCCGATTATATTAATGAAGGTGCTAGGTGGGACTGAACTTGGCGAACAGTAGCTGCCTTGTGTAGGCTTTTGATTAGCCTTTGCTGATTCCTTTTCTTTTTTTCTTTATCAGGGGTCCACCCATGCCCACGTCATTCTCGGGTTATACCTACACGTGGGTGTTCCATCTTGCAGGTACATATATTGCTATGTCTAAACAAGAGCAACTCACGCGTGAATCGTAATGGATTCAAGAACAAGTTGCTACGTCAGACCACATAACCAAATGTGCAATCTCGAACTCATTTCGAAGTCCTTCGCCAGAAAGATCGATACGACCCACAAGGTGGTATCAGGCATGGGCAACCATGCTACTGCAGCTAACATCTATAAAATTGCGTACCACCAATGTCTGCAGGTGCAGCTGCCTTCATTGTGACAGTTAATTACTTCTGAATAGTTGCGCGCGCTCTTCTTTCAAGCTTTCAGGCGATGCCCTCGCCACACTCGGCTTAGCCGACTGGAAACACCGAAATTAAGCCATATTTGGTCTGATTAGTCACCGGATGAAGTACCGGAATTGTTGAATTGAAGTGAAAGTGGCAATTTTTCACACCATTTATATAAATGAAGCCTGCTTGATAACTAGTCATTTTCTTTATAAATCTTTGAGACTATTATTGAGTTCAATATTTAAACACGGACCACGTACCTACGAGTATGTCCTCCCTCTACAAATTTGTCCATTAGTTAAAATTAATAGTTTCCTGCCATTGCATCTATATGGCAAAGGGTGGTTGGTTAGGAAAAAGTGCCTGACACTAATACGGATTGAAACCCTCAGTCCTTCTCCAGTTAAAGTGTTGGTTGAAGGATCGTAGACACAACTTTCCTTTCACCTAATTTCTGAAGTCGCTTGTTTCTTCGAGCGTTGTAGGGCAGGTCAAGTTTCACGACATGCTGCTCGCCTTTCACTCGCTGTCACGCCAGGATTTCAGCCCTTTTTGTAATTAAATTAATAAGAAGTTCAGACCGAAGAAGGCCCTTGGGCTTATTCTGGTTTTACTTAATTGTAACTGTTCTGCCAAGCCTAATATGGGAGGGCGAGAGAGAGAGTGCAAATAAACATTTAAAAACTCGACGATTTGTCTTTTCAAGCGAATCATCAGGACTTAGATTCCATACGAGCGTTTAGAATTTTGTCCAAGTTCACTGTTTTCCCCTGTATCAAGCCAGTGGTGTTTTTAGTTTTCGATTATCCATGTAATTTTACACCTTCCTTTATTGTCCCCGGAGGTATTTGTTCTCAAATACGAGTTCCAAGTTCGTGCGTTAGTTTTTCCTCGCTCTAAGAGCATTTGGTAATAATACCATGATTTGCTCTGACGTCATTTTCAATATTAATGGTCTTCATTATTCGTATTCTTTCTCTGCGGGTTTTCTCTTCTGATTGCTTACTCATTCTTCTATCATTTTTTAAAAATAAAACTTGTAAAATAAGAAAATTTTTCAAACCATGCGAAGAGGGACACAAATTAGGGTGAAGGATAACCGTGTAAAAAAAAATGAAAAGAAGTTAGGAGACGACAAAGACTGCAATGATTAAGCCCACCGTCCCTGAAATTCAAAGATGATAACAGCAAATTATATTGGTGTAGAAAAGTGTGTGAAAAAGACCACTACGGGTCGGGAAATAGTGCACATGTGCAGTCACGCCCCCGTTGATTATTTCAGGTCTTGGATGTCACTTGAAAAAAAAAATGGAACTTGAAAACAAAACTTGGCGCTCTTTTCATTTCGAATTCCTTTTTTCTTCAATCCTTGCGAGTGGAACAGCGCCCCCTCCCCCCTCTCCCTTTACTGATTTTATTGTCACTGCTTCTTATCTCTTTTCGCTATAAAATCCGATGGAGAGACGATACGCTCCGGGTCGTGATTTCATTCAGTCGCGCGATTCTCTCCGCCCTCGATCCACAGCTTAGATGCGATTGAAATGCCTCGTCTAAAAGAAAGGGTCACTCTGAAACCCCTTTTATTATTGAGGTCAAACAAATATTATATATATATATATATATATATATATATATATATATATATATATATATATTCCAACCATTTAAAAATTAATTGTAATTCTACACTGTATTTGAGTTGTCAAGGAACATAAACAAATGTGATACTAATTAGTATATTATATTTGATTAGCAAAAAGACAAAATAAGGGTAAAAATAAGTATATATATATTCATGAAAAATAATTTAAATTAGCTTATTCACAGAATATTTTGGTCTAGAATTTTCTACAAGGATAAGTAGTCTCTCAACTTATTTAAAAAAAAACCCCAAAGATAATTGAGCAATACAGAGAAGGTAAGGACTATAGCAGTAATACTACAGCTGCACGGGTCAGCACTGTTGGATTGCTAAAAAAATGAAAGACCTCCAGGACCAGTGCAAACCTTCCTCTCTGTCGAGCTCCGAGGAACAAGCTAGTTGACGGATGCTGAAATCATTATCGAAGAACCCTAGGGCATAACTGCGAAAGAATAATTAGTAATAAGATCAATAGACAAGTTCTCAGATTTGGATCAGCACGCAAGATGCCTTTTTCAGAAGAATGCTTACTTGTTAGCACGACGGAACTTTGATCAGGAACATAGAGAGAAGCCCGATCAATTTTGGATTAATGCGCTTTGATCGCCCGTTTTGGAACCGCCTATTATCGGAAGAACATCCCCCAATTTAGGCGGCAGCATTATAGCTTGTTTTTTTTTTAATACTTGTGCTCTTCGTAGTGATGGAGCAATGAATGGACCCATGTACATGCAGATGTAGGCCAATAGCCTAACGTCAACTGTGGTGAAATAGGTGATACAGGATGTTCCACCAAGACAATGAATCGAAGCATGCGGCGAAAGCAACACTTGTTTCATCTGTGGCTTGAATCCGATCGAAAATTTTGTCGAATATTAAAGGCCATTCTACAAGGGGAGACCTTCAAACCTCCCCCCAATTTAGCAGATATTCCAACAATGTTGCCAGGGCGTGTGTGAAGTCCTATTTAGAAGTGTCTAACAGCAGTTATAGCTGACTGGTGCTACAACCAAATATTAGGCTCTCTCTATCTAGTGTCCAAATACTTATTTCCGCCCATATATTTGTTTCGTTTCACTGTATATCGCCAGGGCCAACTCTCGCAAAATTACACATAATTTGACTTTATGATTGTTAGTTCTTGTAACCTCTTTTCCCGACGAAGATCAGGATAGTGCCCCCCCCCCCCCCATCCATACACACATTTTTATTTCCCTTAAATTCACTTTCTCTCTCAGTTTACTTAAAATCGTCCAACCCATTTGCTCTCGGTTTGTTACGCATTCTTTCTAATTAATAAAAGAGCCTGAGAAAAGGGAGGCCGTTGGAGCTGGGTTGCTTTTCCCGATAGTTGGTTTTTATTTGCATTTGGTATTGTTTTGGGTTTACACGTGCACGCGTGTGCAACTTCTTTTTGGTTTAGAACCGTTTTTTTCGGGTCGGGTCTCGTTTCGAGCGTTCATGACTTCACTCATTGTTGTTCTTTTTGTTTACACTGCGCGGTTATTCTCATTCCCTGTGTGTGTATTTTCTTGTTAGTACCGAGCCTTTTTCGAGGAGGGGAGGCTTAATTACCCGGGAGGTGCCAGGCACAAGAGAGCGCTTGTGATGTCGCCAAGAAATAAGGCAATGATCGATGCGACAGAGCCCACTCAAATCGCCCGAGATCGAGTGGAGAGAACCCGGCCGATCGACCTTCGCACTGAGTTTGGTGTCGTGTAGCAGTGGCTGTTCTCCGGGTGTGGGGAAGAAAGAAGGCAAAAAAATAAAAATGGTCGGGGATGTGCATTCTAGTACGTTTTGTAGTTCTAAATATTAAGAGCTATGATAGTATTCACACAACACAGAATGGGCCATTTGGATTAAACGATCCTGCAAACATCATCATACTATGTTATGTGATCTATTGCGCCGACGTTTTGCTCATCCGAGCTTCTTCGGAGCTATTTCGTTGCGTATGGGAAGAATAAAGGAGGCAATGGTATTTTGCCTCGAAGTTGCAAACTTGAATTTCGCTCTTTTGATAGCCTGATTGGACTGAGAATCTAGTAGGTTTGTACTTTCAGGTTGGGAGCGTAACCGATTGTATAAAATTTCGAAAACCCCGCAAAATGTGGTCGAGAATCGAAACCGATATGAAAAAGAACTAGGATCGTTGACAAAATACGAGCCATGGCGTTTTTATAGATGAGTAAAGTAAATTATCGTAAGCCAATTAAAGAGTGCATCGGGCCCCTTCAATATAGCGAAGGGGTCCTTAGCGACTATTCGGAGCACGTGGTGAAGATATTAAATGAACATTTTGTCAATGTTTACCGAGGAAGTGCCCCTCGTCCCTGCATGACTCCAAATTAGAAAAGCCCCTCACTGGGTTGATTTGAACTCTGTAAAGAGGCCGTGGGAAGTCGGTGTGGTCCCTCTCGGCATTATTTTATTCTACAACTATCATCCCCTCAACGCCTTGTCTAGTCTGGGATATGACCAGCAGGTGTCTCGTGCCTTGGCAGAAGCGAGGGTTTGGAACCTCTATAAACAACGCCCGCAGGTCGCTAGAGACGATGACTTGAGGGGAGATCGGTTTGGTCGCTCCAATCCCTTACCTGCCTGTTACATTTGGTACCTGGAGGGGCTGCCTGCCTGAGTCCAACTTAGGGAGGCTCCGTCACTGGGTTCACTTGAACTCTGATGGGGCCTGGGAAAGTTAGTGGTTTGCTTTCCCCTCGCCCGCACTCAATATTACTTTATCTTATTATTACTGAGTATTATTAATATTAATTATTAGTAGTGTTATTTATTATTTTATATTAGTATTAATTATGATATACCATTATTTGTTATAGTTAGTATTAATATTATTTGTTATAAGTATTATTTATATTATCATTACGGCTCTCTACTCAGTTTTCTCCCCGCATTTTACACTAGGAGGAATGTTTCCACCTGTCCAGAGTTTGGTCCGGTAGTCATTGTGACTTGGTGGACTGCATGCCATCCTGGGATCACCTAGCGCCAGGTTATGATAATAACAGGTGATTATATACCTTCCTATCCATTTCTTCCTCTTATGAGCCTAAGTCGAGTGGCAATGTATACCGTGAGGGCCAAAAGCCCGCTGGCTGGGTCAAGTATTAGGTACAGGGTGTGCTGTACTGGCGACTCTGATCACATTCCTCCAGTACGCATATAAGTTGGCGACGCCGGCACCATCCTTTAGGGCCAATGTTCCAGGACAATTTTGCCTAAATGGCGGGCCGGGTTGGCAAAGCCGATTATTATGTTTAAATGATCACATTCTGGAATTTCTGATTCTATGGAGACTTTTCTTTTAACCTCCCCATTTATAGGGAGGTCATACTATCTATTTTACCTGAGGCCCTTTTTCTGCTTTTTACTCTAATTATTATGACAACTAACGGCGATAGTGGGAAAGCGCACGGAGATTCAACTCCAAGCGCGGCCTCTTCCTCACTGGGTGTCAGGAAAGATGAGGAAAATTGAAGCACCCATTCGAACGGTGGGGGAGCTCCCCTCACGATTGCTATGCGGCAAAGGGGTTTCCTCTCTGCCATCTTTGGAGCCGTTCTCGGGCAGCTCCACCTACGAATAGGAGGTGACCCCCCCCCCCCCTGTCCTTTCTCAGGGGCCTCTACAGCCATCTTCTACTGGAGAGGCGGTTTCTGCGAGCCGGGCGCAAGGTCGAGATTATCTTCTGCTGGGTTCTCGGACATGTGGGAATTGAGAGCGCCAGGCCAGAACTGGGGAACCAGACCAGCGTTTCGCTCTTCCTCACACCGATTACATGGCAGGAATACGGGCAGCTCTCCTGGCTGCTTGGCAAAAAAAGATGGGAGACAGCCGAGGGGATCTTAAAGTTGCGTGCCATTTCGCCGCGACTGTTCCCATGACCTACCCCTTAATGTCGCGGCGGCTTCAGGTTTATTTCTGTGCTTTCCGAATTGGACGCACCGCCATTTGATGGAGCACTCACCTGCGCCTAATTGCAACGGCAGCGTCGTCCCCCAGACTGTTCGGCACATTCTTGTTGAATGTTCCAGTCTGGGGGGATCTTCGCGCAAGTTACCTGTCCCGATAACGGGGCGATCGGGAGCGCTACCACTTGTCCCTTGTACTCTGAGAGAGAGAGAGGGAGAGAACTCTCACTTAGCATAGAAGTGCGGCTCCTGAAGCTACTACTGGCTGCACTGTCGCCATAAAAAAAACTCCTGCTCCTATCCCCGCTCCTTGTCACAAACTTATCCATGTCTGTCTCAGTTTTTGCCAATCTGTAAAAGAACAAAAACTTTACAAGAATTTTCAGTAACTAATAATAAATTAAGCTACAATAAAAGCCACAAGAAGAAAGTTAGTGAAAAACACCCATGCTACAATCACTCAGAGGGTGGCGTCGGGGAAAAGAAAGAAATGATGAAATCAGATCGGCGAAAGACATCACTCTTAACCTTTACCAGTTTAAGTTAGTACACAATCGAGATTTTCTAAGCTCATCGGGTGGCCTAATGGATTTAAAGAAAGTTAAAACCAGGTGAGTTTAATAGGCTATATTAATATGATCTTTAAATTAAGAACCAAGGCCTAGTCTGCGTTACTTATATTGTTTAATTTTAGGCATGTTAAAGGTAGAATGCTGTTAGATTTTAATTACTTCTTACACTTCACAGTAATCTTTTCGTCTTAGCCACAAGAAAAGTAGAAGCACATATTAAATAAAATAGGAGAAAATGAGATTAATTCGCACATGAACGCCACAAGGCATAAAACGGTCTCGAACGTTTTTAACTAACAAGACAGGTTTAAAACTCGGTCCACGCCTGAAAAGTGTATGTAATTTTACTGATTTATAATAAAATTCAGAGTGACAAACTTTTTTTTGGGTGCGTTTAGGTAGTTTCATGTAACGTCAGTCTCATATAATGTGAAGAATTTAATTTATCGTAAAAGGAAAGTTAAAAATGAGTTCAAAATAATGTTAGCTGTTACCAACTCAAATTTGACATTTGTAGCCAATTCGGGCTTTAAAACTGGCTTAAAACATCCGCGGCAATTTCTTTAAAAAAAAGTCGTCTTTGTTCCTGTTCAAAGTCGCGGAATATTTGGCGGTGCGACTTTGCTTAGTCCGACTTTTTCAAAACGTTTGCAACTTCGAAATTCATAGTGCGGCAAATGCCGCAACGCCCAGCTCTGCAAAACAGGACATAAATATATCAGCATAGACATGGCCCAAAGGGCTGCCCATGCCCACCCCATCTATTTGAGAATAAGTTTCGTGGTTAAACGTAAAATAATTGTCTCGAACGGCTAACTTTAGTATTCTTAAAAAGTCGAGTAAATCCATGAAAATTAGAGTTGGGATGGGGAAAGACACGTCTGACAATGATATCGATGGTTTGGTCTATGAAATATTGGTAAAAAGGGAGGAAACATCAAAACTACTCATAAAACACCGCCAAGGAATTTTAAAATTTAGTAATTCTTTGACAAAAGTAAAACTATTTTAAATTCATTTGAGGAAAAAAGAGTTATTAGAGGAACCAAATATTTTGCTAGTTTACAATTGGCCGAAGTGGGATGCCCTCCTTGTGACATTTAGGAAGCCGGTAAATCGAACCTAAATAAGACCCAGGAACTTGCAGGCGGTTGTGTGTGTAAAAAAAAAAACCTTTAGGTTTTTTAATTTAACCTAAAAATTTAATTTTGCCCTTCAACCTGATGACCAATGAGTGGGGAGATTCCGAGACCTTTTTGAACCTATATTTATCTGACAAAATGTCATTAATTTTTTCGTTGTATTGAAACTTATTAAGAAGAACACCTCTACACTTATCAGGTTTGGTGATGTCCATCTCTTTTTCTCTTTTCCCCAAACCCTTGATATCCAGGTCATTTCGGCGCAGAAAAAGCGAAGAGAATTTGAATTTACGAGAAAGATGGCGAAATTCGTGCGTAAAATATGTGTAGGGCGAACATCCTTGAATTTGCCGGTCTTTTAATTTGCTCAGCAACTTTTCAAAGGGAAAGAAATAGTCGATATGATCAAGTTTAAATTCAAATCCTGCATAGTCTTTCAGGATATGGGCTTTTTAAACAAAAAAAAAAGAAAAAGAAATTACAACTTGATTAAAGAAATTCTTTTAACAATACCAATTTTAAGATAATTTTTTAGGAATAAACACCACTTAGGACAATAGTTCAATTGTAAGGACAGAATCCCGCCAGAAGCGAAGTGCAAGTCATATATGAGTTTACTTGCCCCAGATGTAATGTGGGGAAATAGATTGGCAGTGTGGTGCGGTGCGCTCTCTGAATGCAAGGTTCTATTCCCATGTGGGAAAGTTCCCTTCAAGAAAGAATTCCCGCATGTTCCACTACATTCCATCAATTGTAAAATCCATGTCACCTAGAACGATTTTGAAACCGTCCCCGATCCTGTATCATTAAGAATAGCAGAATCAATGTATATGAAATATTTTTCTCCTATAAATTCCTCTTCCTCTTCCCATCCACTACGTTTGCCTTAAAATATAAACCAACCCCTTAAACTTCTTCTTACGCTTCTCGCTCTTTCCCGCCATTCTTCCTTTCACAACAGATTGGGCAAAATTAGTGTTTTCTGGATGTGCATCTCGAGTTTCCTCAAATTTATTTAGCTAAATTTTACTAATTAAATTCCCCAACATAAATTTTAACGCATTAACTTGTAAATTTTTACATTACTCCCTATATTAACGGTGAAAATCCCCAAATCCTCCATTAATTCCATAATTTGAATCTTCTACTACCAGAAGATGGGTGAAATTAACCTTCGAAACGTTGTTGTTATCAAGTAATGAATAATGAAAGGAATTTCTCCCTCTACTTCCTTTCGTTTATCCTGCAAATTGTATATATATATATATATATATATATATATATATATATATATATATATATATATATATATATATATATATATATATATATATATATAAGCCACTGCTTTAATGAAGAGCGCTCGATGTCACATGTTCGAACCACACATTTAAAAAAAATCAATAACGGGTAAAATGAGTTCGTATTATTTTATTCTGTTTTCTATATCTCTCCCTCTTATTTCTTAAGCTATGTTTGAACTTCACCCCATTCTTTTACCAACTTCTCTTTATAAACTTTCTGCGTGATGCGCCCTCGTTGTCATTGCGCTCTTAATTCGAGTTAACCCCACTCCATTTTTAGTCGCGCGTGACTCTACATCTCACTATGTCGGTCGGTCTGTCCCTGTTTTGTTTTGTAATAACATTGTAACTAATAGGCCGATTCTAACGAAATTCGAAATCCTTATGTTGTTTTACATTCTCTTTTGAATGGTATAACCTCTATGGTCTTCCCAAGGTTAGCCCATGTATTATTTTGTTTTGGCAATAACATCATAACTATTCGTCCGATTCTAACGAAATTTGAAACCCTTATGTTATTTTACATTCTCTTTCGAATGATATAACTTCCAGGGTCCGGCTAAGGCTAGTCTTTGAACTATTGAAAGTTTGTGAGGTCGTAAGGTCATATATCAGAATAAGTGAGAGCACGCGACTTTTTGGTCAGCAGACCTTGTTTTTTCCCCAGTGAACTTTCCTTTTTCCTTAATTTCTCATTTTCGTCTCAATTTTGGGTTCCTTGCCCCAACAGCGACCATTTTTTGGTTAGGATACTCGCACACATGGTAACAGTGGGTATGTGTAGTTTATTTGGCCAGGTATGATCTAAAGGTATCATGTTAAAGGGTTGTAAAAACTAACTGACTCGGGCTCAGCTTGTAATGGTGAGCACAGCCCAAAATGAGCAGGCAAATATGCCAGCCACCCGTTGATGTGTATATTTGTGCGAGATAAAGAACATTGAGTTTAACATACTTATTTAAACAAACGACCCCTCAAAATAACATGACAATAGTATCGCACTATTATAAGACATGATAGAAAAAAAATTACTTATTGATTTTGAGCAGAAATTACCCCGCAGAGCATGAAAAGCGCCTTCCTTATTTATCCCCCAACCCCCTAACCTAACCTGACTCAGCTTATAAAGACAAGCGATCCTAAAAATGACAGTAAAGATAAGCTTCCACCAGGTACTTCTGGGACTGCTGATCTTTTCACCACCCTGTTAAGCCCCATTGATTGTGTTATTTCATGATTTGTAAGGGCTTTTGTGGGATTTCATTCCCTTCCTGGGGTCTCTTTCATACGTGCGGATGGGAGAGGGGGCGTGAGGAGAGAGAGAGAGAGAGTGTGTCGTCGCGCTATCTCCTATTATTTATTGTCTTTCCCGATGGTTGATGATGCATCTTTTTCATCGTATGAACCTCGTTTACATCCAATTTCATCTGCTTTGTCGACGCCCCTTTTTTTTGCTTAGGGATGAAACTAATAAAATTCCTAAATTTCTTGAATATGAGTGTATTGTTGATACTTTGTTGTGTCATATTGAAAGAATAGCATTGATTGTGTCAATCTGAATTATAGATAGAGATCGTTGCATCAGACAGGGCTGTTAGTGGTTTCATTGTTAGAAAATATTTCTGGAATCGTTTTGGCCTTGTCGCGGTTGTCCTCGCTGATTCCTCAGATTGAGTCAGTGTCTGCAAAATCCGCCCCCTGGCGGGATTTGGCTGATGGATGTATCGCAGCATTGGAACGGCTTCAATGGCAAGAGATATAGTGTTTGTCTGCCGCCCGAAGCGATGAGTGGTTCCTTATCCACTGTAATCACAGGGTGGCTCCCTGCTGCACAGAACCTCTTTGAGAGGGTTGCGCCTCGATAACAGAGACGCATCGACGATTCGCTTTCCCTCTCGCCACGCTTCTCCTGCGCTGCAACACGACGGACCAGAATGAGCACTCTCATTTGCGCCGCCTTCCGTCATTCGTCACTGCGAGATTGTTTCGTTAGCGCGCCCGGACTCCACATAGCTCCCAAAGGTCTTCTCTGAGAATGTTGACGCCACCGTCGTGGGGCGTTTATCGTGAAATGTGCTCGCTCGACCTGACCCGAGTTTGTGTTCTCTTATAATTGTCTATCTTGCCCCGCGTGCGTACCATCCACCGCTATAAAGGTCATCTTTTTTTAACATTTGTCACTGTGTTATCTCCCTTCCCACCTTTCATCGTCGCCCCCTTCTGAGGTCATGGTTTCAGGGGCAGATGGTACTGACCCTTAGCAATATTAATTATTTGAAACAAAGTGATCGTGCAAAATAAAGAACTGTGATGATTGTTACCGTGGAGGGGTGCGGATTTGTGCTATTTTTTAATTATGGGAAGTGAGTTTTTTATTTCTAAGCAGAAAATAACAAGACTATGTAGATGCATTGCAAAAAATAACTCCAAACACCCGAATCCAAAGGATTTTTATCCCCGACTCCAAACAGTTGTCATTAATTCCACGAAATTACAAGAGTTTTCTTTCTCTCAAATGTTCGGTTCTTAAAAAAAAAGCAGCGGCTAGGGTAGGGGGGGGGGTGAGGAGCAGTCACTAATCGAGTCAGACGGGCTATGGGACGACGTGAAAGGGATATGAGCTTACAGAAGTGTAGCACAGTAAGATTAGGAAATAATTATGGAAAACCAACACTGGCATTTTCCACATAACGAAAGCAGATTATCCCGAAGAGAAACAGTAGGGAAAGAAGCTAATCATTTCGTATTTTCGGTTGTCGAAGTTAGGCTTGAATCCGCTCGTCCCAAATAGAAACGTATCCCCAAGGAATCTCCTCTTTTCACTTTGACGGAAAAAAACAACAACCCTAGTTGTATTCTATTCAATCACTCGTTCTTATATTTGTGGTAGGAAAGCTCCGCTAAAAAGAGGCTCCTTGTTACTATGATTCAAGGCTGCATTTATCAATGTTTCTCTTCTATGGCGAAATCGGTAGCTCCTCGGGACTTTCGAGTCTGTACTCTATTGAACTTTTGGGTTAGAGAACGTCCCCGACACATGATATTTAAGTCCGTCAAAGAAACTAATAGCGCCACTCGGCAGGTTTAAGTTCTTGCGTGTACCGTGCCTTTTATACGAATTTGTTTCTGTGGGTTTCTAAAATGGCCCTTCCCACCCCGGAACCCTAGTACTTGAGTTAACGAGGCTTACTATTTTTGTTCGCCTGCGCAGGGACTGAACAACAGTTGCCTACTGCCTCGAAGGAATAAAATCGCGTTTCACTCGGTTGAAATTTGACCCCCTTTTGCTGAATAGAAAAGCAGCAGTTGAGTGGAGGGGGCTTGTTCGGATCACAGCCCCTCCCAACCCTGAGGTTTTTTTATTCGGACTCTCGAATGTGCTTTTTGTACACAAAAACTTCTTAGTTTATGGCACCTTCGCATATCTCGGTATTTAAGGTTAACAAGGGTTTGATATTGCGTCTTAGTCATCATACTCCTTCCTTCATTTCCCTTCTCCCTTCCTTATTCTTTCTCCACCTAGGGAAATTGCCCTCGTTTAGTACACCATTTTCTGTTTTCAGATCCTGAACATTGTCGACGTTTGTGGGGTTGTTTCACTTCTATGGTCTGTTAATATGTTCCTTGCGACCCAAGTTTCGATGGAAAGATGGCCGTACTCAGGTTAACCGTTCTCGATTATTTTTCCTCTCCAGTTCGCTTGATCTTTCTATTCATCCTATCTTTTGCCTCCTTCGTTGCCTCTTCACAGTTTCCATTCATTCGTTATTCTTCACCCCGCTGGGGGAGGAGGGCATCCTGTGTAGACTTACACATGGTACCTGGACTAAAAGCACGTCCTCGCGGTCCGACTACAGATAGGAAAATCGCCCCGCTCACTGGTTTAACTTTAACTCTTTGCTGGTCCGCGTTCTCCTTGTCCATCTAAGCACCCAATTTTTTCTACGACTCTCTGCTACCTATCTTCATAGGCTTTTATGACCTGACCAGCTACCTCATACCATGTCAGAAGAGAGACTTTGGACACACTATACCCTGTAAAGGGCACTGCGATTTCTTTCCCTGGCCGCCGTTCTGTTGGGCCTCCGCGTCCCGTCCGGCCCCAGCTTATCCTCTCTTCCTTCCTTCGCTAACCCCTAATCTCCTTCTGTACCAACTCTCCCTCATCTTGTCCCTGCCCTTCCTTCGTCCCTTTCCAATCACCTTTTCTTTACCCCTTTTGTTGTCCCCTTCTTCTTCTGCCCATGGACCTCCTCCATCACGACCCGGTGCTTATTTGGATCACGGAACAGAATACCCCTACGACAAGATGTTAGGCGTGGTGACCCAAACTGCTCAGAAGCCGATCACCAAGCTGGATCGTCATCCCGACCTGCTTACTACGCCACGTGTAGGATTTGGTCTGGATTTTCCTAAGGGATGGCGAAGAAGGCGTATACTACCCCACCCAGGGATAGCGGCCTGTGCTAATCAAAGGCGCCCAGTAGTGCCGTTCCCTTGTTGGGGTCATTGTTTGCCGTCACAGGCAGGGGTGGCGAAATGTTTTGAATAGCGATGGTCAAGTAAAATAAAACAAACCCCCCAAATATCTTGCCCCCTTTGCCATCATCGGAGCCGCTCTCGGACAGCTCCAAATCAGAGGAGGTTGCCCTCTTGTCGTTTCTCATGCGTCCCTACAAACATCTACCGACGAGGAGGCATACTCCTCTCCTAGGCCTACAGGTGCGGTGGACTCACCCCCCACCAGCTTCTCTGGAGGCATCCTTAGTTCGACTCCTTCTTTTTTCCAGTGGCAGTCTTCCCTTTATTTTCACAGGGACTGCCAAAAGGGCAGCAAGAGGCGGCCTAAGATTGACCGGTCCCGGTTGGAGCGGCTCGATAGGGCTAAACCCCTTAGGGGGCCAAAGGATAGCAAGGCCCGTCGGTCCGTGCCAGCAAACGTCCTGCAGTCCTGTTTTCTCAAATTACAAGGGGAAAGCGTACCTGCCCCTCTCTTCCCCGATGGATGCCAGTTCGCCGTCCAGAGACAAGAGAAAAGGTACCTCAAATGGGTTCCAGGATGTCTTGAGGGGGGGGGGGCACATAGAGCAACCCCCTGAGATGGACATGGACCCTGAGGTGACCCAGGCCCAGACAGTAAGATCTTACATGGGGTCGAACCCAGGCTCGGTGCCAAGCACATAGCCTGAGTCTGCCCCTGTGCAAGCTTCTCCTTTGACGGCTCGGGGCCCCCGAGGACTCACAGGGAGATGAATGGCCTCCTCCTCCTCCGGCTGGTGCCCCTTTGACAGCCAAGATCTCCATTTCAGAGAAGGATCTTGTTGAGGCCTCTCCATCTGGCCTAAGTGCTCCTTCCGGTGGTGGAGAGAAGCGGGTTAATTCCCCACCCTCCTCTCCTAAAAAAAAGAAGATAAAATAACTAAAAAGACTAAGGGTTCCTCTCCCTCTGCGGAAGTTCCGGGGATAGACGGGTCCGCTGCCGTTTTGGCAAGCGACCAAGCCAAGATCGGCACGTCCGGCCCTGATGCTCCCCAGGGTGGGAAGGCTCAGACCAAGAGCGCTTAGCGGAGAGACTACCTGTCGTTTTCGAGCCCGTCGGCTTCAAACGCGTCGACTCCAACAGGCATTGAACCACGTCTTTCGCTATACCGAATCGCACAAGCTTCGGTTTTCCTTGGCCAAGACGCCAAGGTGGTACAGTTCTGCCGCTATCCACGGCTCCAATCTGACCCGGACTTGTTTCTAAATGGGGTTTGCTGGAAGTTACGGATTTGCAGCTTTTCTTTGGTCTTGCCCCGTAAGGGGCGCGGCGATTTGCCATCCTGGCAGCCGTGCTGACGGGATCCAGCGCTCCGTCCGGCCCCAGCTTAGCCTCTCTTCCTTCCTTCAGATAGCCTGTATTTCACCCCTACTTCGTCGCTATTCATACAACCTCTCCCACAACTTTCTCTGGTCAGCCTCTAATTTCACAGGGTAGATGCTGACCTTCTTCTCAAGCCAACCGTCCCGGATCAGGGCTGAGGGGGGAGAGGACAACGTTCCCTAACCCCTGAGCTCCGGTTCGGGATGGTTTTTTTTTAACAACTTGCTTCATCCCCACCCATACCTTCCTCACATCCCTTTTCCTCTCATCTTCATAATCTATCTTTTTACGCCGCGTCTAAGGTGGAGCCGCCATGCCGATGGACTGCCAGGCCACCAGGCGGGAGGGGTGGTCCCAAATTGCGGCGTCTGGCTCTGCCAGGCCTGTAAGCACCTCTTACAGTGCGGGAAACTGCGAGAGGTGATGCGCGATTGCATCCCGTGAAACAAATAGGGTCACCATGCCCAATGATGAGAAACATAAAAAGCTCCCCTTAATTCCCCCTGCGTCAGCAACGGAGCCGCCCTCGGGCAGCTCCACCGAAAAAATGGAGGTCCCCCCGCCCCTGTGCTTGCGCAGGGGACTCTCCATATATCTCTAACCGGAGAGGAGGCTTACTCCTCTCCTTCGCTTACGGGTGTAGGGGACTCCCCCTCAACCCCTTCTCTGGAGGTCCTTTCGGGCACCTCCCTTTTTCCAACGGCAGTCCCCTCTGTTCTTTCCAAGGGGACTGCCAAGAAAGCCAGCAGACAGCCCTTAGCCAGCCGCTCCACATCGAAGCGGCTCGGTAGGACAAACCCCCTTAGGAGGGAGAGGCAAGCCAGGCCCCTTCGGTCGCTTCCCTCAAAAGACCTGCTGGCAAGAATATTGAACCTTGCCGGGGTCAAGGCCTGTGCCTCTACACACAAGACTAGTGACGATACTGCCAACGGAACCTGCGATGTCTTTGGGGGGGGGGCAACAAGAGCCCCCCCCCCCTGAAATAGATATGGTCCTTGAGGAAACCCAGCCTCAGACGGTAGGGCCTTCCATGGGGGGTAATTCCGGCTCGGTTCCAAGCACCGAACCCGAATCCGCCCCTGTACAAGGTCCTCCTCAAACGGCTATGGTTTCCGAAGCAGTACAAGGAAGGGAGGGATCTCCGACCGGTGCCCCCACGACTACCAGGACTTTCTCCATTTCGGAGAATGACCTGGCTGAGGCCGGTCCATCTGGCCTGGGGGCTCCTTCCGGAGGTGAGAAGCGGGTTCATTCCCCGCCATCCTCTCCAAAATAGAAAAAGAAAATACTAAAAATACAAAAAAGACTCGGGGCTCCTCTCCATCCGCGGGGGCTACGGGGACGGATGGGTCTGATGCCACTTTGGCAAGCGACCAAGCCAAGATCGGCATATCCGGCCCCTTTTTTCCCCCGGTTGCGGATCCCCTGACTAAGACCAAAAGTGAACATGGCGGATTCTCGATAACATCGGCGCCCCTCATTCAGAGGTTACCTGGCGTTTTCGAGCCTGCTGGCTTCAAACGCTTACTCGTTATTCGATCCACTGATGGCACCATGTTGGCCAAGGGCAACATGATCCATCAGAGGAGGGGATTAGCTAGCGCAATTGGTAGAGAGCCGAAGGTGACCCGTTTCTCGGACGGGAGCCTTCTGTCGAATGCCGCGAATCCCGCCGAGGCGGCCAAGATAAGTGCTCTTCGGACACTTCATGGCACCCCGGTGAGTGTGACGCCGCACTCTACCATGAAGTTGGTGAAAGGAGTAGTTTATGCGAGGGAACTCGTTGACTACTCAATTGAACACATCACCTTAGAGCTGGCTGACCATTGGGTGGTCAAGGTCGAACGTGTGATGAGAAAACAGGGAGGGGCCTCGAGACCCACCCTTACACTCTTCGTCACGTTCGACTGTGAAAAGCTCCCTGAGTCGGTGCGTGCTTGTTGGTACCGCTTCCGCGTGAAGGCATTCGTGCCACTGCCACGGCGGTGCTATTACTGTCACCGCTTCTGCCATACGAATCGATCTGTAGACGTGCAAAGTTGGGGTCACCCGAAGTCTGTGTAAATTGCTCCAAGGCCGCACACGATAAGTCTAAATCATGTGTGGCCAAGTGTGTCAATTGCGGAGAACCGCACCCCGCTTCTTCGAAGCAATGTGGTGCATGTCTCCTTGAGAAAGAAATCCTGGCCGTTCAGGCCCAGGATCGAATCTCATTCCGCGAGGGTAAGGACTTGGTCCTGGCGCGTCCGGCTCTTCCTGGGACGTCATATGCGTCAATAGTTAGAAAGGCACCCTCTGCTCCTGGCCAATCCAGACACACGAGCACGGTTGTTTCCGCGCCCATTCGGAGTCCTTCTGCGGGCTCTACTTAACCCGGGCGCTCCCCTGGTAATGCTGGTGGCAATAATGGTTCCTACCCAGCCCCGGCTAAAACCAGGGCTCCATCCTCTTTCCCCAGCGTGACCGTTTCCCGTAAGGGGAAACGGCCACGCGCCTCCACCGAGTCGTTAGACTCACGGTGAGCAGGCCATCTTCCGGGGTTCCTAAAGCTGTTCCCCGAAAGGAGCACAGTAACAAAGGAGCTTCGCTCCTTTGCCTACGCCTAGAGGTGGAGCGAGTGGCTCGGAGACGGTGGTTCCTCGAAAAGAGGACCCCCGCCTCTGAAGCCGCAACGCCCCCCGAAGGTTTCGAGGCGGAGGGAGGAAAAAACTCGCATGGCGAGCCCAACCTTCCCCAATAAGTCCTCGAAGTTGACAGCGCCTTCAGCGCTTTGTCCGGCCAACAGCGCCCGGGGTTCTGCCTCCGGAAGCGTACGGGCATTCCCGTGAAGGTCTTCTGTACGAGGAGGGCCCCCGCGTCTCCGAGCTAGGCCTGGAGGGCATATTCCTTCAATGGAATTGCCGTGGACTCCGGGCCAACTGGAAGGAGCTGCGGCGGCTCGTCTCGTTCCGTTCCGTTCCAAGGTAGCTATCTTTTTGCATGAGACCATGCTAGGCGCGTGTCCCCTGCCCTCCCTCACGGGGTATAAGGGTCTCGCGACCCCACCCCTGCGGGATGCCCGGGCTGGGAGATGCGCGTTTTACACCCGGCATGATGTCTCCGTTCTTCCTTTCTCTTTAGATACCTCCTTTCAGGCAGTGGCTGTGCAGCTGCACCTGGATTCGAGGTATACTATCATTTCTGCGTACATTCCACCGTCAGCTGACTTCGTGCCGGGGACTTCCGCCGCGTCGTGGCACGGTTGCCGAGGCCCTATCTCTCCTCTCTGGAGAGATTACTCAATAAATCCTAGGGGAAAGGTCCTTGCCAATCCGATCAAAGAGCTTGAGATAGGTGTCCTAAACGTGGATGAGTTTACGCATCACTGTCCGAGAACCGCTTCATTTTCTTGCCTTGACCTATCTTTGTGCTCTTCGGATGCACAGCCTGATTTTGATTGGGGGGTGGTTGATGACCTCCATGGCATTGATCACTTTCCTATTCAAATATCATTTTCAGGGCAACTGCCGCCTGAGAGCCCACCTCGGTGGTGCTTGGTGCCGGTGCGGTGGCCTGCATATCATGAAATGACTGAATTCTCTATCTCAGTCGAGGAGTTTAGGTCGGTAGATGATGCCGTTGAGTTCTTCTCCGGCAACCTCATCGCCGTGGGCCTGACTACTATTCCTAGGACGTCTGGCCGTTTTGCACGCCGACCACTCCCATGGTGGTCGCCTGAGTGTGAGACGGCCCTCAAACAGAAGCGTTATGCCTACATGCGCTATAAGCGTCGTCCGAACGATTTCACTGTCGCTGAATTTCGTCAGGCTATGGCTAGGTTCCGGTATATTTCGAAGCACGCCCGCCGCTCTTCTTGGCGGGCATACGTGTCTTCACTTAATGGTAAGACCCCTTTAGCTGAGGTGTGGAAGCGAGTCAAAAGGATTCGGGGCAAGTTCTCGCAGGACCGCCCTCCCGTTCTCCAGGAGAATGGGACCGCAATCTCGAACCTCGTTTCCGTGGCGGAATCCTTAGCGACCGCTTTTTCCGCATTCTCTAGCCGGGATGCTGCTCCGCCAGCATTTAATGCACGTCGTGATGTCGTGGAAGGCTGCCGGCTGGAATATACCTCCAGAGGCGGAGAACCCTTCAACGACAGGTTTACTTTGAGTTAGTTGCGCTCCGCTCTTGCTTCGTGCGCGGACACCGCCTATGGTCCGGACGATGTCCCGTACGCTATGCTTCGACACCTGGGTGAGCGAGGCATGGCCTTTCTGTTAGATTTGTTCAACAGGATCTGGGTGGAGGGTCTTCTCTCGGATTCCTGGCGAATAGCTACTGTGCTCGCCTTTCGAAACCGGGGAGAGATCCTTCTACTCCGACCGGTTTCCGCCCAATCTCTCTAACCTCTTGCGTGTGCAAGTTTATGGAGAAATTGGTAAATGTTAGATTAGCTTTTTTCCTGGACAGCGGAGTCCATCTGTCTTCTGCACAGTGCGGCTTCCGCAAGTTCCACTCCACGTCGGATGCTCTGCTCCGACTGGAAAATGCCGTCTGCGAGGCTTTCCTTCGTAGACCACTACGCCACGGTCTTTTTCGATCTGGAGAAGGCCTATGATACCGCATGGCGATACGGTATCATGGAGACTCTCCACACGATGGGGGCGAGGGGACGCCTCCCAATGTTTATATCTGAATTTTTGCGAGATCGTCGTTTCCGCGTACGGGTGGGGGGAGCCCTCTCCGGCCCAAAGGAGCAGGAAGAGGGTGTCCCGCAGGGAAGTGTCCTCAGTGTCACACTCTTTGCCCTGAGCATCAACGTCATCACCTCGGTGCTGCCAGAAGATGTTCCTGCTACGCTCTACGTGGACGACCTTTCGATCTCTTTTGGCGCGGCCCAGATGCCAACTCTGGAGCGTCGACTCCAACAGGCATTGAACCGCGTCTCTTGTTATGCCGAAGCCTTCAAGTTTCGGTTTTCCTTGGCTAAGACTAATGTGGTGCACTTCTGCCTCCATCCACGCTTCACCCGCACCCAGACTTGTTTCTTAATGGGCTACGCCTGGAAGTGGTTGAATCGCACCGTTTCCTTGGTCTTGTATTTGACCGACGCCTTACCTGGGAGGCTCATATTCGTAGCCTTAGGGTCTCTTGTACCCGCGCCATGGATATTCTCCGTTCCGTGACGTTCAGCGCGCGGGTTGCTGATAGGGCTACTGCCTTACTTTTTTACCGATCCTTTGTCCGTTCGAAGCTCGACTACGGATGCGAATTTTATGCACTTGCAGCCGAGCGTTTATGACGGAAGGGAGATTCGATCCACCACACCGGCCTTCGCCTTGCGACCGGTGCCTTCCGCAGTTCCCCCATTGAGAGCCTGTTGGTCGATGCTGGGGAGATGCCACTCGCTCTGCGCTGCGTGCAGTGCATCACTCGCCTGTACGCGCGAGCCCGGTGCCTCCCTCAGTCGCCAACAGCTCTCTCTGCATCCGCAGCTGATCTCGACGGTGCCTATGCCGCCGAGAGACGCCAGTCATACCCTGAGCCCTTTGAGTTTAGGGCCAGGAAACTCCTTCGAGAGCCAGATATAGTTCTCGGGCCGGTGGCGCCCCTGGTTCTGCCCAGGACGCCACCCCGGAGGGTGCCGCATTTGGCTATTTGTCGCCACGTCTCTGCTCCCAATCTCGACATCCGCCCGGATTTCGGGGGTCGGCTTCCACGCCGTATCCCCTCTGTTTGAAATCAGTGGGGCTCTGCCAGGTGCTGCGTCTGTCTTCACGGCCGAACTTGTGGCAATACACCACTCGGTACTGTAGATTACGCGACGTGCCCTTTCGGAGACCGGATTGTGATCTATAGCGACTCACAAAGCGCCCTGAGGGCTCTCGGGGCATTGGAATCTCCGCATCCCCTGGTTCGCGATATCCGTGACGCCACGGTTTTGGCGAGCAGGGCGGATACCGAGATTATCTTCTGCTGGGTTCCTGCACATGTAGGAATTGCTTGGAATGAGCGCGCCGATGACTTCGCCAAAAAGTCCGCGAGGACTCTGCGACCGGACCAGCGTATGCTCTTCCTCACACCGACTACATGGCAGGAATACGGCAGCTCTTCGGAGTGCCTGGCAAAGAAGATTGGAAACGGTCGAAGGGAACTTAAAGTTGCTTGCCATTGCGCCGCGACTGTTTCCATAGACCTATCCCCCAATGCCGCGACGGCTTCAGGTCGCTTTCTGTCGTCTCCGAATCGGGCACACTCGTGTGACGCATCGCTATCTGATGGTGCGCTCACTAGCGCCCTATTGCGACGACTGCTTCGTCCCCCAGACTGTTTGGCACATTCTTGTCGAATGTCCCAGTCTGGGTGATCTTCGCACACGATACCTGTTCCGGTACCGGGATGGGCCGGGTCGCTACCGCCTGTCCCTTGTACTCGGGACCAGTTCGTGCACATTGACTTGTGGACTTGTTGACTTTTGGGTTGAGGCCGGGCTTCTCCCCTTTATTTAAGAAGGTTCTATTTTTTTTGTTATTGTTTTCTTTGTAGGTTGCAGCTCCTGCCCCCGGGGTGAGGGGGACCTGCCCCCGCTGCTGGAGATTGCTTTCTAATTGTTAAGTTTTTTCCAATTTTTATCATTGTTATGTTTTCATATTTTTATTTTAAAGTAGCTTAGTTCTAGGCTGTCGTGTTTCCGGCGATTTATGCCCAAGTGGGCAGTTGCCAGATGGGCTTTATAAAAAATTAAAAAAATCCCGCGAGTGTTTCTTTTTAAAGAGGGCTCTACATCTCCCAGCTAAGCCTGGAGGGTATATTCCTTTAATGGAGTTGCCACGGACTTCGGGCCAACTGACAGAAACTGTGGAGGTTCGTCTCGTTCCGTTTCCCGTTACCTATCTTTTTCATGAGACCATGCTGGATGCGTGCTTCCTGCCCACTTTCCCGGGGTATAAGACTTGCCACCCCACGACCATGGGATGGGGTTGGGCCGGAGGATTCGCGATTTAGACCCAACATGACGTCCCCCTTCTTCTGTTTGCTCTAAATACCTCCTTTCTTACCTTAGCAGTGCAGCTGCCCATGGATAGGAGGTATACTGTTATTTCCGCATACATTAGTCCGTCGGCCGAGTTCGACGCGGATGACTTCCGCCGCATCGTGGCACGGTTACCGTGACCTTTCTACTACTCGGGGATGTGAACGGTAGACTCTCGCTCGATCAATTCTAGGTGAGTTCCTTGCCGACATAATCGACGAGCTGGGGATAGGTTTCCTAAATGTGGTTACGTTTACGCATCACTGTCCTAGAACCGCTTACTTTCACCCCTCTTGATCTATCCTTGTGGACTCCGGATGTACACTGATGTTTGGTGGGAGGTGGTCGATCACCTTGATGATAGTGATCACTTTCCCTTTCAAATTTCATTTTCTGGACCGCTGCCGCCTGAAAAAAAAGACGGTGCTGCTTGGCGCGGTGGCCCGCATTTCAGGAAATGACTGATTTCTCTCTCCTAGTCCAGTAGTTTAGGTCAGTTGATTAGGCTTTTGAATTCCTCCGCTAACCTAATCGCCGTGGGCCTAACACTACTATTTCTAGAACGTCTGGCCGTTTTGCACGCCGAATGCTTCCGTGGTGGTCAGTGTGACACGGCACTCAAACAGAAGCGGTATGCTTACATATGCTATAAGCGCTGCTCGAACGATTCCACAGTCAGTCAATTTCGACTGGCTATGGCTAGGTTCAGGTTTGTTTTGAAGAACTCACTCCGCTCTTCTTTGTGGGTATACAATACATGTCTTCAGTTAACGGAAAGATCTATCTTTCTGAGCTGTGGAAGCGAGTCAAAAGGATTCGGGTACAAAGTCTCGAAAGACCACCCTCCCGTTCTCCAGGATAATGAGACCGCAATCTCAGATCCTACGTCCTTGGCGGAGTCCTTCGTAACCGCATTCTCTAGCCGGGACGCTGATGCACCAGCATTCAATGCACGTCGTGATCTCACTGAAGGCCGCCGACTGGACTTACCTCCATAGGCGGAAAACCCTTCAACGAGAAGTTTAGATTGAATCACTTGCATTCCGCTCTCGCTTCGTGCGCGGACACCGCCCTTGGTCCGCACGATGTCCCGTACGCTATGCTTTGGCACCTAGGTGAACGAGGTATGGCCTTTCTGTATAGAGAGTATCTTACCAGACTGGGCGAATGGCTACTGTGCTGGCTTTTCGCAAACGGGGAAGAGCTCATTCTCTCCGGCCCATTTCCGCCCAATCTCTCTAACTTCCTGAGTTTGAAAGTTGATGGAGAAATTAGTAAATGGTTGGCTAGCCGTTTACCCAGATAGTGGATGCCACCTATTCTCCGGACAGTACAGCTTCCGCAAGTTTCATTTCTGCTATGACAGGGACTTTCGTCTGCGAGGATTTCCTTCGTATACAGCACCATGCCAGGGGTTTTTCTCGATCTTGAGAAAGCCTATGATACTGGATGGCGATACGGTATCATGGAGACTCCACACAATGTACACAAGGGGACGCCTCCCAATCATTATTTCTAAGTTTTTGCGAGGTACTCGATCCTGCGTAAAGTTGGGGGGGGGGAGAATTCTTGGGCCCAATGGAGGAGGAAGAAGTTGTCCCGCAGCGAAGTGTCCTCGGTCTCGCGCTCTTTTCTCTGAGCATCAACGCCTTCACTTTCGTGCTGCCTGAAGATGTTATTGCTACGCTCTCCGTGTGTGTGTCCATTCTTGTTGAATGTCCCAGTCTGCTAGGCGGTCCGATCACCGTGCAGTGTGCGCCAGCCAACGAACCAACCAGCCTGCTAGATCTTCGCCCACGTTATCTGTAACGAGACGAGCAGAGTCTTTACTGCTTGACCATTGAGCTCGTGCACACAGGTATATTGATGGACTTTCTGGCGGAGGCTGGCCTCCTTTTATTATACTCTCTTTGGTGCTGGGTGTGTTGGAAGGCCGGCCTCCCACGATTCCGGAGCGTACCGCCTCCTTGCTTCAATTATGCTTTCTTGTTTTTTTTTTAAGGGTGTTATGTAGCCTATTAATAGGCTAAACTCATTGTGGGGACTTAAGCTCTTGATGACAGTCGCCAGATGGGCGCCTTTTCTTCTTTTTTTTCTGCACAAAGGCGCACCTGGGAGATGCACAGCCGTAGACTTAGGGTACATTACACCCCCGCCATCCATATTCGCACTAGACCTGACTAGACTACAATTGCGAGTTATATTCATTCGCATCCTAAAGTCTACTGGTAAAGGTTGCTTCGATCCAGCACACTGCACCTGTCCCTTCCCCATGTCCCTCATGGAGAGTATCCTTGTCAATGAATATGATATGTCACTCGCTTTACGTCTTGCGCAGTGCACTAGGCTCTTGTACGCACGGGTTCAACTGCTCTCATTTCATCCAACGTCAATCGTCACGGTTCCTATTCAAATGATGCCTAATCCTTTTGGGTTTAGGGGTAGGAAACTAATCAAAGAGTTTGATGTCACTATAATGCCTGTAGCGCCGAAGGTTGTGCGCCAATACGCTTCCATGGAAGACACCTTTGAACGTTTGTCACGACGTCTCTGCTCCGAAAGCTTCTACAGCACCGGGAGTTTTGCCTTCTCAATGACGCCCCCTGTCGGTCTACTCAGATGGATCAACTCTCGGAGATCGGTTTATATTTCAATCCGACTCAGCGCGCTAAGTGCCCTTGAAGAATAGGAATTTCCAAATTCCAATTATTTATTTTTGTAACGTCTTATACGCCTTCACTTTCTCATGCCTCCTTTTTTTATTCTGCTGCCATTACAGGTGGTTTCAAGCCTTTCTTTTGCCACTGTTTGGTCTTATATACGGGGGTCTTTTTCAACGGAGTGGGGTCCAAGCTAGGACATGCTATAGCATGTCTCATTGCTTAAAGTCGCCCTTACATAAGCCTCCACCTTGCGACTAACCTCAACTAGGAAGCAATGTTTCCACTTGGCTTGCAGTAGGCAAGTTTTGAGTACATGTGTTATTTGTACAAACACGTGCGCTTTGTTAATAAAGGGAGCGCTGTTCAAGGGGCAAAACGAAAAAGAAGAAAGTGGAGCGGAGATTGTTTCAACCAAGTCAAACCACTTCGAAGAAAGAGAGGAAGAAGTGGGTGGTAGCTACGATCGACACTTAAGAGAATACCGAAATGTGAGATGCGACACGGATACAAACGTTGTGCGAGAGTGTGTGTATATATATGAATGCAATGTCCTGCAGGAAAAAATGAAATGGTGTTTCTGAGTATTTTTGAACTTTATTAAGTTCCTTATAAAGGATAACTACAAGAAATAATATATTAGAGGTATATATATATATATATATATATATATATATATATATATATATATATATATATATATATATATATATATATATATACGAAAGAAAAGTATAAAAGACCGCCTCAAAAACAAGAATTCACCAATGAGGAAGACGGAAGGGGGAAGGTAAAGATTCACATTAAGAATGACAAGAAGCAGGTAGTAAGGTCAAACTGAGAAGACGAAAGGGTAACAGAGATTAAAAGAAATGGAGATAGCCTTATGAGGGAGATTATAAGAAACGAGGAGCGAAAGAGTGAGGAAAATACAGTGTAGATAACAGAGCAGCGACATAATTAAAAAATAAACAAAAACAAAATGGGCCCACATAACTAAAGATTGTATATAAAACTAAAGCAAAGTCAAAACTAATTTCTTTAAGTATTAGTTTTTTAATTATAGCATCTATTTTATATAAGCCAGGGGAAAGGTTAATATTATCACATTGGCTTATAAAAGCACATACAATGATATTCCTTTTTATAGGGTCATTGGAACGATAAATAAATTTTGCCGAGTTCCAGTTAATTAGATGTTCCTTATCTGACATGTGGACAAAGAAAGCACTTATTTTCCCCTCTTCGGACATTATATTTATGTTGATTTATGCGAACAGAAAGTTGTTTACCTGTTTGTCCATAATATATACTTAGGAAACCAGAACACTCAACTGAATACCTCTCCCCCCACACAAAATAACTATTACAATTATTACGTACTAATAAATTCTTAATGGTCGTCTCATATTTAAAAGCAACAGAAATGTGTTAAAAGTATTCAAAAGACGCGGAAGATCACTAAAACAAAGAGAAAATGGTAGAACTAAAATGTTATTACTATTAAAAGGGAGAGTAGAGACAGTTTGATAAAATGTCTTTTTAGCAGAAGAAAGACAGTTTTGAAGAAACGGGTAAGGATAACAAAGCTTACGGCCAATTTCAAAAATATTGGAAAATTCCAAATCCATATATTCCGGGCTCACAACTCGTAATGCCCGCAGAAACATAGAAGAAAAAACAGAACGTTTAACTTTAGGGCTGTGAGAAGAGTAAAAATGAATATAAGAATTTGAATTAGTAGGCTTACGAAAGATTCGGTATTTAAAACCTGTATGAGTGGTATGAATAAGAAGATCAAGAAAGGGAAGGGTTCTATTATTTTCTATCTCGTGGGTAAATTTAATTGAAGGGTATTAATGATGTCATTCGCTTGTGGCCTAATTCCAAAGATGTTAATGTTTTTCTTACCAGACTCAATTCTCTCGTCCCTTCAATTAAATGTGATAATTTTAACCTTCTCTCTGGCTTATTCAAAATAGATGCTATAATTAAAAGACTAATACTTAAAGAAATTAGTTCTGACTTTGTCTTTAGTTTTATATACAATCTTTAGTTATGTGGGCCCATTTTGTTTTTGTTTATTTTTTAATTATGTCGCTGCTCTGTTATCTACACTGTATTTTCCTCACTCTTTCGCTCCTCGTTTCTTATAATCTCCCTCATAAGGCTATCTCCATTTCTTTTAATCTGTTACCCTTTCGTCTTCTCAGTTTGACCTTACTACCTGCTTCTTGTCATTCTTAATGTGAATCTTTACCTTTCCCCTTCCGTCTTCCTCATTGGTGATTTCTTGTTTTTGAGGCGGTCTTTTATACTTTTCTTTCGTATATATACCTCTAATATATTATTTCTTGTAGTTATCCTTTATAAGGAACTTAATAAAGTTCGAAAATACTTAGAAACACCATTTCATTTTTTCCTACGGGACATTGCATATATATATATATATATATATATATATATATATATATATATATATATATATATATATACAGTGGGTGCAATAAATATCCGATACATGGTCAAAAGTTTATTTACCATAGTTCACAAAAGCAAAATAATCGAAAATTGAACATCTTATGTATTTTGTACGTTGAATACAGATTCGGTATATTAGAATACACAAATGGTAATAAAACATTGATATTATATCGACAAAAGTGTTAGATTATCGCCTCAAAAAGTATCCAACACACCCACAAAATTAGTTTTAAAGCGATAATAAATAGTTCTCGAACATTCCAGAGTGGTTTACGTGAGATGCTGTAGAACTTTCGAGAAAAATTATCTACTTTGTCCACGTGAAACAGCGGACCTCAGTCAGTGTCTTAGAACTGCATGAGAAGGAGGCCATCGTTCAACAATAATTCTAATATGGCGAAGACTAAAGAATTTCCAAAAAGGAGCAGAGAACTAATTGTGCAGTTACATAAAAGTGGTTTGGGCTATAGAAAAATTTCATCTATGCTAAAAATGCCAATCTCAACCATCGGTGGGTGACACGATTCGTCGGTTCACGTAATATCAGTCGAATGCAAGTCTACCACGTTCAGGGCGTCCATCTATAATTTTAAACCGTGTGGCTAAACATATAGTCCGTAAAGTAAAGAAGAATCCTCGAGTGACTCGATCTGAAATTCAGAAAGATTTGGAAGCAGCTGGGACAGCGAGGGATTCCATTCTCGCACACCAAGAAAGACACCTTTGTTGAAACCAATTCAACATTTAGAGAAGCCTGCAAGTTTTGGGGACGCTGTACTATGGTCTGACCAGACGAAGATTTGAGTTATTTGGGCGGAATTGTGTTAGTCACGTTTGGAGGCAGAAAAACTCAGTGCATGATCCTAAAAATACAATCCCAACAGTGCCTTTTGGAGGAGGCAGCATAATGGTATGGGGCTGCTTCTCCTCTGCAGGTCCTGGAAGACTCCATATTATTGAAGAGAAAATGAATGTTCAGATGTATCGCAGGATTCTTGATGATAATCTCTTACACTGCAGACAACTTGAAGTTGCCAAGAGGATGGACATTCCAGCAGGACAAGGATTCAAAACATACAGCCAAGGGCACTGCAGTGTGGTTTCATCACAAGAAAATAAAGGTTATAGGATGGCCAAGTCAGTCACCACACCTAAATCCTATCGAGAACCTGTGGCGAGAATTAAAACTAAAGATTCAGAAAAGGGACCCAAGAAATCTAACAGATTTAAAAAGAATATGCCAAGAAGAATGGGCCAAGATACCTACAAATATTTGTAAGAACCTCATAAGTAAATATCCCAAACGGTTCGAAGCTGTACTAGCGACGAAAGGTCATATGACCAAATACTAACTGGTTTTCATAGATGTATCGGATACTTTTTGAAACGTTCGTTTGATATTTTTGCCATAATCATAGTAGTCCTTTACTATTTTGGCAATATGATACCAATTTGTATTCAACGTACAAAATACATAAGATGTTCAATTTTCGATTACTTTGCTGTTGTGTAACTATGGTAAATAAACTTTTGACCTTGTATCGGATATTTATTGAAATCACTGTATATATATATATATATATATATATATATATATATATATATATATATATATATATATATATATATATATATATATATATATATATAATAGTATATAGTCTAAAATGTGGAAAGCCTGATGATTTTAAATAATTCATCTTAGGTTTCCTCGTTTTTCTGACAAAGACTATTGTGGAATCGAATGCCCTTCCCACAATTCGTCCAGTGTTTGTTTATCGTATCTAACCGGCCCCTGGCGTTCAAAGGACTCTATTTATCTTAAACCTGCATGTTAATAATTCCGCCCACATGACGAATTGGGGAGCGAAACGAAATCTTCCATCGAAATCCAGGCCGTTTCTGTGGTAAAATAGGGTAACATTGATTGGAAATAAAACTAATATATGAACAGAGACCGTGGATAATCTGTCCATCAGACCAATTCTTGAAGCAGCTTAAATCTCCCAATGAAGTTTAACCATCCCTATCAGCTCTCAATGAATCTACTCTATTTTACTCAACTTTCTGATCTTCAGATCAGTTAAATTCTTACTCGAAATTTAAACATTCCCAAAGGGTTTCCCCATTTCCTTGCTCTAGTTAATTTTTCTGTCACCCATTCTTTTCTCTTTTTTCCCACTAAATATAACAATGCTCTCATTTTTTTAATGAGGCTATTCTCTGTATTGAACAAAGTTCTCGACAGAAAAATGACTATTTTCTTGCTAAATTCTTTATTTATGAGAGTAGCAGCCGATGCTTCCGTAATGCCTCAGTTTCTGGGTCGACTTTGAATCTTGGTTTGTAATCTTGCTTGTTGTCAGTTTTTTCAAGATTCCTCAATACCGATTAAAAAAAAAGAAGTTATTTTACCCTTTCATGCTTGTTTGTGCCGATGCCTTGCTGGTAGGTTTGTTAGTTGGGATTTTGTGCTACGAATCAACTTTGCCAACCATCAGTATTAAGTATTAACCATGGATTTATCTTTCCTCGGTATGTGTGTGTTTTCTAGTGATCAAGAAAGTATACTTAGCATAAAGTTCCTGATTATCTTTTCATTTTCATGATCCGAAGAGTTTTCAAGCGCCAGTGAATCTTTTTGCCTTTTTCGAGGCAGGGCAAACATGTGCTAAAGTTCGTTCACTTCCTCGTAACATTGACTCCTTGCCTCCCCGTAACACCCTATTCTTGGCCTGTCCTTTAACCCCCCATTATCACCCTGGGCACGTCATTAACAACTGACAAGGTGTGTTCTCTCTTTTTGTGGTGCTGCTCATGCGTGGCGCGCGTTGGACCTGCCATGAATGACACCCTTACTTCGTCCAACCGCCCTCACACCCACGCCCTGAAATCTCCGCCCGCCGGAATTCACTCTCTCCATTACGTCGCTGTCGATGCTCCGCCAACTCCTCCGACGCCGGACTCCGTTTCCAACGGCTCAAATCGAATCGTAAAACCGATTGTCGCGCCCTCAAACTTGTTTTCCCTGCCGCCAACCGCCACTCATCGCTCCCTACCTGTTCTCAATGACGTTGATGATGATGATGATGATCGCAATGATGATGATTCTTCCTTCTTCCCCTCGTCATCTTCGAACGCATCGTCTGGTTCGGCATCGCCACTCGCTCTCCTGACGTCGGGCGTCGTCCAACCAGCGGTGAGTATTTCATTCCTTTTCTTTTCTTTTTACCACCATCGAAACCCGTCGTCATCGTTAAAGGCGAGTTTTCAGCTGATTTTGTGCTTTGGTAAAATTATGTTTATGGTTTAGATGATGGAGGTGTGTTATTGATACGGATGAGGATGGGAAAAGGGCATAACGGTAGAGAAGTAGATCTGAACTGCGACAGTCACATGGTCGGTTTGGGTGGACGTGGCGAGTTGTGAAGTTGTGCTCAACCCCATCCTTCTCGGGACTGCCCACGTGGAATATCTGCTTCTTGACAAACGAGGGGCGCCAGCGTGCCACGGCTCCTTTTCCCAGAATTCTTTCGGCCGCTTGTGAAGCGCCCTTTTGTGAAGACGCACCGCATCCCCACTCAGAATCGGACAGTGCGACTCCTCTTTTTCACCATGATTTGCTGCTGCCGCTCATCCACTCGAAATAAGTGGCGTTCTCTAGTGTGAAAATGAAGCTACAGTTTATTCCTCTCATTAGGACACTTCCCTTTCCCGTTCGATTCATTACCTCTGCTTCAGCGGATTAGGAGCTCGTTTCGTCTTGCCGGGAGTAGGGGACGGCGGGTATCTTCTTCAAGAGCCACCATTTTATTAAAGCGCACTTCATTATTGGGTAAAAAATTCGTTCATTTTTTTTCTCGTTGCTTCCCCTACCTATGTCCAGGTAAAGAGAAGAGGTTAATGGTCCACTTGTTCTTGGGGTTCGGCGAATACGCCTCTTGACCTTTTTATCGCACTTAACATTCGAGTTTTGATGGTGAATTTGTGTTCATTTCATAATTGTATTTACCAATATATATTTTTCCTTCTTTCTGAATTCAGGTTTTTGGCTACTTTCATGTTAATATTTCTATAATTGTTTCCCTTTCACTTAATATTTGCTGTTCTCTCTAATTTTGATTTGTATATGTGTAATCGTATGATTTTCTTTATGATAAATTTTAATGCTTCCATCTTTATTTATAACGATCTCTTCCTCTGGTAGCACCTCTGTATAATCACCACTTCATTTATCCTTCCATATCTGGCTCTCACCTTTCCCCGGCGATCGAAATTCACTCCTCGAACCTGCCCATACCTATGGGTGTAGTATACGTAAATACTAAAAGGTTTAATTATAACGGTAGCTGAATAGGAAATTTTGGCAGCATATATATATTTTTCTATGTCGCTCGTCTGAACTTATGTTTAGGTAACAATTGGATATTTGTGGTAGATTGAAAATGAATAAATTTGTTCATATGACAAAATTATTTAATACTTCCCGGCAGAAGGGTACCCTGTGCAAACTTACTCCTGGTACCTAGAGGGGCAGCACACTCTCCCGGCCCTAGTGCCTCGGCGGTAAGGTAATAATATAGGTAAAGGATCATCTCCCTACTTCTAAGTCGACCAGCCTATCCCTATGCTTCCTTATTACCCACCAGATTACATTTACTTTTTTTCCTTTTTATTTATAGAGGTTCTGGTAGCTAAGTGAATTTCCAGCCTCGTGCCTGAAACCAGTCGAGTGATGGGTTATACCATGAGGTCCCTTCCCGCTGAGAGGGACGATAAACCGGACTCTTCATTTCTTTCAGCTCCCGCACGGAGTGACCATCCTTTATGGAATAAAGCCCGGACACTACTTCCAGGTTATCAAGGTTTACCCTAGTTTAGATGCGAGGCCCTGTGCGTGTACATAAAAGGGCATTTTATGGAATTCATTGACTATGGATACTTTCATAAACACCCCGAGGCAGAAGAAGGCCATAGTATCCTATGCATTCTTGTTCCCCGTAAGGGGCGCAGTGACTTACCATCCTGGCCGCATGCTGACGGGATCCAGCGCTCCGTCTGGCCCCAGCTTAGCCTCTTTTTCTTCCTTCAGATAGCCTGTATTTCTTCCCTACTTCGTCGCTTTTCATACAACCTCTCCCACAACTTTCACTGGTCAGCCTCTAATTTCACAGGGTAGATGCTGACCTTCTTCTCAGCCAACCGTCCCGGATCGGGGCTGAGGGGGGAGGGGACAATGTTCCCTAACCCCTGAGCTCCGATCTGGGGTGGTTGGTTTTTAACAACCTGCTTCATCCTCATCCATACCTTCCTCACATCCCTTTTCCTTTCCTCTTCACAATCTATATTTTTACGCCGTGTCTAAGATCGAGCCGCCATGCCGATGGACTGCCAGGCCACCAGGCGGGAGGGGTGGTCCTGAATGGCGGCATCTGGCTCTGCCAGGCCTGTACGCACCCCTTGCAGGGCGAGCTACTGCGAGGGGTGATGAGCTATGCATCCCGTGGAACAAATAGGGTCACCATGCCCAATGATGAGAAATTTAAATATCTCCCCTTAATTCCCCCTGTGTCATCGACGGAGCCACCCTCGGGCAGCTCCACCAAAAGAATGGAGGTTCTCCCCCCTGTGCTTGCGCAGGGGACCCTCCATATTTCTCTAACCAGAGAGGAGGCTTACCCCTCTCCTTCGCCTACGGGTGTACGGGACTCCCCCTCACCCCCTTCTATGGAGGTGCCCGTTTTCCAGCGGCAGTCCCCTCGTTTCTTTCCAAGGGGATTGCCAAGAAAGCCAGCAGGCAGCTCATAGCCGACCGCTTCCCAGTGAAGCGGCTCGGTTGGGCAAACCACCTTAGGGGGGAGAGGGAAGCCAGGCCCCTTCGGTCGCTTCACTCAAAAGACCTGCTGGCCAGAATACTCAACCTTGCTGGGGTCAAGGTCTGTGCCTCCCCACACATGACTGGTGACACTGCCAACGAGACCTGCGATGTCCTGGGAGGGGATGGCCAACTGGAGGCCCCTTTGGTGATAGACATGGTCCTTGAGGCAACCCAGCCTCAGACGGTAGGGCCTTCCATGGGGGGTAGGTAATTCCGGCTCGGTTCCAAGCACCGAACCCGAATCTGCCCCTATGCAAGGTCCTCCTCAAACGGCTGGGGTCTCCGAGGCAGTACAAGGAGGGGAGGGATCTCCTCCAACGGGTGCCCCTGCGACCACTAGGACCTTCTCCATTTCGGAGAAGGACCTGGCTAAGGTCGGGCGATCTGGTCCTGGGGCTCCTGCCAGCGAAGGGGAGAAGCGGGTTCATTCCCCGCCCTCCTCTCCTAAAAGAAATATAAGACGAAAAAGACTCGGGACTCCTCTCCATCCGCGGGGGCTGCGGAGACGGATGGGTCTGCTGCCCCTTAGTAAGCGACCAAGCCAAAATCGGCACATCCGGCCCCTCTGCCCCCGCGGGTCCGGAGCCCCCAACTATGACTAAGACGAAAAGAGCGCAGGGCGAAGCATCGATAACGTCCGGACCCCTCATCCAGAAGCTACCTGGCGTTTTCGAGCCCGATGGCTTCAAGCGCTTCCTAGTTATTTGCTCACTGATGGCAGCATGTTGGCCAAGGGCAACATGATCCATCAAAGGAGAGCATTAGCTAGTGTAATTGATAGAGAGCCGAAAGTGACCCGTTTCTCGGACAGGAGCCTTCTGGCGAATGCGGCGAATCCAGCCGAGGCTGCCAAGATAAGTGCCCTTCAGACACTTAATGGCACCCCGGTGAGTGTGACCCCGCACTCTACCATGAACTTTGTGAAAGGAGTAGTTTATTTCCGGGTAACTCGTTGACTACTCCATAGAGGACATCACCTTAGAGCTTGCCGACCATGGGGCGTTCAAGGCCGAACGTGTGCTGAGAAAACAGGGAGGTGCCTCGAGACCCACCCTTACACTCTTCGTCGGTGCGTGCCGGTTGGTACCGCTACCGCGTGAAGGCATTCGTGCCACTGCCGCGGCGGTGCTATTACTGTCACCGCTTCGGCTATACGATTCGTTCATGTAACGTGCAAAGTCTGGGTCACCCGAAGTATGTGTAAATTGCTCCAAGGCCGCACAGGATAAGTCCAAATCGTGTGTGGCCAAGTGTGTCAATTGCGCAGAGCCGCACCACGCTTCTTTGAAGCAATGTGGTGCATATCTCCTTGAGAAAGAAATCCTGGCCGTTCAGGCCCAGGGCCGACTCTCATTCCGCGAGGCTAAGACTTGGTCTTGGCGCGCCCGGCTCCGCCTGGGACGTCTTACGCCTTATTTCTAGAAAGACACCTTCTGCTCCTGGCCCATACAGGCCAACGAGCAAGGTTGTTCCTTGCACATTCGGAGCCCTTCTGCGGATTCTACTCAACCCGGGCGCTCCCCTTGGTAAAGCTGCCGGCAAGAAGGGTTCACACCCAGCCGCGGCTAATACCAGGGCTTCCCCCTCTACCCCCAGCGTGACCGTTTTCCGTAAGGCGAAACGGCCACGCGCCTCCACCGAGTCGTTAGACTCACAGGAGGCAACACCCCTGAAGTTGGTCGCCAGTCCATCTTCCGGGGTTCCTAAAGCTGTCCCCCGAAAGGAGGACAGCAAAAAAGGAGCTTCGGCTCCTTCGCCCACGCCTAGTGGTGGGCTGAGTTGCTCAGAGACAGTGGTTCCTCGAAAAGAGGGCCCCCCGCCTTCGGACCTGCAACGCCCGCCTAAGGTTTCGAGGCGGATGGAGGAAAAGACTCGCATGGCGAGCCCAACCTCCCCCAATAAGTCCTCGAAGGCGACAGCTCCTTCTTCGCTTTATCCGGCCAACAGCGCCCGGGGTTCTGCCTCCGGGAAGCGTACGGCCATTCCCGTGAGGGTCTTCTGTTCGAAGATGGCCCCCCACCTCTCAACCGTGCTAGGCCTGGAGGGCATATTCCTTCAATTGAATTGCCGTGGACTCCGGGCCAACTGGGAGGAGCTGCGGAGGCTCGTCTCGACCCATTCACCGTTAGCTATTTTTCTGCAGGAGACCATGCTAGGCGTGTGCTCCTGCCCACCCTTCCTGGATATAAGGGTCTTGCGACTCCACCAACGGCGGGATGGCCGGGCTGGGGGATGCGCGGTTTACACCCGGCATGATGTCTCCGTTCTTCCTTTCACTTTAGATACCTCCTTTCAGGCAGTGGCTGTTGTGCTTCACCTGGATAGGAGGTTTTCTATCATTTTTGCGTACATTCCACCGTCAGCTGACTTAGACGCGGGGGACTTCCCCCGCGTCGCGTCACGGTTGCCGAGGCCATTTCTTTTGCTTGGAGATCTGAACGGCAGGCATCCTCTCTTGGGAGATTACTCAATAAATCATAGGGGACAAGTCCTTGCTGATGTGATCGAACAGCTTGAGATAGGTGTCCTAAATGTGGATGAGTTTACGCATCACTCTCCGAGAACCGCTTCATTTTCTTGTCTTGATTTATCTTTTATGCTCTTCGGATGCACATCCTGATTTTGATTCATGGTGGTCGATGACCTCCCTGGTAGTGATCACTTTCCCATTCAAATATCATTTTCAGGGCAACTGCCGCTGGAGAGACCACCTCGGTGGTGCTTGGCGCGGGCGCGGTAGCCTGCATTTCAAGAAATGACTGAATTCTGTATCTCAGTCGAGGAGTTTAGGTCGGTAGATGAGGCCGTTGAGTTCTTCTCCAGCAACCTCATCGCCGAGTGTGAGACGTCCCTCGAACAGAAGCGTTATGCCTACATGCGCGAGAAGCGATGCCCGAGCGATTTTACTGTCGCTGAATTTCGTCGGGCTAGGGCTATGTTCCGGTATATTTCGAAGCACGCCCGCCGCTCTTCTTGGCGGGAATACGTGTCTTCACTTAACGGGAAGACCTCTGGCAGAGGTGTGGAGGTGAGTCAAAAGGATTCGGGGCAAGTTCTCACAGGACCCCCCTCCCGTTCTCCAGGAGACGGGACCGCAATCTCGGACCCCGCATCCGTGGCGGAATCCTTCGCGACCGCTTTTTTCGCATTCTCTAGCCGTGATGCTGCTCCGCGAGCATTCGATGCACGTCGTGATGTCGCGGAAGGCCGCCACCTGGCCTTTACCTCCAGAGGCGGAGAACCCTTCAACGACAGGTTTACTTTGAGTGAGTTGCGCTCCGCTCTTGCTTCGTGCCTGGACCCGCCCATGGTCCGGACGATGTCCCGTACGCCATGGTTCGACGCATCGATGAGCGAAGCATGCCCTTTCTGTTAGATTCGTTCGACGGGATCAAGGTAGTGTGTATCCTCCCAGATTCCTGGCGAATCGATAATGTGCTCGGTTTTCGCAAACCGGGGAGAGATCACTCTACCCCGGCCGGTTTCTGCCCAATATCTCTAACCTCCTGCGTATCCAGGTTGATGGAAAAATTTGTAAATGTTCGATTAGCTTTTTACCTGGACAGCGGGGGCCATTTGTGTTCTGCGCAATGCAGCTTTCGCAAGTTCCACTCCACGTCGGATGCTCTCTGACTGGAAAATGCCGTCTGCGAGGTGTTCCTTCGTAGACAGCACTACGCCACGGTGTTTTTCGATCTGGAGAAGGCCTATGATACCCCATGGTGATACAGTATCATGGAGACCACACGCTGTGGGCGAGCGAAAGCCTCCCAATTTTTCTGTCTGAATTTTTGCGAGATCGTCGATATCACGTACGGGTGCGGAGGAGCCCTCTCCGGCCCAATGGAGTAGGAAGAGGGTGTCCCGAGGGAAAGTGTCCTCAGTGTCACACTCAGCCCAGAGCATCAACTGCATCACCTCGGTGCTGCCGGAAGATGTCGCTACGTGGACGACCTTTCGATCTCTTTTGGCGCGGCCCAGATGGCAACTCTGGAGTGTCGACTCGAACAGGCATTGACCCGCTTCTCTCGCTATGCTGAAGCGCACAGGCTTCGGTTTTCCTTGGCCAAGACTAAGATGGTGCATTTCTGCAGCAATCCACGACTTCACCCTGATCCAGACTTGTTTCTCAATGGTGTGCCCCTGGAAGTGGTGGACTCGCACCGTTTCCTTGGTCTTATATTTTACCGACGCCTCACCTGGGAGGCTCATATTCGCAGCCTATAGGTCTCTTGTACCGCGCCATGGATTTTCTTCGTTGCGTGAAGTTCAGCGCCTGGCGCACTGATAGGGCTACTGCCTTACTTTTATATCAATTCTTTCTTCGTTTGAAGCTCGACTACGTATGCGAGCTTTATGCATCCACAGCCAAGCGTGTTTTGCAGAAGCTGGACTCGATCCACCACACTAACCTTCGCCTGGCGACCTATTTGTCGATGCTGGGGAGATGCCCCTCGCTCTGCACCGTGCACTGTGCATTATTCGCCTGTACTCGCGAGCCCGGCGCCTAAAGCTCTCACTGCATCCGCAGCTGATTTTGACGGTGCCTATGCCCCCGAGAGACGCCAGGCATGCCCTAAGCCCTTTGAGTTTAGGGCTAGGAAACTCCTTCGAGAGCTAGGTATAGCTGTCCTGCCGGTGGCGCTCTTGGTTCTGCCCAGGACGCCACCCTGGACGGTAACACCTTTCACCATTTGTCACCACGCTTCTGCTCCCAAAGCTTCTACAGTGTCAGGAGTATTGCATTCGGCCTTTTTCTAGCACACTACTTGTCACGATGGAACAGTGTCAGTGTATACAGATGGCTCCAAGTCCCAAGAGGGGGTCGGTTTCCACGCCGTATCTCCTCTGTTTGAAGTCAGCGTGTCTCTGTCAGGCGCTTCTTGTCTTAACCTCTGACCTAGTTGTAATAAACCGATCGGTACAGGAGATAACTCCACGTGCCCGGTTCTGAGACCGGATTGTGATTTATAGCAACTCTCAAAGCGCCCTGAGTGCTCTCCTAGCATTGGAATCTCCCTATCTTCTGGTTCGCGATATCCTTGCCGCCACGGTTTTGGCGAGCCCGGTGCATGTAGAGATTATCTTCTGCTGGGTTCCTGGACATTAGGAATTGCGGGGAATTAGCATGCCGATTCGGGCGCATAGGAGTCCCTCGCGAACCGGGCGACCAGACCAGCGTTTCGCTCTTCCTCACACCGATTCATGGCAGGAATAAGGCCTGCCCTCCGCGTGGCCTGGCCAAGAAGATGGTCGAGGGGAACTTAAAGTTACGTGCCATTGCCCCGCGACTGTTCCTATGGTCCCTGCCCCCCAATGCCGCGACTCCTTCAGTTTGCTTTATGTCGTCTCCGAATTGGACACACTCGCAGCATGCACTGCCATTTGATGGAGCGCTCGCCTGCACCTTATTGCGATGACTGCGTTGTCCCCCGGACTGTTCAGCACATTCTTGTTGAATGTCCCATCCTGGGTGATCTTCGCGCACGTTACCTATCCCGGTACCGGAGTTAGCGCGGTCGCTACCGCTTGTCCCTTGTACTCGGGACGGATTCGTACACACCGACCTTTTGGAAGAGGCTGGCCTCCTCCACTTTATTTTATCTTGTTTGTATGTTTTTCTAGGTCGCATGTTCCTGCGCGGGGGAGGCTGGCCTCTCCCCCGAAGCCAGAGCACGCTTCCTTCTTGTTAAGTTTTCTTCTTTTTTTAGCCTTACCTTTTTATCGTTGTTTATTTGTTAATTACGTAGTTATTTGTTTGTTTTTTAATATAGCCTAGTAGAAGGCTGTGATATGAGTACGGTGACTTTTGTCCTAGTAGGCAGTTAGCAGATGGGCTCCTAAAAAAAAAAAGAACTCAAAACCCCCAAACCCTGCTCTGCATTATGTCAAAACTTATTATTATCTCCCACCCCCACATGCTACCCCTTCCCAATGACAATGACCGGCTTCTAGTTTCCCTGGTCTTGTCAGCTATCGTCATTTTTATGGTTACGGGAATCTCTTCGACGATTTTAGTTAGTTAACTGAACTAAAATATCCAAGCATTATACCCGTTTGTTGTGTCAGACTCTGCTTTACTGAACGAGGCGAGATTCCGAGTTTTCTACCTCCTCCTTCCCAGCGACCCGCAGTGTGACTTTAGCGGTGTGTTCCTACAGCACATTTTCATCTAATCCAACTTCACCATTAAATATGAACCCTTTCAAAAGCTTATTGTTGAAAATTCCTTTGTTGCTTTTCGTTCCCTCCCATCTACTAATTCCCGCAACACGCATTTGTGAATCAGGCCAGGGGTATTTTTATTGCGTGACGATCAGAAGGCACCGCCCTGCTGCTGATTGGGTGGGATTCAGCTTCAATCATTTGGTGAGTCGAGTCGATAGAACAATTGGTAGGTCAATTCCCGGTATTTACATTGATACCACCTCGATTGTTTCTTGCTTGTCCCTTCCCCTTGATCAACTCGTTTGCAGATCTGCCCCCCTCCTCCGCTCATCCTTCCAATTTCGTTGATATTTGAAACATGCCAAGGATTGTTGTACGGCATGAATGCCTCTCTATTTGAGTTTAAAAAGTTGAAAATGTAGAAAGAAGGACCTGAAGTAGGTTGAAAGGAATGTGCCTATGAATCGGGTTCGTGTTTTATACACCCTATAGTGTTACAGTTGAAAAATGCCTCTGTGGTAGATGCCGCGAGGGGCCGGAGTGTGTACCGTGGACTGGGGCAGACGTCATCACGCAAAAATTCTGCGCATCCACAGTCTCTAATCAACGCTCGCGATTGAGATTCAGTGACACCCGCTTTCTTACTCTTTTCGCTTCTAGCTCACTAAATATTTCACCCATCTGATCTTGAGTGGCACTCCCACCCACGCCCTTATCTCATCTCCAAGTTTCTTTTATATCCCTTTAATATCTGCCCATTTTTCACGTTTTTTGATTCGATGGTATCGCCCTTGTGTGTGGTGCTGAGTGTGCTCATAGTTTCGCTCGTGTGCTGTGTAGTTCCTCGCGCCTCTCTTGAAGAAGTGCCGCTGATGACGCCGTTTCGCGCTCCTTGATTCAAGGTAATGCAAACGTTGTTATGTGTGGTGCTAAAGGATGTGAGTGTTGCCGAACTCGTTCGAGTCGCGCTGCTATAATACTGCGTTTCATGTCTCTTCGAAGGTCGGTAATTAGGGCTTTTCGAATTCATTTCATATACCCTTCGTGGTAGTCGTCTGGTTGGCGCTATTTAAAAATTAGAGTTCATTCTGAGGAGTTATAAATTTTGCTTTGACAGACGTGATACTTGTGTTGTGTGACGACGGGTATGAATGTTGAAGCGGCAATGGCGGGGAGAATCGATGAACCTTATAATAGTGGTTCTTAATTTTTTTCCATGATTGCACCCCTTGCAAAGCACCAATTAGTTTTTGCACTAGTTAGCACTGTCATAAAAGAATAATGTAATATAGATATCAATAACTGATTAAATGTGATTTTAATTTTGTATTTATATTTTACATATTTCTATATTTGGAAGCTCATTTATATTGGTGTATTTTATTTATATTTATGGAATTACATCATTAAAGTAAAAAAAAAAAAATATATATATATATATTTCTCCACATCCCAAAGAGCAACAATGACCCGTGAATGCAACGTCCCGTACTCTTATGGGAGCATTCCTCTTCTCGCTTCCCAAGTTTCTTAAGAGTGGACCACAGCGTCGCCTGACACCCCTAGGTCAAGAAATGGGGTGCTATATACCATGCTTCCTACCAAGAGGCTTTTAATGTAGTATGATTCTTACCTCAAAATAATAATAATGAATTAATTTGGAAAACATGAAGATCGGCGGCGCGCCCGAAAAAGTGTATTTTTTTGCGTGTATGTTTCGTTCACCCGCGCATTCATATTCATGCGCGTTTGGTTAAATAAAAACGTTAACAAAACCGTTAGAACATCAGGATCATCGTAGGGGGGGGGGCAGTGATACCGCCCCCCCCCCCCCCCGAGCAGTCCCCTTGAATTTAATCAAAAAGGTGAAACATATTGGAACAGGGATGAAATATTTTGCGTCCCATCGTTCGCGCTGCCGAACTTCAGGTTTACCTTAATTTCTTTTTAATCGAACCATTCAAAACTTATTTACATTTTGAATTTTAAAATTTATGTTTTAATTTCTTTTATTACTTCTAAAATAAATTAAGTGAGTGTTCTTTTTAGCTAAATAATTATGGTAGGAATCATGCTACAGTTTGCACCAATTTGTTGAATTTGCCTTAAAATGTTATGAAAGTCTGCTGCCCTTCTATAACTAGTAAGGTCTGGTTCGTTGAAGTTTTTTGATTGTATTTATCTAAAGCTTTTCTAAATGTTTTGACTGGTTCTCTAATTTTCCCCGGAGTAAAAATGAGGCCTACCATATTTAACGGTTAACTGAATTGTAGTTTGGTAATTTGTTGGCCATTATCTCCCTGGGCCTTTTTTTTTAATATTCTGTCATGTGTCTCAGCATATATTTTGAAATATTGGTTCATTTTGGGGGGGAGGGGGAACCATCTATTAAACACTTAAGAACTTTATAGGTGAATAAGGTTCTACGGAAAGCTCATGTTTATCATTTTGATGTTAAACTTGTCGAAGGAGGATTTTATTTGACGTGTGTCATTCGCCAATGGGGGGGAAAAAATGGCGACATGTACCTCTTTACAAATGGCATTGATCCTAAGAAATTAAATTGGCCATTAAACTGTTTCCTGGTGCCTTACTGTACTAATGTTGGGCTAGATCTTGTTTGACCTCTTGACTATTTTTAGGTTGATTTTATTTATATATATATATATATATATATATATATATATATATATATATATATATATATATATATATATATATATATATATATATATATAATATTCAAACTCAATTCAAATCAAACTTAAATCAAGGAAAGAAAATTAACTTTAACAAACAAAGAGAAGTGAAGAAGAATAAATCAACAAAATTAACCAAACAATAATCATGAGAAAAGGAAGATAGATTAACATAAACAAAAAGAGGCGAAGTGCCCAAAGGAAGATTTAAACTGAAAATAGTAAATGAATAACTAAATACAATAAAACAAAAGATAATTAGCAGAATAAAAACCAATTGAAAGGCTTGAAAGCCACGACGGAGGAACAAATCAAATAAATATATAAATAAATAACAATGGAAGAACCTGACTGTCATCGACGGTCAGCAACATTATTGACGGAGGAATAAAGTTTTTGAAACAAATAAGAAGAAAGTATGCTAGTGATGCCCTAACACCAGGGCAACCTAGTAAACATTTTCACACTTGAAAACCTACCACACATTTCATCACTTTCATAAATTAATTAATTAATTAAAAATTTCTTTCACTTTATTTTCTGCCAGATCCTCACTCCACTCATTACATCGGTAAAGGAGGCAAGAACATTTCAAAACGCTCCGAAGATGACCGAATAAGATCCAAGGCTTAGCAATTTAGTTTGTTTTTTACCAAACACATTCATTTAAAAGAGAGATGAATACAGGACAAGTGATCCACCATCTACAAGATGGAATAAAAAATATAGAAGAAGAGAAAGTTGCCAAAGGAAATTAATTAAGACAAAATACACAATGGTCTTCAACAAAATTTGCATTCAAGAAAGACTGCTACCCAACTACACTAATATATATATATATATATTCTTCCATCCTCATAAGGATTTTCTCAAGATTGCCTATTTTGATAGGGGTCGGGGTTCTACGATTACTTAAAGGCCTTGTTGTAAAAGTTCAGATTTTTGTCATGTCTACATGGCCACCATTTTCTCAGATAGGTCGATTCGCTCTGTCAGACACGACCGTTCTTACGAAATTCATCTTTAGAAATAGTTATTTAGTTAGTTTTTTTTTTAAGAAAATAGCCAATAAATGTTTGTATGATTAAGTTAGATTCATCAAAAAATGTGAATTGATGAAATTAAGACTCTTTTGTACCCGGGATCTCAAATTTGTGCGATTTTTGAGGCTAAAAAAAGGCTTCCAAGGAGTACCATGGTTCGGAGGCTAATATTCGCAATTGTTTGTAGTTATATTGAAAATAAATAGAAAAGAGGTTAATCCAACTTGGTGGGGAGAGGGGGAAGAGGAAGAAAATAAATATCATTGAACAAAAATGAAATTGTGGGGGGAAATGAGGATGAAACAGGATTTTAAACAGTCATCATTTCGTGATTTAAGCCATTCCTCCTCCTCGGAACACTTGAACTAGAATAGAATAATCAATAGGCCTCTAAACCACCCGCTCGAAGGGCATATATTTTGAAAATATGTTGAATTTTTCTTTCTCTGCTTTAAGATGATCAATAATTAATGCTATTACTATGATAGTGTGGGTTAATAACGTGTGTTGCCTCCTTATTTACTTTGGTAGTTCATAATTTTTGCAATGGAAACTAGAATATTTTCACTTTTACCTTGAATGCTGCAATTGATCTTATTCAAATATCCTAAGACGTCCAAGTAGGTGTGCTAATTTAGCAGACCAAGTATCACCTGCAAAACTCTCGCCAGCCTGAGTGAGGGATATAGCGTTGGTTTTCTAACGTCAAGGTACCAGTTCGAGGCCAGCGAGAGCGGACACAACACTTCAGCGCACGAAGAGGTTTGGCCACCGATTGGTGGACGTGTTGTACCAACCCCTACGGGGTGGGTAAATATTATATGGGTTATCAGACACAACCACTCACAACACCGCTATTTTTCCGCTCCTGTCTTCATAGGACAACACACTCCTCTGTTCTAATTAATCTTGCTGATGTTTAGTTGTATCCAAATACCCCTGGCGCTGATCACTAGTGGTTGACAACTCCCCCCCCCCAAAGAAAAAATCAAACATCCCAATAACATAGACCTCACCATCGGCCTCACCAACGATTGTCATGTTGCGCTCGGGTGTATTTTGTTTTCAGGCTCAGGAAATTCGTTCGGGAGCGAAAGATGGATGGCGCAACATAGTAGTAGTGGTGGCACAACTGCTTGTCACGTGAGGTGTGAAGGTGATTCAATTCCAACTTCTTCCCATAACAAAGGTGCGACCAAGGGCCTACTTTTTATGTTGAGCGCCATCTTCACAACTGTGTCGAGAAGATTTTTTCAATTCAATGCCAACTGTTATCCAACAAGCACTTGTTGACGGATAAAGCTGTGCGTTGTCATTACATTATTGCACTACATTACTTTACTAAAGTTAAGAATCCTCTTATTGAACCAATCACTAAAGGAGCACCACTTGTACAAATTCCCATACATGAGTTTAAGCACAAACCACAATCTATCAAGTAATTAATATGGTGAATATCCTTGCCTGTTTCTGTTTGTTTTTTCGTTCTTTGTATCATAAAATGATAAATAGTATTTTTTGCAAAGCGAATCAATGTCATCGGTTGAGCCTTCCTTATTATATCGGTTGATTCATCTTTTGAATGCAAACATTTCTCAACCAGAGGATTTGTTTTTTGCAACGGCACTACTTTATGGGGCTCAATATTATTGTACAGTGACTAAGTAGCTACTAGCCTTTTGAACTTTCAGAAATTTTTACTAGTTTTTAGGCAACACTTTTTTGCGCTTTTTTGTTTAGGGGACACAAACCAAAAATGGCTGGTGACGTCACCAGGGTGGCTGCCTTTGAGACAGCCATGTGATCCACGAGGGTGAACGAATAGCTTAAAAACGCGTTTTTCTTATAAAGACAAAACTCCCGATTTTGATCCTTTATTGGTTATCTAACCTAACCTTAACCTTAACCTAAAAAAATAAATGTAATGGACCGATTGAACTTGATTTAGTGAAAATGAAAAGTAAAGTAACAGCAAAAATTTATTATTTTAAAGGATAGAAATTTCTTGTCTTTATAAATTTGCTGAACCAACTCCAAGCAAAGCAGCTACGCAGAATATTATTATGGAGTCACAGTGGCCAGTCGACCTTTCTGGCTGGTGACGTCACCAGCCATTTTTGCTTTGTGTCCCCTAAACAAAAAAGCGCGACTTTTTTTCTAGCTCATTTAAAAATGATCTCAAAGTATGTTCTTGGTCAGGCGTAATGAAGCTATGGCACGCGTGCCTAAAAGTGGCACTCGTGTAGTTTTTCGGCACGCAAAGCTTGGGGCAGCCTTAAGAGATTGGAATTTATAAGTCAAATAATGCTTAGGACTTTGTATTAATAAAATAATTTTTATTAGGAGTTTATCCAGAGAAAATTTAATAAATACAAACTTTAATTAACTAGGACTACTAACGTACAGCAGTGGTATACTTTGTTATATTTTTTATTCTGCCTTTGTCAGCTCAATTCATCACAAAAATAGGCATCATCAAGTACTCTCCTACAAGGTAATTAGCGTGCATCTACGACACTACCTAGATTGCCTATCGTTGTTATAGAACAAAACTTTGAGGTGGACGTTTTTTCGAGCCAGTGGCCACTCTCTTCTTTTTAATCACAGCCTCTGTAGGATGGCGTCGAAGGTGACAACAAGACGAGATGGGATAGTGAAATAAACTCATTCACCTTTAATTATCATCTCATTTTGCGCCGCTTCCAAAAACACACAATTGACAAAAGGAATTAATTCTAAAGAATAAACAAATTAGATTAATTCATTAGTAGGTACAAGGTTAAGATGAACACGGAGAAAATTCGATTTTAAGGCACAGAATAAATGCTATCGATTGGTTCCCGGCCCGAAGATTTCGAGGTTCAAAACTAAGGGAATGTGACGAAACGCTAAAACGCCATAGATAGAAATGAAAACAATTGATCGCATTGAGATTGGAAATGAGAATTGCAAGTGGGTGCCATACGATTTCCCCCCCTTTCAAGTGGATGAGGTTTCATGTGGATCAAGTAAAGATAATCCAAAGATAAACTGACCAGGTAAAGATTGACGAGGGAGAGGACGGGCACCTTAACTTTACTTACCGGCCCCCTACCTCTCCTTCTGAGAGGTCGGTGCCCATTAGGAAGGCTACCACGCTCCCTGAGTCCACAGGTCCCTTAGAGAAGAGAAGAATAATGTGGTGATATTCTGCCGTGGAAAGGTTAGAAGAGTCAGCGGCTTCAATTCAATAAGTTCATCACAACTGCATCCAAACATCGTAATATCGACAATGGGATTTTGCCATGGGGAAAAGACAGGGTCTGCTTCGCTCAGCAGACGTCCAAAAGAGTCGGTTTGAAACTTCGCCAGAAGGTCGACATCGGGCGAGCGACGGAAATCAAGCTTAAACACGCCAGCCGTCCCGTTTTGAGTCGTGGACGAGATCCCCCGACTGAATGAGGATAAGGAAATTCAAATAAAGATGAAAACGACAAGCGCTGCCAAACCCCAGAACACCAGGGGCTGGTGGGGTGTGTGCAGGAAGCGCAATAGTCCTGTGTTTGAACTCCATCAATGAGCAGAAAACCTTTCTTAAGCCCCCTTTCACCTCGGGGCTGTGTAGATATGGAGACCTCTGGGGGGAAGGGGAGAGATATGTTTATGCCGGGCAGCGGTGTTGTGATTGGCTGTGTGTGAAGACGTATATGGATGGAGCTGTTTGCGTTCCACACGACAGGCCCAGCGCGTCCACCAAGAGGTGGCTTGCTCCCTACGTACGCTCAAGTTTTCTTGTGTCCGGTCTTGCTAATTAAAGCTCCAGGAGTCAACCTATAAAATGAACTTAAAGTTGCGTGCCATTGTGCCGCGACTGTTTCCATGGACCTCCCCCGCCCCTCAATGCTATTTGTCATCTCCGAATGGGACACATTGCCATTTGATTGAACACTCGCCTGCACCTTATTGCGACGTTCCCGTGTTAGGCATATTCTTGTTGAATGTTCCAGTCTGGGTAATCTTCGCGCACGTTACCTGTCCCAGTACCGGGACGAACGGGGTCGCTACCGCTTGTCCTTCGTACTCGGGACAGATTCGTGCACACAGACTTGTGGACTATATGTCTTTTGGAAGGGGCTGGCCTCCTCCACTTTATTTGACTGTATTTGTTGTAGGTCGCATATTCCTGCACCGGGGAGAAGCGGGCCTACCCCGACTTCGGAGCCCGCTTCCTTCTTCTTGCCTTTTGCGTCTTTTTTAGCTTGTTTTTTAACCATTGTTTCTGCTTTTATCTTTATTTGTTTTTTACATGTTTTTGCTTGTTTTTTAATCTAACCTCGTATTAGGCGACTTTTGCCCTCTTTGGCAGTCCTCAGATGGGCTCTTAAAAAATCCCCACTCTATAATACCCTATTCTACATTCTGGGACCTCATGGCTTCCTTCCAGCAGGCGATGCTCTGTTCATTTCGTGCTGGTTTATTTATACTTAGTCCTTGAGTGGAGTGTTAAAGGTAGAGGTGGGTAAGGGCTTCCAACAATGGAGATTGGCATATAGCACTTCACCTTGTTGATGGAAGGCAAAGTTAGCCCCTCCCCAGGCGCACTTTGAGCACTCTGCTAAATTTCAATACCACGTTGTGTTGTGGGGTGCCACTTTAACGCCCATTATCGCTTTGCACTTAAACCTACTCCTTTTCTTTGGCATAGACTAACGCTTGTGTGCCCCTTGAAGTTTTCCTCGATCGTAACATTAGAACTGACACCAAGATGTTCGTGTATAAAGCAGTGGTGATTCCAACATTTCTGTACGCATCAACAACCTGGAGGTCTTACATACATCACCAGAAGGCACTCTAAAAGTTCGTTTCTTCAGTGGTTTTCGTAGCATTCTTAACATAAGTTCGGAAAACAGAAGAACTAACGTCAGTGTACTGCAATAAGCAAAATGAAGAGGCATCTTAGTCATCGTCCTTAAGAACCAACTAAGGTGGACTGGACATGTTCGGGTGCAGGACGAACACCTGCCGAAGCAGATGTTTTATTCCTAAATCAGGGATGGTAAACGGGGGACACCTGAGAGCAAATATGAGAGAATGTAACATCGATATTGTGAACTGGGAAACGATGCGAAGGACAGGGAACTCTGGAGATCCTTAATCAGAGAAGGAACATCTTTTGAACTCGACAGATGTGCTGAATATGATGAAAAGAGCCTGTTGCGGCCACAACGGCAGCAGGAACGACTTGCCCGATCTCTGGAAGGATATTTCTGGCAAGAATCGGCCTTATCAGTTATGGTCATGTTCACAGACAATCATGAAATCATCCGAACGAAGACCATCATCATCGACCTCGGAAGTATAGCCACGGTGATGGCGACTCACCAGGCTTTAGTTACTAAATTAGGGCAGGTTAATGGAAGTTTGCGCGCCCTCCCAGCCATTTATTCTTCTAGTATTAACATTACTTTTTTATATAGAGTCCACCTGGCGACTTCCTACTAGGGCAAGATATTCCCATTACATTGCTATTCAAGCTTTCTCCCATTCACATATTTTCCTCTCTAACCTCCACATTCTGTACGAAGTTTCAGATTTTATGGAGGTGGTACGCTCGTTTGTTTTCTCTTCACCCCACCCCCACTGCATTCTTCAATATGGAGAGCGTGTTCACATCTCCTGTTCCCCAGTTTTAGCTATGCTGAGGAATTGTCACTACCCTTCCCTCCTCTCTTTCCATTTGCGTGGAGAGAAAACCTCTCTCTGATAAGTCGGGAATGCCACATCGATTGTCGTTTCCTCGCTCACCTTATCTCTGCGACGCACAACCCCGACTACCCCCCCCCCCCAGCAGGATTTCGAGTACCTGTCGAACTCATCGCGTTGTCCTCTTTTTCCTTGGCTGTACCTTAATTTTTCCTGTTTAAGCCCCTCTCTTATTTGTTTACTGGGGCCTAAAAGTGTTCTTTGGCTGTGTTTTATGTTGGATGACGATTGCTCGTGTATCAAGCCTTGCCATTCTCGACCATTAGGAACGTGTTAAGTGCGCTATGCCTATTAGGTGGATTGCGAATAGTTTACAGAGATTGTTCTATGTTGTAACAAGCCTTTGCACTGAAGGGTTAAAACATTACCGGTGTTGTTTCATGATTTTTATTTTCAAGTCACGAGGAAAGATTGTTCGATAAAAAAGAACAAACGCTCCATTCGACCGCCATGTTGTTGTTGTTTATAGCTCCCCTGGGCAATATGCCATCTCTGCCATGTTATTTAGTAAGTATTCAATTGTAAATGGTTGTGCAGAATAGTTTTGGATTTAATTTATAGAGTTGCTACCCTCGGACAAACCATTTCAATAACTTAATGACGTTACGAATTAAAATTCTTCACTATCTTGCTCAAATCTCCAGTTGGTTTTTGCTCGTAAGAAAGATAAATTTTCCCTTTGAGGTGGATGAGGTCTGAGTTTGTAGATTAAGTGAAGATAATCCATCTATAACTGACGAGGTAAAGTTTTACTTGTGAATTAGGAAAAATAAAACGTTACTAGGTTAGGATTTCTTTTTCCTAATTTTGCACGTATAGCTTTATTCGTTCAATTTATAGATGGCTTATATTTGCTGGTTACAAACCTAACGTAATTTTCAAAATTCAAAATTAGATCAGAGAAAGAGTCAGGAAGCACAAATAACCGAAATCGTTACCCCTTTTTAATTTCTTTATCATCGCTCGCTTTTAATTTCTTCATTATTTTTCTCTCGATATCTCGCGCCCCCATTGCGAAAACGGTACCAAGTAGCGTCGCAACAGATTCGAGTGGAATCTGCTTCAGTTCATTATTGCACAGTTCTCCGAAATCCGAGCAGAAAACACTTGGAAGCAAAAGATGCGTTTCGCCTCACGTTCGTTCCTTTCGGCCATCGCGAAGACCGGCCAATAATGTCGAAGGTGATTCATTTCTCGGTTACTCGGAGAAGTCAGAAACAGTAGGTACTGTTGAGTCCCTATGTGTATGCTGTTTGCAACTACAGAAATAAAAGTATCTTTCAGGCCTTAGCATACGATATTTGATATTGCAGTCCATTTTATTAAGTGTCTGTTCCTTTGCTATTTCCTTCTCCATTCCCTCTCAACAACCGGCTGGTCATTATTTCTCCAATATCCCCCCCAAAAAAAACAACAAAAAACAACAGCAACAATAACAACGCCTAGCTAACCGCCGATGTTGAACGCGTGGAAATTGACTGGTTTGATTGATTTCATCTGTTTGTCCCTTCTATCGGTAATCGCGCAAAGTAAAGTTCTTACTTTTGAGTCCGTGCAAATTTGTTTTAGGGGTTAATATATAATGGTCCCCGATCCCAGGCTTTAGGTTGATGTGATTTGCCTCGTTATTTCAGTTTCGCTCTTAACCTTTGTACATCTATTTCCATTTCATCCCCCTCCCCTCCCTCCCCACTCGTTTTGCCCTCCTCTGTGTGAACAGGCTCTCGTTTGATCAACTCCATTGGAAGCAGTTGCTATACAGCCGATTACGTCAGGATTCTGCACTCAATTACCCTCTCAGTATTCTCCCTTCTTTAGAGCTGTGAGCGAGACATGTTTTAACCTCTTTTTTATAGGACATTTAGTATTTTAAATTCGCTCTAGTGCCGCACATCTCATATACTAGGAAGATTATGTTTAACCATTAAGAAATTCGGAGCTGTCGAGCGATATTCGCGAAGTGCGGATACAATGCCATTTTCTGCTTCTATTCTCTCTCTAACTTCTACCGCATAGCTGATCTGAGATTATTGTTTCCTTCACCAATGCTTGATTCCTTGCTTATCCCCGTTAAAATATTTTGCGGGTTGTTGATACTCATCGGACTTTATTCTTTCTCCCCGTTATTCTTTTTTCTCTGATTAGCCTCCTCGCAGGGAGGCCATATTGTTGCCCGTGTTCTTTATACTAAGTTTTCTTGGATCTTTGCAGCATCCCCAACCCTTTCCCAGTATTTGGGCTTAACAAGGTCTGGCATTGCAGTCTTTATCACTGTCAACATTTTTTATCATTTTCCTATCTTTTTATAATTCATTTTCTCTATTATGGAGATCTGGCTTTTTTTGCAGAGTTGGTAGGGAATCCAGGAGAGTTGTGCTCCAACTATTCACTTGATCAGACTACTTGGATTCAGTAGCTTCGAAATATTTTCATTTACTCTAACTTCACCACTTTCTTTAGAACTTATTATTCAGATACTTTGTGTAACACAGCCAAATTGCTTTTCGCTTTCAATTTTTGTATCCGTCTCTCTTTCCTTATTTTTTTCTCGTGGCTATAGGGTGATAACCAAAAGTTTAGTTTCGTAGTTTGCGGCGATGATGTCTTCGACGATGAGTGTTGTATGAAGAAGCCAAAAGGCTTCGTCAAGATAATATAGTATCGTGTGTTGTCGAATGACCCTGTCTCGTAATTCCCTCCTGCGATTCGTTTCATGTTTGTCAACTTCGATGTCCTAAGGAGCTTTTTAATGGTCGTAAAATGTGCCAAGGGGCCCTTTAAACACTCATTAAAGGCGTCAGTCCGACTTTGAATGCGTCATCGGTAACAACGTTGCGGAGAATGCCGTGAATAAATGTCAGGCTCGGGTGGGTGCGAGGTTTAGTAGGGTTGACCACGCTCTTAAGTGTGTATTGGTTTACTTGGGGCGTTTCGTCGTCGTGCTCTGCTTTATATCGATGATTAGGATTGCATTTCGTACTCAACCTGGTAGGTTTAGCTTCGAATTTTTCAACCATACATATATTGACCAGTTTTTAAAATCCCCCCTACCCCCCTTTAGCCTTCCGCGACCCCAAGGTGGCGCCCTGTTTCACCTGGTACCTGGAGGAACGGCACATCCTTCTGGCTTCAGTACCTCTGGCAGTCTAAACTAGATTGAGACTATCAAGATATTTCTATTTTACTCTTTTTTATTGTTATCTTTCTTTACAGACCTAACATATCCTGACCTGCGGCTATTTTGGATGTTTTCACCCTTTGTCGTTGCCTAGTGGGTGGGTGGGGGGGAATCAGCCTCACGGCTCCAGTTTGGGTTGTAGTTTTTTAACATGCTTGTAACCCATCCACCCTTTACGCCTTCTGCTGTCCTCATCTTTTTTTTTTATCTTCTTACACCTAAATCACGGTGACTCCGCTGAACGTTTGGATACACGCTCGAAAAATGTGGTCCCTATTGGGGCGAATAACCTTGAGGGTTGTGATATTCAATGCCTTCGGAGGAAAGTGATTAAATGAAAAAGGAAGATTGATCGAAAATTAAAATGCCTCATTGAAAATTGTGATTTGAATAAATACTTCTGACTCGATCATAAATTTCTAGCCTGCAATTAAAGTGATACACGTACGTACTCCGTCCGCCCTTGGTTAGGGTCTCGCTACCAAACGGCACCGAGGCTGTTGCATTTGCGAATTCCATTGAACGATTGCAAAAATCAAATCATATTCCGCGTTCAGATAAAATCGCCATTGCTGGAGAAGTTTTGTGGCCACGCTCGGTGAGTTCGAATACGTGCCTCGACGGTTCATCAAATCGAAGTTGAGTGAGACCTTCCCTAACTTTACCACTCTTTGCGAGTCATTTAAAACTTTTTTTTCCTTTTCTTTCTCTTGGTTTACCCCTCCCCCATTTTCATTGTTTTTCTTATTTCTAGTTCTATCTACTAATGTCGTCCCCCCCGTAGTTTCTCCTTCAAGTTGTGTGTGTGTGTGTGTGTGTCTCTCTCTCTCTCTCTCTCTCTATATATATATATATATATATATATATATATATATATATATATATATATATACCACGGAAGGAAACTGACTAAAAGACGGATTCGAGTTAGTACTTTCGTCTATTCGACATTTTCAAACTCACAATGGTAAGAAAAATAAGACACACAGTATTTATACTAAGCACGTTTCCGTATGAGGACAACATTTTAATGCTATCAGGTAAGTCGGATTTTAGAAACAGTGATAAAATTGGATCTAACGAAAACAGCCCTGGGCTAATGTTGAGATTACTCTCCTTTGTGTGGGAGATTAAAAATGATTCCAGGATATTTCTCTTTATAAAATCATTACTATGGATTATTATATCAGTTTTTGACCAGTTAATTCCGTGTCCCATATCTGAATAATGCCTTAGCTGTCCACTATATATCTTGTGAGTTTTTCATTTCATATATATATATATATATATATATATATATATATATATATATATATATATATATATATATATATACATATATATATCATGATGCATCCCATTACTCTTCGTAATTTAACTTAAATATTGTTTTTTCTTTCTTTTAATGGACCTGATGTGAATGTAATTATACAGCCATATCCATACCTCCACCCCTATTTTCAACTTCGCAGCACACTAATTCGAGATTTCGTTCCCCTCCCCTGCGAATTATCTGTATTTTCCCTCCTATAAACGTTTAGATTAAAGTCTTCTTGACTCAGGATATCCGTATTAGTTTTTTTTTCTGTCGTCCTCCATGTTGCAGACATTTCTTCGATTTTTTTCCTAGCATGTAGGTAAATCGTTTCCTTTGCCTGTTTTTCTCCTTTCTCACATCAACTCCATATTCTTCTATTTTTTTATTAGATTTGGCGTCTTTGTGTTATTGATTACGTCATTGAATCAATTGCTTGACTTATCTATAGTCGATCGCATTGGTTACAAGTTGTTTTTAAAGGATATAATGCCCTCTTTCAATTCTTGTAGAATCTTTCCACGATTGAATAAATTGGTGAAAGGCATAAAACAACAACAATAGAAAGATTATCTGAAAAGGGATTCTATGACAAACGTCATCAACCCTACATCCGATTCCCCCCGTAAGGGGCGCGGCGATTTGCCTTCCCGGCCGCCGTGCTGACAGGACTCATCGCCCCGCCCGGCCCCGGCTTAGCCTCTTCTTCTTTGAGACAGCCTGCGTTTCTACCCTACTTCCTCACTTTCTATACAACTTCTCCTTCAACTTTCTCTGGTCGGCCTCTAATTTCACAGGGTAGATGCCGAAGCTTACTCTCCCCCAACTATCCCGGATCGGGGCTGAGAGGGGAGGGGGCAACGTTCCCTCGCCCGTGAGCTCCGGTCTGGGGTGGTGGGTTTTTAACAACCTACCTTATCCCCATCCATACGTTCCTCACTTCGCTTTTCTTTCTCCTTTCAATCTCTATCCACTTTACACCGTGCCCGTACTCATCCCTCGCAGAGCGGGCTACTGCGTGGTGTGATTAGCGTTTGCTTCCCGCGAAAAGGCCAGGGTCACCATGCCCATGAATGAAGAAAACACTATCTCCCCCTTTACTCTCCCTTCACCAGCGACGAAGCCACCTTCGGGCAACTCCACCGAGAAAATAAGAAGTCCCCGCCCGCCCGCGTCTGTGCTTTCGCAGGGGACCCTTCAAAACTCTTCAATTAGAAAGGAGGCTTACTCCTCTCCTTTGCCTACGGGTGTAAGGGACTCCCCCTCACTCCCTTCTATTGAGGCGCCCTCGGGTGCCCTCCTCTTTCCAGCGGCAGTCCCCCCTTACTTTCTCAGCGGACTGCCAAGAAAGGCAGGTGCCCCATAATTGATCGCTTTCGGTGCGAGCGGCACGATAGGGCCAACCTCCTTAGGGAGACGAAGGAAGTCAGGCCCCGTTGGCCTCTTCTAAAGACCTGCGGGCTCGCATATAGAGCTTAGAAGGGGTCACCATATGTGCTCCCCTTTCTTCCTCGACAAAAGACTTTGTGACCAATGGGACCCGTGATGTCCTGGGGTGGGGGGAGCCAAATGGAAGCCCCCCCTCCTTAGATCGACATGGTCCCTGACACAACCCAGCCCCAGACGGTAGGACTTTCCTTGGGGAGGAACCTGAGATCGTTGCCAAGCCTCGAATCCGAGTCCGCCCTTGTGCAAAGTCCTCACATGGCTCGGCTATCTAAAGCTTTACAAGGAGAGGAGAGATCTCCTCCCCCGGCTGATGCCTCTGTAACAGCCAAGACCTTCTCCATATCGGAGAAGGATCTTGCTGAGTCTGGTCAATCTGGCCTGAGGGCTCCGGCCGGTAGAGGGGAGAAACGGTTTCATTCCCCGCCCTCTCCTAAAAGGAAAAAGAACAAGAAAAACACGAAGAAGCCTCGGGGCTCCTCTCCTTCCGCGGAGACGGACGGGGTCGCTGCCGTTTTGGTAAGCGACTAAGCCAAGATCGGCACGTCCGCCCCGTTGCTACCCTGGGTGGGGAGTCCCAGACGAAGATCAGAACTGCGCAAAGCGGAGCCTCGATTACGTCGGGGCCTCTCATTCAGAGGCTACCTGGCGTTTTCGACCCCGCTGCCTTTAAGCGTTTCCTTGTTATTCTGTCCACTGATGGCAACATGTTGGCTAAGGGCAACATGATCCATCCCCTAACTAGTGTGATTGGTAGAGAGCCGAAGCTGCAGCACCCGTTTCTTGGACGGTAGCCTTTTGGCGAATGCGTCGAATCCCTCCGATTCTGCCATGATTAGTGCCCTTCGGACACTTGATGACACGCCTGTGAGTGTGACGCCGCACTCTACCATGAACTTCGTGAAAGTAGTTTATGCAAAGCAACTCATGGACTACTCAAGAGATGACATCAAATTAGAGTTGGCCGACCATGGGGCTGTCAAGGTCAAGCGTGTGATGAGAAAACAGGGAGGGCTTCCTGAGCCGGTGCGGGCTCGTTGGTATTGCTACCGCGTGAAAGCATTCGTGCCACTGCCGCGGAGGTGCTATTACTGTCACCGTTTCGGCCATACTAATCGCTCATGTCGACGTGCAAAGTCAGGGTTACCCGAAGTCTGTGTAAATTGCTCCAAAGCCGCACACGATAAGTCTAAATCGTGTGTGGCCAAGTGTGTCAATTGCGGAGAGCCGCACCCCGCTTCTTCGAAGCAATGTGGTGCGTATCTCCTTGAGAAGGAAATCCTGGCCGTTCAGGCCCAGGATCAACTTTCATTCTGCGAGGGTAAGGACTTGGTCCTTGCGCGCTCGGGACGTCCTATGCCTCAATGTTGAGAAATACACCCTCATCTCCTGGCCCATCTAGGCCTACGAGCAGGGTCGTTCCCGCGTCCATTTAGAACTCTTCTGTGGCTTCTACCCACCGCTGGCGCTTCCCTGGTAGAGTCCCGGCTAAAACCAAGGCTCCCCTTCCTTCCTCCAACGTGACTCACAGGAGGCAACACCCCCTGAAAAGGGTTGTGAGGCCATCTTCCGGGTTCCCTAAATCTTTTCACCGAAAGGACTGCACTAAAGGACCTTCGTCTCATTCGGCCATACCCATTGGTAGGCTGGGTGGCTTGGAGACGGTGGATCCTCGAAAAGAGGCCCCTCCGCCTCCTAAGCCGTCCCGCTCGCCTAAGGTTTTGAGGCGGATGGAGGAAAAGACTCGCATGGCGAGTCCAACCTCCCCCTATAAGTCCTCGAAGGCGACAGCGCCTTCAGCAGCACATTGTCCTGCCAAGAGCGCCCTGAGTTCTGCCTCCGGGAAGCGTACGGCCATCCCCGTGAGGCTCTTTTTCCTAAAAAGTCGATGAATTTACGCATCACTGTCCGAGAACCGCTTCATTTTCCTGCCTCGATCTATCTTGGTGCTCTCTGGATGCACAGCCTGATTTGTGGGTGGCGGGTCGATGACCTCCATTGTAGTGATCACTTTCCCATTCAAATATCATTTTCTGGGCCGATGCCGCCCGAGATCCCGTCCCGATGGTGCTTGGCGCGGTGGTCCGCTTGTCAGGAAATGACTTATTTCTCTTTCTCAGTTTTGGTCGGTTGATAAGGCGGTTGAGTTCTTCTCCGGCAACCTCATCGCCGTGGGCCTAGCTCTTATTTCTATAACGTCTGTCCGTTTCGCACGCCAACCATTACCGTGGTGATTAGCAGAGTGTGAGAAAGACCTCCAACAGAAGCATTAAGCCTACATGGTTGGAGTGTGGCATATCCAACCATGCTGCAACTGACGTCTCGAAAATTGCGTGCTCTACCTGCTCCAACCTCCGCAGTGTTTTGCTTGATCGCCCCCAATATCTGAAGGAGGATTGACGTCTTATAGTTCTCCCAATCATTTTCACTTTCTTTAGAAATCTCTCCTTACAAACTTTCTGCGGGAGATCCCCTCGTTGGTTGTCGCTTTATATTACCTCTCCCTTATTTTGAATTCTTGCGCCCATTTGTTTGTCCTGACACTTTATTGCTCGTGGAACAAGGCTTGTCATATGGATATGCCTCTCTGCTCTTGTTCGGTGGCCCTCTGTGGTCCATCCGATACGCCGTCTATGTACCGTGTAATGCGGGATTGTTGAGCTCCAAGAAATTCATACGTTTACCCCTTCCCCCCCTAAACAGCGCCCGTCCTCCCGCGTCGAGTTTTTGAGGAATCCCTCCACACCCGACATTTCCTTCCCCATCCCCCAGCCAGACGCCCCGTTACCCTTCCCTTTTTGTTTACTTTTTTTCTGCTATTCATTTGCTTGTGTCCCAAGACTGATCGTGATTTTTCTTTCGAGATGGGTCATTTTGGATGGTTTATGCATCTTCGATCGTATGCTCCTCAAGAATAAAAAATAAATAAAACGAAACTCGTAGAATTTGGAAAACTTAGTAAATCAAATGGAGGCATTCGAAATGTGTGGAAATTAGAGACAACCAAGGTCAACATTTCTGAGGGTGTTTTTTTTTTTGGGGGGGGGAGGTGGCAGCGGCAGAGATTATTATTCTTGCAATATGCTAGCCCTATTTCACCCTTTACTGGGTCTATATAGGCGCTGGAAAGAGTGTGAGATTTAAAAGAAGTGCACAAGATGACTCGAGGGATAGCACCAGTTTCTCGAACTGGGCTCGGGGGCGCTGCTACCCTATATTTCAGTTGTAGCAGGAGCATTGCTGCTACTACACCATCGACCTCTGGGGAGTGCCGGTGGGTTAGAACGCTGGCCTTGGTTCTTAGGCATACGAAATTGTTCTCGGCCTCAGCATGAAAAGTTGAAAAGGTTTGCTGTGCCACTCCTTACTTGCATCTGGAGAGTTCCATTTTGGGTTCCCCTTCTGTGTTTGCCGCGCAAGATCAGGAACCAGCAAGGACCCTAATGTTTGTTTTGTTTTATAGGGAGGGAAATGTTATACCACGTCAGGGTTAATATTTTATGGTTCACTACAACATAAAGCAAAATAACAGATATAAGCCTGATGCTGAGGCGCATTTGCAACTCTTTGCAAAGCTATTCCTTTCTTATATTTCGCCACTATTCTACTTAAGCCTTCCTAGTTGACTAGCTGTTTTTGTTTCCCCATTGTTTTGGGATTAAAGGTGGTAGCCAGTCAGTTAATAAACTTGTCTCCAGAATAGTTTTTTTTTCCGTTGAATCGAGTCCCCCCCCCCCCCTCCTCATACAAGAGCTCGATCTTGTGTGGAAGAACTACTAGGGTTTGAAATATTCCTCTTTGAACTGACTAGGTTTTCGAATTGGGACAATTTTGAATGAGAAGGGGAATGAACAGAATTAGTCCGGAACAAGGGTAGGGTTTGGGTAGAGTTGGGGTAAAAATCAATGGAGACTAACGAAGGAATTTTACGAGTAGAGAGGCACTTTCTCGAACTGATCTCAACATTCTGAGTTTAAATTAGAACATGAAGTAGGCTCTTTTCAAGTTTATTAAAGCTTGATACAATAAAATTCGCAAGGTTGGACTGAGCGAATCGACGACCTGGAGCCATCCAAAAGAGGGGTGCCCGCCTCCGAAGCTGCAGGGTCCGCCCCTACGCCGAAGTTTCCGGGGCAGAAGGTGGCAAATACTCATGGCGATCCCAACCTCACTCGATAAATTCTCGGAGGCAACAGAGTCTTAAACACCTAGGACGGCCAGCAGTTCCCCAAGCTCTGCCTCCGGAAAGCATACGGCCAGTCATGTAGTTTTAACATTGAAGAGGGCCCTCGCATCTTTGAGCTAAGGCTGGAGAGACCATTCTTTTATGGAATTGTCGTCGACTCGGAGTCGAACGGATGAGCTGCGGAGATTCGTCTCCCGTTCCCTGTTAGCTGTATGTTTACAGGGGGCCATGCTGTGCGCATGTGCCCTGACCACCCTCCTTGGGCGTAATAAGGATTATGAGACCCCACCACCAATTGATGTAGGTATGACAAGAGGGTGCGAGATTTACATCGGCATGATGTCTCCGCTCTTATCTTTGCTTTAAATACCTCCTCCCAGGCAGTAGCAGTGCAGCTGCAACTGAAGAGGAGGTATACTGTTATTTCTGTGTACCCCGTAAGGGGCACGGTGATTTGCATTCTTGGCCGCCATGCTGACAGGACTCAGCGCCCCGTTCGGCCCCCGGCTAGCCTCTTCTCCTTTCTGACAGCCTTTATTTTTACCCTACTTCCTCACTTTCCATTCCATACAACCTCTCCCACAACTTTCTCTGGTCAGCCTCTAATATCACCTGGTAGACCATGACCAGCTTCCTCTCTCCCAACTATCCCGGATCGGTGCTGAGGGATGAGGGGACAATGTTCCCTCACCCTTGAGCTCCGGCCTGGGTTGGGTTTTTAACAACCTGTTTCATCCCTACTCACACCTTCCTCACATACCATTTCTTCCTCCTTTCCTTGTCTTATAAATTTTACGCCGTGCCCAAGGTGGATTCGCCATGCTGATGGGCTGCCAGGTCACTAAACGGGAGGAGTGTCCTCAAATGGCGGCAGCTGGTTTTGCCGGTCCCAAATTTATCTCTCGCAGAGCGGGCTACTGCGTAGAGTGATGTACGTTTGCATCCCGTGACAAGTATACGGTCACCATGCCCGACGAGGAAAATCTAAAAAAAACTCTCTCCTTCCCCCTTACCAGCGTCGGAGCCGCCCTTGGGTAGCTCCACCGAAAAAATGGAGATCCATTCCCTGTGGTTTCGCAGGAGACCTTCAAAAACTCTTTGAGCAGAGAGGAGGCTTACTCCTTTCCTAGGCCTACGGCTGTAGGGGACTCCCCCTCACTCCCTTTCTCCAGCGGCAGTACCCCCCTTTACTTTGCCAAGGATCTGCCAAGAAAGTATGCAGACGGCCCATAATTGACCGCTTCCCAATTATGGGCCATCTGGGGCTCGATAGGGCCAACCTTCTTAAGGGAGCAAGGGATGGTAGGACCCTTCGGCCCGACCCCCTAAATACCCTGCATGTGTGTGCGGGAAACTTGCAGGGGGCGAGTATACCTGCCCCCTTCTCTTTCAAGAGGGATGCCGGTTCGCCGGCCCAAGACAAGATAAAGCCCCCTCGAATGATATCAGTGATGTCTTGGGGGTGGATGTGGACACACGGTGCCCCCCTCCCGCTGAGATGACCCAGCCCCAGACGGTAGGATCTTTCATGGGGTCGAACATGGGCTCGGTGCCAAGAACAGAACCCAAGTCTGCCCCTGTGAAAGCTTTTCCTCAGATGGCGTGGGTCCCCGAGGGCTTACAAGGAGGGGAGGGATCTCCTCCTCCAGTTGATGCCACTGTGACAGCCAAACCTCAATTTCGGAGAAGGATTTTGCTGAGGCCGGCCCATCTGGCATAGGGGCTCCTGCCGTCGGAGGGGAGAAGCGGTTCATTCCCTCCCCCCCTCTCCTAAAAAGAAAGGAAAGAGAGAAAAAAAGACTAAATAGACTCGGGGGCTCCTCTCCCTTTGCGTGAGCCACGGTAAGGTAAGGGCTGCTGCCACTTCGGTATGCGACCAAACCAAGATCGGCACGTCCGGCCCCGGTGCTCACTCGGGTGGGGAGTCCCAGATTAAGACCAAAAGAGCGCAGAGTGGAGCCTCGATTACATCGGGGCCCCTCATTCAGAGGCTACCTGGCGTTTTCGAGTCCGCTGGCTTCCAACACTTCCTCATTATTCGCTCCACTGATGGCAGCATGTTGGCTAAGTGCATCATGATCCATCAGAGGAGAGCTCTAGCTAGCGTGATTGGAAAAGAGTCGAAGGTGACCCGTTTCTCGGACAGGAGCCTTCTAGCGGATGCTTCAAATACCTCTGAGGCGGCCATGCTTAGTGCCCTTCGATCACTTGATGGCACGCCGGTGAGTGTGACGCCGCACTCTTCCATGAATTTTGTGAAAGGAGTAGTTTATGCGAGGGAACTCGTTGACTATCTATAGATGACATCACCTAAGAACTGGTCGACCATGGGGTGGTCAAGGTCGAACTTGTTATGAGAAAACCCGCCATACACTTTTCGTTACGTTCGACTGTGACAAGCTCCCTGAGTCAGTGCGTGCCGCTTGATACCCCTACCGCGTGGAGGCATTCGTGCCACTGCCACATAGGTGTTACTACTGCCACTGCTTCAGCCACACTAATCGCACAAAGTCGGGGTTACCCGAGGTTTGTAAGTTGCTCCAAGGCTATACACGATAAGTCCACATTGCTTCGAAGAGGCAATGTGGTGCGTTCAGGCCGTTCAGGCCCAGGATCGTCTCTCATTTCACGAGGCTTATGAATTGGTCCTGGCGCACAAGGCTCTGCCTTGGACGTCTTATTCCTCAACATTAAGAAGTCACCATCTGCTCCTGGCCGCTCCAAGCCTGCTAGCACAGTCGTTTCCGCACATATTCGGAACCCTTCCGCGGGTTCTACCCACTCCGGGCGCTCTCCTGGTAGAGTTGGCGGCATAAAGGGTTCACATCCATCCCTGGCCAAAACCAGGGGTCCCCCTCCTTCCAGCAGCGTGACCGTTTAACGTAAGGCGAAACGACCGAGCGCCTCCACCCTTTTTTTAGACCATCGTGGGGCCATCTTCCGGGGTTCCTAAATCTGCCATCCCCCCCGGAAGAGGACAGCACACCCAGTGGTAGACTTGGTAGCTCGGAGAGGATGGATCTCCAAAATAGCGCCCCTCACCTGCTTAAGGTTTCGAGGCCGAGGGAGGAAAAGACTCGCATGGCGAGCCCAACCTCCCCCGACAAGACCTCCAAGGCGACAGCACCTTCAGCTCATTGTCCACCCAACAGCGCCGGGAGTTCTGCCTCCCGGAAGCGTACGGCCATTCCAGTGAGGTTCTCTTCCAAGATGGCTCCCGCATCTCCTATGAGATAGGCATGGAGGGCATATTCCTTGAGAGGAATTGCCACGTACATTCAACCGTCAACTGACTTCGACGCGGGGGAATTCCGCCGAGTCCCTTTCTCCTGCTCGGGGACGTAAATGGCAGACAGCCCCTCCGTGGAGACTACTCGATCAATCCCAGGGATCAGGTCCTCGCAGACATGTTCAACCAACTGCAGATTGGTGTCCTAAATATGGATGAGTTTACGCATCACTTCCCGAGAACGCCTGCTCGGGGACGTAAATGGCAGACAGCCCCTCCGTGGAGACTACTCGATCAATCCCAGGGATCAGGTCCTCGCAGACATGTTCAACCAACTGCAGATTGGTGTCCTAAATATGGATGAGTTTACGCATCACTACCCGAGAACGCCTGCTCGGGGACGTAAATCGCAGACAGCCCCTCTGTGGAGACTACTCGATCAATCCCAGGGATCAGGTCCTCGCAGACATGTTCAACCAACTGCAGATTGGTGTCCTAAATATGGATGAGTTTACGCATCACTACCCGAGAACGACTTCATTTTCCTGGTCGATGTATATTTGTGCTCTCCGATGCTCAGCCTAATTTTAGGTGCGACGTGGTTGATGTCGTCCATAGTAGCGATCACTTTCCCATTCAAATATCATTTTATGGGCCGCTGCAGCCCGAGAGCCCGCACCGGTGGTTCTTGGCGGGGCACGGTGGTCCACATTTCAGGAAATCTGATTTTTCTGTCTTAATCGAGGATTTTAGGTCGATAGATGAGGCCGTTGATTTCACCGGCAACCTCATCGCCGTTAGCCTAGCTACTATTCCTAGAACGTCTGGTCTTTTTGCACGCCGACCACTCCCGTGGTAGTCAGCTGAGTGTGAGATGGCCCTCAAACAGAAGCCTTATGCCGACATGCGCTATAAACGCTGTCCAACCGACTTCTCTGTCCGTGAAATTCGTCGAGTTAGGCCTAGGTACCGGTATATTTCGAAGCACGCCCGCCGCTTTTCATGGCCTGCATACGTGTCTTTACTTAACGGGAATACGTCTCTATCAGAGCTGTTGAAACGAGTCAAAAGGATTCGAGGTAAGTTCTCGCAGGACACCCCTCACGTTCTCCATTAGAATGGGACCGCAATCTCGGACCCCGCGTCCGTGGCGGAATCCTTCGCGACCGCTTTCTCCGCATTCTCTAGCCGGGATGCTGCTCCGGCAGCATTTAATGCGCGTCGTGATATCGCGGAAGACCGCATACTGGACTTTATTTTCGAAGGCGGAGAACCCTTCAACGATATATTTACCTTGAGTGAGTTGCGTTGTTTCGCTCTCGCTTCGTGCAGGAGCATCGCCCCTGGTCCAGGTGATTTCTCTTACGACATGCTTCGACCCCTATGTGAATGAGGCATGGCCTCGCTTATAGACGTATGACTAATCGCTACTGTGCTCTCTTTTCGTAACCGGGGAGAGATCACTTTATCCTCGCTGGTTTCTGCCCAATCTCTAACCTCCTGCATGTGAAAGTTGATGGAAAAATTGGTAAATGTTAGGTTAACTTTTTTCTGGACATCGGAGACTATCTGTTTTCTGCACAGTGCGGCTTCCGTAAGTTCCACTCCACGTGGGATGCTCTGCTCCCACTGGAAAATGCCGTCTGGCAGGGCTTCTTTTGTAGACAACATTACGCCACGTTGTTTTTCGATCTAGAGAAGGACTATGGTAACGCATGGCGATCCGGTATCATAGAGACTCTCCATGGGATGGCGGCGATGCGACGCCTCCCAATCTTTATATCTTAATTTATGCGAGGTTGTCGATTCCGCGTAAGGGTGGGTGGATTCCTCTCGGAACCAATAAAGTAGGACGCTGATCTCCCGCAGAGAAGTGTCCTCGGTGTCACACTTTGCCCTGAGCATCAACGGCATTACCGGTGCTGCCGGGAGATTTTCTCACTACGCTCTACGTGGATAACATTTCGATCTTTTGACGCGGCCCAGATGCCAACTCTGGAGCATCGACTCCAACAGGCATTGAACCGCGTCTCTCGCTATGCCGAAGCGCACAGGCTTCGGTTTTCCTTGGCGAAGACTAAGGTGGTTCATTTCTGCCGCCATCTACGGCTCCACCCTGACCCAGATTGTTTCTCAATTGGGTTCGCCTGGAAATGGTGGATCGCACCGTTTCCTTGGTTTTTCATTTTACCGACTGACCGACACCTCACCTGGGAGGCTCATATTCGCAGCCTCAGGGTCTCTTGTGCCCGCGCCATAGATATTCTTAGTTCCGTGACGTCCAGCGCCTGGTGCGCTGATAGGACTACTACCTTACTTTTTTATCGATCCTTTGTTCTTTCGAAACTCGACTACGGATACGACTTTTATGCATCCGCAGCCGAGCATGTATTGCGGAAGGTGGATACGATCCACCCCTCGTCCTTCTCCCTTCGACCGGTGCCTTCCGCACTTCCCTCGGAGGGAGCCTACTTGTCGATGTTGGTAAGATGCCACTCGCTTTGCGCCGTGCACAGTGCATTATTTTCCTGTACGCGCGAGCCCGGCACTGCCTCAGTCAGTCGCCAACCGCTCTCACTGCATCCGCAACTGATCTTGACGGTTCCTATGCAGCCGAGAGACTCCAGTCATACCTTAAGCCCTTTGGGTTTGGGGCTAGGAAACTCCTTCGGGAGCTACGTATACCTCTCGGATCGGTGGAGCCCCTGTTTCTGTCTAGGACGCCACCCTGGAGGGTACCATCTTTGCATATTTGTTGACACGCCTCTGTTACCAAAGTTTCTCTATTTTCGGGCGTATTTAGTTCGTTCTTTTTTCGATCTTACTTCCTCTCATGCTGAGACCGTGCCAATATATACAGATGGCTCTAAGTCCCGAGAGGGGGTCGGTTTCCACGCCGGTCTCTGCTAGTCGCTACGTCTGTCTTCACTCCTCTCGGTGCGGGAGTAACGCGACGTGCCCGGTTCGGAGACCGGATTGTGATTTATAGGGACTGACACATTGCCCTGAGTGCTCTCGGAGCAATGGAATCTCTGCATCCTCTGTTTCGCAATATCCGTGACGCCACAGTTTTGGCGAGCCGGGTGGATGTCGAGATTATCTTCTGCCTAGTTCTTGGATATGTAGGAATTGCCGGGAATTAGGGCGCCACAGAGTCCGCTAGTACTGGGCGACCATCCTTTCGCTCTTTCTCTCACCGATTACATAACAGGAATACGACTAGCTCTCCGGGGTGCTTGGTAAAGAATATGGGAGACTGTTCCAATGAACCTACCCCTCAATTCTGCGACAGCTTCAGGTTGCTTTCTGTCGTATCCTTATTTGACACACTCGCGCGACCCACCGCTATTTGATGGAGCGCTCGCCTGCGCCTTACTGCAACGACTGCGTTGTTCCCCAGACTGTTCGTCACATTCTTGTTGAATGTCCCAGTCTGGGTGATCTGCGCCCACGTTACCTGTCCCGGTACCGGGATGAGCGGGGTCGCTACCGCTTGCCCCTTGTACTCGGGACTGGTTCGTGCTCACTCACTTGCGGACTATATCACTTTTTTGGAAGAGTCTGGAGGAAACCGTTTGTTGTGTGTGGCATGCTCCTGCACCGGGGAGAAGGTGGGCCAACTCCCGACGCGGAGCGCGTGTCCTTGTTACCTTTTTTGCTTCTTTTTTTTAGCCTATTATATTTTTATCCTTATTTGTTATATACTTGTTATTTGTCTTTTCTAATATAGCCTAGTCGTAGGCTGTAGTGAGTACGACTTTGACCTCGAGGACTTAAGCCGCACCATGGCACGGTTGCGGAGACACTTTCTACTGCCGTGGGATTTTTACCGTAGACACCTTCTCTGGAAAGACAACTCGATTAATCCCACGGGTCGGGTCCATGGTGACCTGATGGTGAGCTTGGCATAGTGTCTTGAATGTTTATTCTTTTACGCCTCGCTGCCCGAGGATTGCTACTCTTTCCTTTCTCGACCTATACGTGTGCCCCGGAGCTGGATTTTGGGTGGGATATGGTCGATTCGCTTTATCATTCAACTATTATTTTCTCGGCTGCCACTGCCTGACAAATCGCCGCGATGGTGCTTGGAGCGGGCCAGTGGGTTCGCTTTTGAGGAAATTATTGAAAATCTACAGGTTGCATGGAAACAAACGGAAGAAAAGGAAGGAAAACGTATCGAGTAGTTAATAGATTATTTCAATAAAATGGAAGTAGAAGTATTGATTGTAAAGTTTTATGGAAATAATATACCCCGTATAGGACATAAATATTGATGTAACAACTTGAAGTTTGAAAACAAATATATAGAATTTTACAACATTTTTGCTTCTTTTTTTTTCAAAATTTCAATTGCGTTGAGGAACCTGAAAATATTAATTTAGAAGTCTGAAATTTCATCACAATAGTTTTTGATGTTGGTTGCATTAAAAAATCAGGGTGGGAAAATGAATTTCGAATTTTTTTTGCCCCCCTCTGAAGGCTGCTGAGTGGGGCTTTACCTTCGCAGGATGGGAGTGAGGTGACGCTCCCAATTTTATTTCTGAATTGCTACGAGATGGTAGATTCCGCGCTCGTTAAGGGTTCCTTCTCCGTCCCAATAGGATAGGAAGATGGCTTCCGGCACAGGATCGTCCTTTGTATCACACTGAACTGAGCATCAAGAGTATCATCTCGGTGTTGCCATAATCTTTTCTATTTTTGCTCTATATAGACGACCTTTCGATTTCTTATGGTGTGGCCCAGATGTCAACTCAGGAGCGTCTACTCCAACAGGCATTTCCTAAACTGTGCTCGCCTAGAAGAGGTGAATTCTCGCCGTTTCCTTGCTCTTCCTTTCGAGCTCCCCCTCTCCTAGCATGCCCATATTCCAGCCTTGGGTCTATTGTACCTGAGCCATGGATATTCTTTGTGTGCCGTTCAGCACTTAGGATAATGATGACTACTGCCATGCGTTTCTACCAATCATTTGTTCGTTCTAAACTTGATTACGAACGCGTTCGACCTTTTGGAGTACACCACGTGCCATTTTGATTCGTGTCAATATACAAGGATTGCTCCAAGTCCTAGGATAGGTCGGTGTCCACGGCGTATCATCTGTTTGAAGTCACTGGGCTTAACCGGGCTTTGCGTCTGACTTCTGGTTCCTAGCTGGTTCCCATTCACCGCTCGATAATGGAAATAACACTTTGTACCCGGTTTGGAGAGAGGATCCTACTCTAACGACTCACAATGTGCCTTGAATTCTATCGGGAGCATGAGAATATCCACACACTATAATAGTTTGAGGTATCCGTGATGCCACGGTTGACTCAAGCTGATGTTGAGAGTATTTTCTGCTTGCTTCCTGGACATCAAGAGATCGGAGGGCACGAAGGCGCCAAAGACTCCCCGATACCTTTGCGACCAGACGAGCTTTTAGCTCTTCATCACACCGATTAGATAGCAGGGATACGGGCTTCGGGGTGCTTGGCAAAGCAGATGGGAGACGGTTGAGGGAAACTTAAAGGTTACGTGCCATTCCCCGCACTTGTTCCCGTAGACCTAGACCCCAATAGCGCGGCGGTTTCAGGTTGCTTTCTTTGTCTTCGAATTGGCACACTTGTGGGATGCACCTCCATTTGATGGAGCGTGCACCTCACCTGCTGTGACGATTGCGTTGTCCCCCAGACTATTCGGCACATTCTTTTTGAATGTCCCAGTCTGGGTGATCTTCGCGCACGTTACCTGTCTCGGTACCGGGACGAGCGGGGTCGCTACCACTTCCGTGTACTCGGGACGGGTTCGTAAACACAGACTTGTGGACTATTTGACTCTCCGGTGTTGCTCGCATGCCTCTCGCCGCGGGGTGCTTTCTTCTTGTTTTTGTTTTGTATTTTAGTTAGCTTTTTGGGGGGGGGGGATTATAATATACCTCATTATTCGGCTAGAATTGATTGCGGCTTTTTGTGCCCTAGGAGGCAGTTGCCAAATGTGCGCTTGAAAAATGGTGTTGGCCACATACCCCGGCGCCTGCTGTCCCCACCATACCACGGTGCCGGGCCATGCTTCCTTCCATTTTTTGTTGGCTTTTGTTTTGCTTTGTATTTTGGGTGTTTTTTTTGTGTGTTTTTATTGATTTTAAAACAAATTAATGTAGCCTACTAATAGGCTAAAAAGTTAAGACGACCTATGCCCTTGGCGTCATTCGCTAGATGGGCACTAAAGAAAAGCACCTTATTTACCGTTACCACTCCCTGATTTTCTATTGGGTTTCCCGGGGTGGGGGACTCTTTCGACCCTGGCGCATGCCTTTCTCTCTTAGTCCTCTTTGTGGGTTTTTCTTTCTATTGTTTTTTCTCTTTTTTTCCCTAATTTAGCCTAATTACTACTAGGCTGACTTGTACTTCGGTGACTACCCTATGCGTCAGTCAATCTCCAGATGAGCGGCTCAATTATTTATTTATTTTTTTATTCCTTCTGTTTTTTCGCATCGTCCCCATGCATTGTCATTCTGGAGAATAGAACTTTTTTTTTTGGGGGGGGGGGCGGTCGGGGTTCTGAGTTGTGCCCTTCGATCAAATGGTTCATTTACACGTTCAATTTTCTGGTAATAAAAAGGTTCTGCAGTTATTGTTCGAATAACTCGTATGTGCCAACAACATCCTGGAGATGAAGCCCGCTTTTTGGAGGAGTGGCACCAGATTCTCGCTGATTCATACCCGCTATTGTTTTCATTTTCTCCTGTCATACAATACTCTTCTTTTTGTCGCCTGTAAAAATTTGGTGTAAAAAAAGAGGCCCGGTTATTCCTGGAAAAGAGACTTCCTCAGATGCTTTAACATCGAGTTTGGCTTCTTTAGGAAGCCAAGTTTGAGATGTTCGTTTCCAATTGAACATGGCACATCAGGTTTTTAGCTGCGGGCTACTCTACATCTCACTATATCGGTCGGTCGGTCCACGTTTTGCTTTTTTTAATAATAATATCCTAACTATTCGGCCGATTTTAATGATATTTGAAACCCTCATGTTGTTTTACATTCTCTTTCGAATGATATAATTGTAAAGGTCTTCTCATGGTTAGTCCGGGAATTTGTGAAAGTTTTAAATGTTGTACGGTCATAAATCAGAATAAGTGAGAGCACGCTACTTTTGGTCAGCTGACCTTGTTGTGCTAATTCCCTGGTGCTTTGACAATGACAAGTTTCTTTGAGAAGGTCATATCCAAAGTACTTATCTAATAGATTACAATCCTTGTTTTAAAACTTTTTAAAACTTAGCTGATATTTATCAACACTGTACATCCACCTCACATGATTTTCATGGCCTAGTTTAGCAAAACAGAAAGGGTTATAATCGTTTACCATTAGGCCCATTCAACCCCTGGCATAAAATATCGTGTTTAATTCAACAAATAAAACCACCATACCCTTTAATAATGAAGAATTAGTTCGTTAGTTGGGTAAGGTTTGTGAATGTATAGAAGTTGTTGAATGGTTGAAAAGGTAGGAAAGGCGGGGTTTGCATAGAGTTGCGTTTCCTGAAGTTATAATTAAGATAATTTTGTAAGACACCCTTCAAGGAAGGGAGTTTCCTAAAGCTCTCTTCAGGGGACTGATCCGGAACGAATGGTTCTCAGGGAGCCTGAATAGCCTCATTGCGGTAACGGAGGGTTAAAACCCATTCATGACTGTAATTTTATAGGCAGTTTTATATAATTTCACATTATTTTCCAATTAATTAAATTTGTTGGCTGCCTTTTAGGTTTATGTGAAGGTTTGTCTTAATTTTTAGGTTTGTATTAATCGGTTATTTATCGTTGACTGTCGATTCCGTGGGTCACATTTGGGTTTCGACTCGGTCAATGTAGGTCATGGCCTGTTATTCCATTGTATTGGGATCTTCCAATGTTTAGTATTTTGCTTCATCTTTGGCCTTCATAGACGTATATTTCATATTCCTCCTTTGGCCAAATTTTCTCGTGTATAGTTAAGGAAGAAGAGGTGATCACCGTTCTCTCCTTGCTCTATTGGGGCTGTACTCGTATATTTCACCAATGTTCTCTGTTATCTACTTTGCTCTTGTTTATATTTTTTTATTCGTGGCTTTGATTTATTTTGTTGATGTATGCACTAAAGATTACTCTCACCTCGTCTCTAATGACAACGAGTGTTGTTTTGAATTCTTTGAATTTTCTTGCTCTTGTTTAGAGATTGTGTACATCACGTTTTGACACTAAATTGTAACTGTTTGAATTAGTTCTCGGTAAATTGTCTTTTTGCCTGAATCTATAGAACAGTTGCAATTTGTGTAATCCATTTTATTTATTCCGTTCCTTTGGTTTCCTAAACAACCGGAAGTAGTAATTGTCATGCCTAGTACCTTCTCAAAGAGGTCTGCCCCCCCCCCCCTAGTGATCTTGTGATCTTTATGTGCATTTCATTATTCGGTTTCGATATTTCGTCCGCGGTGCATTACTTACCTTTGCCCCCTCGGTGTTAGATCTATCACTCGTCGGTCGACGCCATTTAAAGCCTTCCTCTTGATTGGGATGATAGTAATGTGTTGTTATTAGTTCTGATCTTCTTTACCTATGCACTGATTGTCCTTAGCTCGGTCGCAGTCATTCCATTCTTTATTTTTTGTATCCACTCTTCGTTGATTGGTTGACTCAGGTTCCTCTTTCTCTAAGTCCAGCTTCAACTTTGAATTTCCTCCTTAAGAACATAAGAAAAGAAGAAGACTGCAAAAGACCATTCCTGGCCTACACTTGGCAGCTCCTGTTCCAGTCAACACACAACAGATTTCTTACCAGAGAAAAGTCATCAACATTGTCACCCTTTACAGGAGTTCGTCAGATCTAATCTACTATATACATAAAATGCATCCAGAGGATTATGTCCATTCATGCAACCGCAAAATATAATCTCCCCACTCCTTAGAAAAATATATACATATGTACATAAAAAAGTCAGTCCCATCTAGCAGCTTCATCCATATATTTATCTAATCTATTCTTAAAACTACCCAGAGAAGAGGCTTCTATCACATGTCTAGTGAGCCTATTTCATTCATCTACCACACGATTTGTAAACCAATTCCTCCCAATCTCCTTCCTAAACCTATACTTATCAAGCTTAAATCCATTGCTACGTGTCCTGTCATGTTCACTAAGTATAAGAACCTTACCCAGATCCCCTTTATTATATCATTTTACCCATTTGAAGACTTCAATCAATTCCCCTCTGACTCTTCTCCTTTCCAATGTATGTAGATTTAGTTTTCTGAGCCTTTCACCATAAGGTAAGTTCCTTAGCACACCAATCATCTTTGTCATCCTTCTCTGCACAGACTCAAGCAAATCAATATCCTTCCTATAATATGGTGACCAAAATTGTACTGCATAGTCTAGATGAGGCCTAACTAGCGCCAGATACAGTTTTAGAATGACTTCAGCACTCTTATTGCTTACACTCCTCCTAACTCTGAATTCAAGGAATATTTTTGTTCAGTCCTTATCTAACTTTAATTTTTAATTCAGACTGTTTTCACAGTTTATATACATTTTTTTTATATACATATAAATGCATATATTTTTAAGTTAGTTTACCCTTTATTAGATATTTTTCTGTCTGCTATAGTTTTTAATATGGGTAACTAAATTATTTTTCTATCTACAGCCTATAAATAATAACCAACCTGATAGCTATAGAGTTCGTATTTCCTCCACAGGGAGATAATTTTGATGCGATCCTCTTGACACGGATAATTTAGGTTTGTGTAGAAAGTTGGCAGTCTTGCCCAGGTTTGTGAAGATAATTAATAATTTTTGTGCCGCCTTGCATTTAAATTTCCTTATATTTAAAACAATATATTTTCATGGTTTCGTTGAGCTTTTCTTCACTTTTTGTAAATAAAATTCGCTCGCATTTTATTTAAATGTTTCTCTTTCCTGTTTCTTATTATTCTTAGGTTGGGTTCAGTATTCTTTTCTCTAAGAAAATAGGCCCGTTCTTCTTTGCCTGATACCCTCTTCCTACTTAAATATTATCTTATAGGAGCCTATTCCTGGTTAACTTGTCCTCTCCCTTGCTGAACTGGGGACAGTTCAGGAAAGTTCTTCGGTAAATTTGAAATGGCAATCAATCAGATTAAAACAATCGTCTTCAGTATTCTTCCTTAGATAGGTCTAATAATTCGCATGTCATTATCATATATGGGTCTATGCGCCCATATTGTCGTTTTAAGTTAAAAGCTGGGCTCATGTCCTTTGCGAGGGCTGACATTTTTGGAGTCATATAAGTTTTCTTTTGGCTCCGCCTACTTTTTAATTTTGCTGTCATTCTCTTGATTGATCCTGGCATCTTTGTGTTTTGATTTACGCGACTGCGTAACCTTGAGTTTGGGCATCTGATGAAAGACTATGGGCATTCCGTTTTGCTAATCAGAAAATGCTCGTAATTTTAAGGAGGCCGAGAGTTTACGTTAAGAAGATAAAAATAACAGCGAAAGTGTTGAGATCGGTTGCCCCTTTAAGGGTGCGGAATAGCCGCCCTCTGAAAGACCTTTTCACATTCAGGTCCTTAAAGTCTTTTGAATGCGTTTTTTTACGAGAACTTGTATATGTAGCCTTTCAAGGGCCTGTCCATTTACCATCTGAAGAGAACTCTCCTTTCTTGCTGAAAGGGGCCATATTTAGGAGAGGTTTGCACCATGCCCGTCTAATTCAAAACAAGTATAGGTATATTTCTGCTACTTTTTTTCACTTCCCCTAATCTAACCGGTTTCTCAACGATCTTCGAAGAATTTCCGACGGGGGAGCTGCTTTTGTTTTTCTCTTTGTGTCCCGCTTAGTAATTAGAAGTGCCTCGTGAGCACCGATCTGCCTTATCAAGCGTCCTTGATTACAAATCGCCTTGTTTGGTCGGGCATCGCACGCCTCGATTTTTTGTCATATGTGGCGATGCCTGTAGCATCCCCGAGGCCCTGTGGTTAAGCTACACTCGCCCATCTACCCTAACCCTCCACAAAACTTCGTTGTGGAACACGGGGGGTGGGGGGGGCTCCACCTAAACCTTTTTGACCAGCGTTAAATATTTACTTAAATAAAGCGATGTTTCCTTTCTATTGGTAACTGGGCAGCCAATGTTTCTGAATTTGAAATTTCCTGGAAGTTTAGGAATAAGCTACCCAGGTTTGCGGTCGCAACCGCCACCCCTCTGCTTCCCGGGTCTATCTGATTGTTATTTTATCATTTCTGGTATGTTTGCCCTCCTCTCTTCAACAACCTCACGCCTGACAGATCTCTCCTTATAAACTTTCTCCGTGATACGGACTCGTCGCTATTGCGATTTAAATTCGAAAGGCGAAATCAGGTCTGCAATATTTATATACTTAATAAACGTCGTCTCCTGTGAATGAAACCTCATTTTGTATTTATAAATATTTACCCAAGTTGTTAACTTGTTATTTTTATTCTGGTAAGATGTTCTCGATATACAGCCATTTTGAGTCGTTTGATTGAACTAACCTGATTACCCGACCGCCCACGCACCCTCCCATTTTATTAGGTTGTCAAGAAGTTATTGACGTTTTTATAAAACAATAAAATGAGGCTTATATTACTGTATTTCTCCGAAATTAGATCATGATTTTCATGATGAAATCTTCGGAGTATTTGGAGTTTGAAAAGCCCGGGAGTGGATAGTGTAGCAGGATGTATACCCCTGTATAACTGAAAACTAAGAAAGCAAAACGCCCTCCTGGCCCCAGTGTTAGCAATTGTGTACCCGTCCGGCACCAATGGTTGCTTGTAGAAGGACCTGTTGCTATCTTTAACTATTTGCCCGTCGTTGACCTTTACTTTCCGGCCTAACTCTTCATGATGCAGCCTCGTCATTTCGCTTTTAATTCGAGATAAAAAAAAAAATGTCGACTCTGAAATGTTTCAAATAATTTGAGAATTTTAACAACACAATTTTGGGTGATCATTTCCATCTAATAACGGATTCTTTTAGTGCGAAAGCCCCGATGTGAGGGACGTCACCAACGTATTAAGTAGGAGTTTGATGATGGCGAACTATGTATTTGTTGGGAATAAATGTAAATAATTTGCTAAGTAATAAGGAGATGGGATTTTTAGGACGTATGTAAAGTTAGTAATTTAACCGGTAGGCCAAGAAGGAAAGAGCCTTTACTTAAATTGTGAAGGGCCGTTTCCAGAGTGTTGCAGCAGTTTGTCGAGATATTAGAGATTTTGGCTATGAATTTCTCCATGTACAGTGTCACTTCGGCTGGAGGAAGATAATCTTCACGCTTGTACATCCCCGGACAAGCCATTAATCAGTCCGAAGAACTACACTGCTCGTCTTGCTTTCGTCACATGTATGGATGACCAGTGGAGCCGAGTCCGCTTCATTGACGAATCAAGTTCAATTTCTTGGGTTTCGATGAAAGGTTCGTTCGTGGCAGAGCAGGCGAAAGATTGTCTGTCAAGAAATTTAGGTAGAATGCACTGTGCCACTTGTGCACTTAGGGGTACAGAGAATGCACAAGGAATTGCCGTGATGGTATGCTTTACCCCATCTGCGAGCCTCTGAAGCCCAACCTGATTTTTCTTTAAGAAGGATAACGCTCCCTGCCACACGGCCAAGTCGGTATAGACCTCCCTGGACGTCGAGCACATCACTGTTATTAACTGGTCTGCACAGAGTCCGAATTTTTAAAAAATATTTGCAAGATACTCAGAGAAGAGGTCTAAAGCGAGGAAGACGAAAACAGTTACACTCTGAGAAATGCTTCGAGATGAATGGATCAAGATTCCTGCGCAGAAGTGTTAGTTTAGTTAGTTAGTCAGCGCCCATCCTTCCATAATACTGGGAGGATCCCCGACCGGATAATGAAATTTATATAAGGTCAGTATGACAATCGCTGGTCGGCCCGAGGGCCCCGGGAGCCGGTCCTCTTTTGGGGAGAGGTCCCAGGAAGTATTATGTTTTTGATACCAAACAGCGCCCGGGTGGAAGCCTTCGTCACCTCGGGGGAGATGGACCTGTTCCGCATCAGAGGTACGTGGATATAGATACCCACCGGTAGGATTCCTTGGAACGGAGGGTGTGTGTGTTGTGCTGTGAAGGCGGGAGAGGAAAGAAAGCAGTGTTATGATTGGCTATGTGTGAGGTGTAAGATCTACCCAACCGAAAACGGGGTGAGCACAGCGCGTCCACCAATCGGTCGCCAGATCTCTCCGTGCTCTGACGTTTGTGTCCGTTCATGCCGGGATTTGGAATCAAACCCGGTACCGCAACTTTGGGAGGCCAACGCTCTATCCACTCGGCTAGCATGAGCTCCTGCGCACAAGTGTCAACTGTTTGTTCGTTTCTCTGGCGAGAAATGTCAAAGGATAATCGATAAATGTTTTCCATTAATAATTTAAGCTTTCTACTCTTAAGAGAAATTTGTTTCCGTTGTTCCGATCATTTTGTACAATTTAATTTTTCTAGTAAATTGCTGATAACTTTCCTTTTATTCATCCAAATTTGCTTAGCCTTTACCCATACATATTTTATACTTCTTGGTTATCGTACAACAATTCTGGAAATCTTCGACCTTCGCGTATTGAATAGAATAACTAATTTAAAAGTTATGCCTGCCTGGTATAGTATGTACTTTTCACAAGTAAATGCTACAATAAAATAACTAAACTAATAGCAGTGCTTTCAATCCGTAAATTAAAAAAAAATGCTTTACATTAATTAAACCTGAGACGTAGAAGTAATTTTTGCTTTGGAATGTTAACTTGGAATGATTCATGGCGTTGTGTGACATCACAAAGTCTACATTTTTGTTTCCACCAATTGTTGACATTTCTGCATTTGAGTCCAACATTGAAAATTTTGCTCTAATATTTCTAAATTGCAGTAATTGTTTAGGCCTTTTTAAAGCTAAATTTTGTTGGAACCCTTCAAGAAAGGGATTAGTGCAACGTTAGTATTAAAAACAAAAAACCTTTCAGGCGATTTCGGACTTTAAAGAAAATCGAGAGTAGAGGCTGTCCGCCATACCGCAATTGATCTTGATGCACTTAAGGGGCCAATGGACTAGGCGTATCCTGCCAATCGAACGCATTTTCGACGCAGCAATGAGGTTTAGGCCGAATTTTTTAGACTCTAACCCTAGACAGGTTACTCGTGAGACAATAAGAAGTTTAAATCTCAACAATGAAGCTGCTAAACAGCTTATAAACACGGCTCGAAATGCCTGTCTCGTTTACCTATGGACATAATTGCTGCGGGAGATGAAAATTGGGGTCAGTAAATTTGGACAACACAGTCACCCATTTCAAGGAAATTTAATGACTCCATTTCTAGCTCCTCCCCGAAGGGGCCAACCACTGCATAAAAAACAATGAACATTGGAGCACCTACCAATTCTGGTACCTGCATTGAATTCGAAGTAGGGGGTTTGCCCCTATACCCCGATATTTTTAAGCAGCTAGTAGTATACACAATTCGAAGCCAAGCGTTAGATTTTGAATTCAAAAGGCGATTGACAGACGTTGTTAGGCACTCTTAATGTTCATTGTTTTCATGCCGTACGTTTTAACTTCAGAATCCAAGCCCCGCCCCCAAATGCTAATTGAATCAATCATATTTTCTTTAATTTTTAGTAATATAAAATTTTCATATCATATTTTAATTTATAAAACTAAATCCCTTCAAAATGATATATAATACAATATGGTGCGATGCTAATTGACACTGTGACTGTGTATTCCATCTTTAGCTTGGCTTCTTTATTGGTATAATAAGAGCAAAAAAACGGCTTTAGCGCAAACGAAAATCCATTCCCACTCTGAGACTTGGTTTCCCAAAGCAGAATTCTATGCTTTTCATCCCGAGGGATTTGGAAGGAGTTATTCATAATGAGATCATCAATAATAAGCAAACAGTCACTGCAGACCTCTATATCCAACGTTTAAATGAAGCTCTTGAACAAAAACGTCTTTCACTGTTCAGCCGAAAGGGTGTCCTCCTCATCAACCATGATATTGGACGCGCCTACACGCGGCACTCTTGGACCCAAGAGGAAATTTTTACGTTCGGTTGGGAAGTTCTTCTTTATCCTCCATATAAGTCATTACAACATCACCTAATTGCGAAGTTTGCTCTGTTATGGAGGTGTAAAAGGATATCAAATCATATTTCATTATAACCGGCTGAATTCTTCAAGAAAGGTAATTAATTTAGGGTTTAGTTAAACGATGCTAACTTTTTCCTAAAAGAAATTGTAACGCAATCAATACCAACGAGGTGTATCACGCAGAAAGTCTGTAACCAGATTGTAAATGAAGTGGTGAATTAGAGGAAGTGAAAATGTATGCAGTCATTAGGGTCGAGAAGGCAAACTGCCAGTGTTGTGCCCGGGAGAGCACATGGGAGATGGTATTGTCAGTAATGATGGAAACAATTGAATAAATTTATTTCATGGTTTTTAAAAATGACTTTACTTTTCTTAAAAAAAAATACCTTATTTTCTTGACAACCTAATTGAGACCAACTCACCAGAAAGACTACCTACGTAACCATCGCCGTGCAACAGTCATAACGTATGGCCCCCGAATCACCAGTCGTAGGCTCAGTCACTGTCAACCCGACGCAAATGGCACCGCCCCTTGTATCCTCGAATGCAAGATCCAAAAATTACGTCCTCTGAATCTATTTAAAGCAATCGTCGTTTTGTTGATTTATCAGGTGTTTTTGCTTGCTCAGCTGCTTGAACAAATGTGTTCCGAGAATGACCTCCCCCAGCCCGCCTCTCTTCCCCACTGTAACCCCTCAGAGAATCTCCTTTATTTGCGGAGGTTGGACAGGTTCAGAAAAGTTATGAGCCCAGTAGCACTCCTTAAGTTTCTCTTCTGGCTACTCGGGCTCTACACTTCATTTTTCTTAATTAGTTTTCAATTATCAATTATAAGGTAATACTAATTCCACCCGAATAGTTGATTTTGAATCTATTTCTTCATTGTGGATTGGATCTTTAGGGTTTTACTCCCCCCACCCCGTCTCTGTTTCTCCCACAACAGATCTTCAGATCCTGGCCGTCCTTTCGAGGATTATTACGTTCTACTGAGGATATCCACCATGCCTCCCTGCCTCTCTGTTTGCCTATTTGGGGAAGGAACGGCAACTGGATAAGTTCTGGTCAGTGTGCGTCGATGTCTTGGTTACTAACGTCATTCTTTAACGCAACCAGGGTGGACTCGTGAAAAGTTGGAAAACCCGGGAGTGGCTGGAGGCGGGATAAAGCCCACCAACCCCTTTTTCTCAATCATCGCCTGATCTTGGTGTTGAGGCGAAACGGAGCTAAAAGCCCGCACCACTCGAGAACGAGGAGGGGTTCTGAATGCTGCAAATGGGTTTTCCCTTTGCAATCTTCGAAGCCGCTCCCATGCAGCTCCACTTCTATGGGGGAGGCGGCCCCTCCAAGACTCTTCTAGCGCATAGGGCGTTTCTCCCTCCATCCGGGGGGAGCCCTCTCCGGGGCAATGGAGCAGGAAGAGGGTGTCCCGCCGGCAAGTGTCTTCAGTGTCCCACTCTTTGACCTGAGCATTAACGGCATCACCTCGGTGCTGCCGGAAGATGTTCTCGCTACGCTCTACGTGGACGACCTTTCGATCTCTTTTGGCGCGGCCCAGATGCCAACTCTGGAGCGTCGACTCTAACATGCATTGAAGCGCGTCTCTCGCTATGCCGAAGCGCACAGGTTTCGGTTTTCCTTGGCCAATACTAAGGTGGTGCCCTTTCGCCGCTATCCGCGGCTCCACCCTGACCCAGACCTGTTTCCCAATGGGGTACGCCTGGAAGTGGTTGAATCGCACCGTTTCCTTGTTCTTGTATTTGGCCGACACCTCACCTAGGATGCTTATATTCGCAGCCTTGGGGTTTCTTATACCTGCGGCATGGATATTCTTCATTCCGTGACGTTCAGCGTCTGAGGCGCTGATAGGGCTATTGCTTTACTTTTTTATCGATCCTTCGTTCCACGCTCTACTACGGATGTGAGTTTTATGCATCCGCAGCTGAGCGTGTATTGCGGAAGGTGGACTCTATCCACCACACCGGCCTTCGCCTTGCGACCGGTGCCTTCCGCACTTCCCCCATTGACAACCTACTTGTAAATGCTGGGGAGATGCCATTCGCTCTGCGTCGTCCACAGTGTATTATTCGCCTGTACACGCGAGCCTGGCGCTTCGCCCAGTCGACAACAACTCTCACTGCATCCACAGCTGATTAAGACGGTACATATGCCGCCCAGAGACGCCAGTTATACCATAAGCCCTTTAGGTTTAGGGCTAGCTATAGCTCTCAGTCTGGTGGCGTCCCTGGTTCTGCCCAGGACGCCACCCTGGAGGGTACCACCTTTAGCTATTTGTCGACTTGGAAGAAGAAAAATTGGAAAAATTTACGCTCTGCAAGAAGTCGTAGCCGGCAAAGGCGGTAAAGTCAAGGGCAATTTTTGAAACGCCTACCAGCTTTGCCAACTCCTTACGGGGAGCAGAATAACATCATTTAGAAGAGTGGCACACAGACGTCAAATGTCTGGCTAAGTCCCCTTGCAGTCCCCCACCCCCCCGGAACAGGGGGACTGAGGCGAACTGAACTGACACTCATTATTCTCGCCCCAACTATGTCCGTCCACTTTGATAGACATAATTGGGGACGTAAAGGGAAGCAGGTTTGAGGATTAGCCCACTGTAGAACTCTACGGAAGAGAACGCCCGGTTACGAGGCGATGCTGAAAGCTTTGGGGAAGAGTTCGCTCTAATCTCTGAGGGTAGTTTCCGGCCAAGATCACAGGGGGACATACAACCGTCCCTGTGCAAGTTGGAAGCAGCATCGATAACCAAACCCCAGACGGGGCGGCACCCCCGGGTGGTGGTAGTTGATTCAATCACCACCCATCATTAAGTCCGCCACATATCATCCGTCTGAGGGGCCTCCCCGGGTACATTCATCCACCATTCATCCACTCCATCACACAGTTCATGTTCGTCGACGCTCTCCTGTAATGGGGGGGGAGGGGGCTGCCCGCGATAAACAAATCCAAGCAAATAATAGTCAAATTCGCCAAGTACAAGAACATTATTGAAGAATTAAAGGATTATCAAAAGAAGAACAGATAACAGGAAGTAAAGCGGCCCAAGGGGGCCCCCCCCCATAGGGGAAAATGGAGCCTAATGGGACGACAAAGATCCCGCTACGCATCATCAGTGGTAGCGTTAGGCCAACAAGGGAGAAGGTGTTTGAGGTGGTCTTCGGGAAACTGAAGATCGCCATGCTCCGCCTGCTCGAAGTCCCCACTGGTTATGTGGCGGTCTGCGAGAAGGAGAAAGACGTGGAGGGAATCACAAAGGAGGAAGCAGTGGAAACACTGCGTGAAATAGGCCTTCAGCCTGCTATTCCTCCTCAAATTCAAACCCATAGAAGCGTGGTGTGCAGAAAGCTGGACCCGTGGATAGGTCAGCATTCCAAAGATGAAATTAAAGAAGAAATAGCCAAAAACCAATCTTGGGCTAAAGTGGCTGAAGTAATCAAGTTCTGGAACAAGAAAGAAAATACTGAATACACACATGTATTTAAAATCATATTTACGGACACTGCAATGGCACAAAAAGCTAAGGAGAGCGGGCTTCTGCTCTTCAACGCTAAAATCAGCGGAGAGCAAATTGAAAGGGAGGAATTCACTCCCGTTCAATTCTGCTTCCGCTGCTATAAGATGGAGAGCCACGCCACGAAAGACTGCCCAGAACCGCAAGAGCTGTGTTCGAGGTGCAGCGAGGCGGGGCACCATTGGAAAAGCTGTAATAGCCCGAGGGAAAAGTGTGCCAATTGTGGCCTGGGACATCGTTCCATGGCTATGGCCTGCCCTCTGAAAAAAGAAATAATAAAGAACAAGGTCCAGAAGAAGAAGGAAGATCAAGACAGGAGGAAAAACACTACTTATGCCCAGGCGGCGAAAGCAGTCCTCACTGAAACGGAGGCAAGAAAAACTTACTTGAGAATCGAGAACGAAAACTCGACAATCACCGTAGTGAGCCGGGCCCGACAATACCCAGTGATCACATACCGATCTTGACGACCATTTCTCTTGCACCAATTCAACTCCCGATACCACTTCGGAAAAGCTATGCTTCGGCCAACTGGGAACGCTACAAGGAAAACCTTGCCAGCTATGTACCAGTGGGCCTCGACGGAGCGAGTCTGGAGAGGATCGACGAGGAGTTGGAAGCGATTACTGCCCGCATCATCGAAGCAGATCGCGAGAGTGTACCAATGAAAGGGTACAAAACTCTCCCCCAACCCAGATGGTCTGAGGAAATGAGAGAGATCGCTAGAGTGCACAGGGAGGTGTATGAGGAAACGAGGAGAGAGGGTGTTAATCGGGAAAGAACAACGCTACTAAGACGCCTGAGTGAACAACTTAAGCAGGCTATCAACCAGCAACAGGCTGAAGTCTGGGACAGCCTGATTGAGAAAGTTGACAGCGAAGTTCGACCCGATGTGTTCTGGCGACTTGTGAACAAGTTGAAAGGTCTGACAGGTAGAGAAAAGACCCGCATTAAGGAGGGCGATGACTACTTAGAAGACCCGGCGGAATTGGAGGACAGATTCCGCAACTTCTGGCAAAATATCTTCAGGATAACACCAGAGGAAAATGCGGAATTCGATCAGGAATTCGAAGGCCAACTGATGGAAGAACTAAATCAGAATGTGCATCGAACTATACCACATGCCTATGTCGACGAAGGGAGGAATATGGTAGACCATGGCCGGCCAACTACACCGGAAGAGGTCATGGCGATCATTAAATCCTTCAAACAGAAGGCACCAGGCTGGACGGGCATCACCAGGAATAATTTGGTACATGCCCCCCGGCAGATCATTCAGGGAATTACTAACATCTACAATGCTTCCCTGAATACGGGCTACTTCCCAGATGGGCTGAAGATAGCTAAAATCATCTTTATACCCAAAGGGAGGAAGCCTGATCAACTGGTGGATTACAGACCAATATCCCTCCTGGAGATAATAGGTAAAGTCTACGAGAAGCTTCTAGCTAACAGGTTACAAGACCAACTAACCGAGCTAGAAGCCCACAGCTCTCAGCAACACGGGTTTCGCAAGAGAAGGGGGACGGATACTGCCCTTGCCCTTCTCACTGAAAAGCTTGCCCGATGTAAGGCTGAGAAGAAATACGTAGACGTGGTGATGCGAGATGTGCAAAAGGCCTTCGATAAGGTTTGGCTACGAGGCTTACAACACAAGATCCTAAGCCTCCAGCTGAACCCTACCCTGGAAAGGGTCCTCTGCAACTACATCATGAGTAGAAAAGCCCGAATTTCCATCGAGGGCTACAGAGGACCTGAATTTCAACTTGAGGCGGGTGTTCCACAGGGTGGCTGTCTGAGTCCGCTGCTGTACCTTCTGTACACACTGGATTTACCTGATCCGGTAGGGGAGGATGTGATGTACCTGCAGTTTGCAGATGACATCACGCAAATCGTCCCCAGCTATTACAAGCACGCCGGATATCAAGCAAGGCAGACAGCCATCGAAATCGAAAACATCAATCGATATGAACGTATGTGGAAAATCAAGACCAACCGCCAAAAGTTCCAGATCCTACCAATTAACCGCCGCAAACGTGTGGATGTCAGAGTAAATGGCGAAGTTTACCCATATGGTAACAAAGGTAAAGTCCTGGGTCTTCAATTTACCTCCAAAGGGTACATTGGTCACATCAATGACAGAATCTCCCTAGCCAAAATACAGCTTGGCAAACTGTATAGGTTTAAAAACCTCAGCTCCAAAAACCTTAAAAAGCTATACACTGCTCTGGTGCGCTCAACATTAGTGTACCCGGCAGTGGTCATGCAGGCTGTGAGTTCCACCTCTCTCAGAAAAATGCAGAGAGTGCAGAACAAAGCAGCCCTGCTTATAGCTGGAGCAAAAAGGACGGACTACATTCAGCAGACAGTCCTGCACGCAAGAGCAGGATTAACCCCTCTGAATGTAGAACTCCAAAGGCTGGGGAGTAAGACCTGGGACAAAATCGAAGAAGAAATACTCCCGAATATGAATCAAAACATAGATATACCGAGAGCAGTAAGAGAACGGGTTAGAAGAAAATCCCTCTTCCCGAGTGGAAGGAACTGCTCCAGAGATCGAATAGTTGGTCTCTATACGTAACCAAACGATTGATTTCAACAAAAATCACGGAAGATGAAGAAAGCGAAGAGTAGAGAGGCGTAGTGCCCATCGAACCCAAATGTGACAAAACAATATTCAGAAACAAAACCCCCGGCAAGACAGATACAATTTGTTAAATTACAAAAAGTAACATAAAAATTGCAAGAGCAAACAAAAAACTTGAAAGGCTTGAAAGCCACGACGGAGGAAATAGTATAGATATTTATTTTACCTAATTATAGTAAAAAAATAAAATAAAAAATAAATAAATAAATAAATAAATAAGTATATAAAAAGAATATATATATTAACACAAACTTATATAAATAAATAGAGAAGAAAAAGATTAAGACAAGTAACAAACGAATAAGGAGAAGAGACAGATAGTTCAAGAAATGGACAAACCGGTGAGGAGCCCTCTACACCAGGGCAATTCTCAACCCATCTTTTTATCTTTATATACCTACTACACTTTTTCATGCTTCTTACATCAACTTCAACTTCAACTAGCTATTTGTCCCACGCCTCTGCTCCCAAAGCTTCTACAGCGCCGGGAGTATTGCGTTCGGCCTTTTTGGAGCACACCTCAAGTTATGCTGGAACCGTGCCAGTGTATACGGATGGCTCAAACCGCCCAAGAGGGGGTCGGCTTCCTACGCCGTATCCCTTCTGTTTGAAGTCAGCGGGGCTCTGCCAGGCGCTGCGTCTGTCTTCACGGCCGAGCTGGTGGCAATACACCACTCGGTACGGGAGATTACACGACGTGCCCGGTTCGGAGACCGGATTGTAATTTATAGCGACTCACAAGGCGCCCTGGGTGCTCTCGTGGCATTGGAATCTCCGCATCCCCTGTTTCGCGATATCCGTGACGCCACGGTTTTGGCGAGCTGGGCAGATGTCGAGATTATCTTCTGCTGGGTTCCTGGACATGTAGGAATTGCGGGGAATGAGGGCGCCAAAGAGTCCGTGAGGACTCTGCGGCCGGACCAGCGTTTCGCTCTTCCTCACACCGACTACATGGCAGGAATACGGGCAGCTCTTCGGACTGCTTGGCAAAGAAGATGGGAGACGGTCGAAGGGAACTTAAAGTTGCGTGCCATTGCGCCGCGACTGTTCCCATGGACCTATCCCCCAATGCCGCGGCGGCTTCAGGTTGCTTTCTGTCGTCTCCGAATCGGACACACTCGTGTGACGCATCGCTATTTGATGGAGCTTCGCCTGCGCCCTATTGCAACGACTGCGTCGTCCCCCAGACTGCTCGGCACATTCTTGTCGAATGTCCCAGTCTGGGTGATCTTCGCGCACGATACCTGTCCCGGTACCGGGATGGGCGGGGTCGCTACCGCCTGTCCCTTGTACTCGGGACAGATTCGTGCACATTGACTTGTGGACTTGTTGACTTTTTGTGGGAGGCCGGTCTTCTCCCCTTTATTTGAGGTTCTTTTTTTTGTTATTGTTTTGTTTGTAGGTTGCACTCTCCTGTACCGGGGTGAGGGGGACCTCCCCCCGCTGCCGGAGATTGCTTCCTGATTGTTAAGTTTTTCCAATTTATATCGATTGTTAAGTTTTCATATTTTTTATTTTAAAGTAGCCTAGTTTTAGGCTGTCGTGTTTTTCGGCGACTTATGCCCAAGTGGGTAGTTGCCAGATGGGCTCTGTTAAAAAAAAAAAAATCCTGAATAACAAAATAAAGATGTATCGCAACCCTGGATCTTTTTGGCAAGATTTTTGAGTCCTCCAGATGGTAAGACACATTTCTGGTGAATGCCTTACCCCTGGCGAGCTTCATGAGGGCTACATGCCCCAGTTCTGTGACATGCCGGGTCGCTAATGCTCGTCCCGCGGTTTTTACAGAGAATTCAGCACAGGCGACTGTGATGCGATTTCGCTTTAGATTAGGTGGCCCTCCTTCATAGTATTTAAATTATTGGCAACTTGCTCAGGCCCCTCACCCGAGCGTTCCGTGTATATATTCATTTTGTCGATTCTGTTGTTTTTTGGGGGTGCTTTTAGGTTGATTAATATTTACTAAAGATAGGCTGTTTTGTCATTTTGTGAGTTGCCCTCGTCTATAGCAGCCAGAAGAGAGCCAAGAATTAAAAAAAAACCCAACAAAATCCAGAACGGCAAATCCATTTCCATATTCTTTACATTGATTAATTTAATCTGTTTGTATTCACAGTGAAAATCTCAACGATTTCTACTCATGAGTCTGCCTCGATGAACAACCGCGACTCCTGAAAGTAATTATGTTCAAAATTTGCCCTTCCCCTACCCTACTCATCCCTTTTATCTCCTTGTTTCCTCTGTTATCGATTTATAGTTGCGGAGGAGCGATGACATCGCATCATTCGTCATTCAATTAACATTAATTTGATCTTGGGTGACGCATCATTCGAACACGTTTCTGGGGAGGGCCAGGAAGCTCCTGGCTCCTAGCTAATCATCCATTCCTCCCTATTCCTTCATGTGTCCGCAATGAAATTCGAACTCCTCCCTCCTTACTTGTATATCTGTACGTTTTAGTTTTACCTTCCTTCTCCTCTCAGTATTTGTCGTTGATCTGATTTATTTGTTTTGTTACAGTCCTCATTTTCGATCCTTTTCGAGGGATTCTTTGTTCCTTTCTTATTTCCCTACTAATCACTAATAACGATCAAGGTTCTTACATCTAACCCAAAGCTGGAGAGTTGCGTGCTCGAACACTGTTGATTATTTGGGTAAGCGACTTTGGCTTCTAACTTCATTTTCTTTCTGAACCTCCCCTCATAAACTAAGAGATGCTCTCGTTAGTTTTCGCTTCTTAGTTTTAAATGAGACACTGCGTTTTTCGTTAGACCTCTGTCAAATGATTTTTAGCTCCTATTTTTGAGTTGCTTTCTTCTTCGGTAGTTATCCTCGGGCCTTTGAGAATCCGTCCTTCCTACCCACCATTCTAGAGCAAACCGTTTCTGACGCCCCTCGCTCGCTCTTCTTTTGCGTTTTTCTCACTCGTGTCCTGTTTGCCTTTTCGCACAGAGGATTGCGCCCCTCCCCCCTTAGAGGGATCCAGCGCATTTCATCAAAGGAAAATAGACGCTCCCGAGCGCCTACCCGTTCTCGCCGGTAAAGTGCCGGGTTTCCTTTTCTGTCTCATTCTGTCGGAGGTAGGCGTCTTTTCGCTGGTCACGGCGATTTAAAAGGCAAAATTCTTGGAATGAATGCGATCATTTTTCGGTCCCGGCCCTGGGTAAATGGAGTCCCCATCCCCCCCCCGGGGAGATCCACTGCCTTCGGTTAGACAGTTTTCCCTCTGAGCCCCTTTCTCACTACTTTCCTTACGGGCGGTTAATTTTGCAGGCTAGTCGCCGACCACTTTCAACCCACTCATCTATGGTGGAGAGAGGCGGGCGCTTAGCATTTGCTACCCAGCTCAATATCATCTTGTCGCCTTCCACCTGGATCTTCTGTCACGGGAGGTTGGGAAGTATTTCTTCCCCCGAATTCAAAGCGCAATAGCAACGAGGCTCTCTAGCGCACAACGTTTTTAAGGATTTCCCCTTTATCATCTTGCCTTCACCTAGATCTTCTGTCACCGGAGGTTGGGAATGATTTTTCACCCTCGAATTCAAATCGCAATAGCAACGAGGCTCTCTAGCGCACAACGTTTTTAAGGATTTTCCCTTTATCATCTTGCCGTCCACCTGGATCTTCTGTCACCGGAGGTTTGGAATGATATTTTCCCCTCGAATTTAAAGCGCAATAGCAAACGAGACTCTAGCGCACATAATTTTTAAGGATTTTCCCTTTATCATCTTGCAGCCTTCCACCTGGATCTCCTGTCACGGGGCGTTGGTAATGATCTTTTCCCTCTCGAGTTTAAAGCGCAATAGCAACGAGGTTCTCTAGCGAAGAAAGTTTTAAGGATTTCCCCTTAGAAATCTTGGTGCCTTCCATCTAGATCTTCTGTCACGGGAGATTGAGAATAATCTTTTTCCATCGAATTTAAAGCGCAATAGCAACGAGGCTGTCTTGCGCACAGAGTTTTTTTTTAAGGAGAGCTCTGTAAATAATGTGGTGAATCTAGAGGAAGTGTAAATATGTGCAAGATATAAAGCTGCAGATATTGGGGGACGGAAGGGCAAATCGCTGGTGGTGTGGCTGGTTGAGCACACAAGCCTCCATATGTGACTTCACATCTTGAAGTGCGTGAAATGGTGGATAATCATCAAAAGAAAGATTGAGGAGGTATGAGGGCGGTAAGATTGCAGGCATATTCCCCCCCCCCCCACACACACGCACACACACCAAATGGAGCCAAGAAGGAATGCCGTACCTGCACCCTATTCCCTTTCGGCTCCGGACAGTTATGAATGAACAAAAGTCGGTTTGCGACTAGCCTGCAAAAGAGGCATGTAAAGAAAGTAGCGAAGAATCGGATAAGATTGAGATGTCTTGAAGGCATAAAGCCAAGGTAGACTCAAACTATCTTGAGACTGCCGGGTGGCACTGGCGCCGGAAGCGTATGGCGAACCTCCAGGTACCGGAAGTGAGTTAAGACCCAAATACTTTGACCAAGGAACCCTCGCCAAAGAGGTCAGGATTTTCCAGAAAGTTGGACTATGGTTTGGTGGGAGCCCCCCGACCCCCGCCTAATCATAATGCCGTTTCTTAGTTAATTACTCCCAAAGGCACTGAGAGCACTTAAGAGAAAGGAAAGGAAGGGCTTCGGAGACGGATGGGTTCTTTGTCATTTGGCCGAAGAATCAAGTAGGGGTGGGTCCATCGAGTAGGGAGAAAGGGTGACCCCCCCTCACCCCACCTTCCCCATCCAGGAAGAAGGCAAAGGAGAGCGGACCCTCTAAAATATTGGGAATCTTCATTGAGATATTTGGTGGCTTCTTCGATGCCGCTAATTTCAAACGCATTATCGCAATCCACTTGACTGACGAAACTAGGTTTTACGTCAACACTTTCCTCCTTTGGGAGTAGTGCACTACTTTTCATGGTATAAAGCAAAAGGTTTCTTGTTATTTTCAGATTGTAGTCATTTGGTCACTTAGTCAATCCTGGTCAGAGTGCCAAATTGAGTGATCTTCGCACTCGCAATGGTACACCTGAGCGGGTTACCCCACACTATACCTTGCACTTATTAAATGAGTAGTATATAAAATATAATTTCTTGTCTACTCCGTTGAGGACATTAACTAAGAACTGGCAGAACAGTAGGCAGGCAGGTATGAACGAGTGGTAAAGTATGTCTCAAAACCGATTTCAACATTCCTTGTCACGTTTGAAATAGAGACTTCCTCAGTCTGTACGTGTTGGATGATATCCTTAGCGTGCCATTGACACGGGCGTATTATCACTGCCACCCCTTTTGGGCAATGCCAATTAAACATGGACCTGCACAGAAGGGTCAACCGCAGATTTACTTAATGTGTTAGAAGTCCAAGCATGCTGTATATATATCGTGTGCAGCCAAGTGCGCGGATCGCAGCCTGCTCCTGCATATCATCACGATTTGTATCTATGGAGATATGGTCCTTGACGTATTATCTATGGACCGCACCTGCCACGACTCTCAGTTGAGAGAGGTATCCTCCGATAACCTACGATCGTGGTAGCTCTCGCTCCTATTCTAATCAATTAACTGGTTCGACTTTACCCGCACCTCCTTGTTTGCGGTATCCGTGACGCCACGGCTGCTGCGAGTCGTGGCGCCAGGAGGGGGGGGGGGGATCCAGCTTGTCTTTTGTTGGGTTCCTAGATATGGAGGGATTGCGGGAAATGAGCGCGCTGAGAAGGGTGCCAAACAGAATGTAAGGACTGGGCGATCGGACCCAGCCTTTCGCTCTTCCCCACTCCGAATACATATCAGGAATCAGGTCAGCCTTTCGTGTTGTCTGGCAATGGAGATGGGAGACGGCTAACTAGAATCTAAATTTGAGTACCATCGCGCCGCGACCTTCATTCGGTAGGCTGAAGCGCACACGTTTCAGTTTTATTTGGCCAAGTCTAAGATGGTGACCTCGAGCCATCCACGCTTTTCTTGATGGTTCTAGCCTGAACATGACACTCCATGTCACCCAACCTTGAAGCGATGCGGGTGCTTGCGTGTCCCAATGAAGTCAGAGGCTGTGCAGTGGGTAGTCCTTTACCCCCGGCAGATCCAATCATGCTGGAGTGGCTCTGATGAAGGGGCCAGACTAATGGGTGACTACCGTGCTCCGAATCCCGATTGCAATGGCATTTACGAAACCGAAGGCTGTGTCAGTGGGTAGAATAAGCCCTCCCCGGAAGGTTCAACCATACTGAAGAGGCTTCGGCCGAGAAATCTTGGATGGACTCCGTTATTGCACCTTCACAGAAATATATGGCCCCAATTATGGGTCAAATAGTTGGAGATGGAGGCCCCATCAAATAAAACCCAGGTATGGGATAAATACCAAACTATGCCCTAATGTCTACTATAAGCATAAACCACAACAGCGTCAACGGGACTCCCCGACACGAGGGATGTCGGAAGCATCGCGCTCGGCACGCCTTCCTCTGACCAGGAGAAGACGGGTCGTCCTGCTCGCGATTTTTCCCGGAATCGCGATGATTATGCGTCTGGTACCGATCGTAAAAACGAAAGATGCATTAGATTAGATCGACGACGTAATTACCCAGCCAACCTGTTTGGGGAAACAGCACTTCACACGATTTTATACTTTAAAGTCTACCAACAACCCTGACCTTATTTAAAGTCGATAGAGAACTCTGCGATGATGCGATAGGGGAACCTAGTCGCATCTCTGAGAATGACGACCGAACATTCACTGTTGAAGTGAAATCTGAAGCCCAAGGACGTAAATTGCAGCGCCTGACCGAACTGTTCCGGGAACCGATAGAATTGTCGATTCACCAGCGATATAACCAGTCCCAAGGGGTTATCACCTGTGATCTCTTACGTCGATATTCTGAAGAGCATATTGCCGACGGACTATCAGACCTTGGTGTGATTAATGTCCACCGAATTAAGAGGCGCACGCCATCTGGTGGTCTTGAACCGATTGGAACTTTGGTCTTAACATTTAACACTACAACTCCAACTGATCGTATTCGGATCCGCGCAGGTCTCTCTGATCCTGTCTGTCCGCACGTGCCCCTTCCTCGTCGTTGTTACAAATGCCAACAATATGGACACGCGATCAAACCATCTGCGGCCGCTGCGGTCAACACTGCGGTGAGGATCATGAAACTGCAACATGTCACCTGTCTCCGAACTGTATTCATTGCAACCAACCGCATAACACATTAGTAAAGACTTGTCAGAAATACCTCATTGAAAAAGAAATATTGGCTGTTAAGGTCAAAGAACACCTGACCTTTAAAGAAGCCCGACATAGAGCATCCTCAATGTACTCAAATACCAGAACTTTTGCGTCTGTTGTGCAAGCAGCACAGTCTCGAGTCTCGTGAAACCCCTTCCGCTTCGTCGAAGGACCCTGCTCCGCCGGGGAATTCTGTACGCTCACTACCTCCAAAACCTAAAACTGACAACACTGTTTGACCCAAAATCGACGTTCTACCTGTGCTTCTCCAAAGCGAACATCTAGAAATAAACGCCAATCTCCAACATCACTCACATTGGGTGCTACTCCTGAAAAACCCAAACGCCAGAAACCACCCGATCGTTCTATAAACATATCTAGTATTCCTTTACCCAAATATAGCCGCCCACCCGATAAGAACAAATTGAAAAATCTCGTGCGCAAAACATGACCAGGGAGACCGTAATATCACACTGGAATATACGTGGATAGCGAAATAATTATTTTCATTTGAGAACGCTACTTGCAGATTCACAGGTGGCAGTCATGTGTCTGCAGGAAACCAGAATGCCAGCAGCCCTACCAAACCCACCACTACGGTGGCGTTTGCACACTTGTGAAGCGTTCTGTTGGACACGTGAGGATCCAGCTGACTTCGGACTTGCAGGCTGTTTCAGTACGATGCCACCTTGACAGATTATACACGATCTGCAACGTATATATCCCTCTGCATGACAGAGTTAGTGCTCAACAAATACATCAACTGGTTTTGTAACTACCACCTCCGTATCTCCTTCTTGGATATTTTAATGCTCGACACATACTGTGGGGAGACGCTGTCGTGAACCAACGAGGCAGAATTGTAAAGTCCTTCCTTAACAGATGCCGCACTTAACTTTTCCTGGTCCGTCAGCCAAGATTTATATAATAGCGACCACTTTCCAGTCATTCTATCCATTGCAGACAACTCCTCTCTCCTAACCACACCTCGGTATATTTACCAACGGGCAGATTGGGCGAGATACTATGCTGTGGTGACTACTAATAGGGAGGTTACATCCTTTCCTACCGTTGATGATGCTGTCGAATACCTCGTGGATACGCTTGTTGCTGCGGCAGACACTTTTATCCCGAAAACGAGCGGAATACAGCGCACTTGGTCTGTTCCTTGGTGGAACCAAGAACTCCAAGCAGCAACGGACAAGAAATAGGTAACAGCACGCCGATATTACCGTACGCGACTTACAGAAGATAAGATTGCGCTTAGTCGTGCGAGAGCTCGCGCTCACTACCTTTTGAAGAAATCTCGAGCAACTTCGTGGAAACGATACGTCTCTAGCCTCAACGAGAGGACACCGATGACGAAGGTGTGGCGCCGGATCTCTAAGATATATGACAGGCGTTTGGCCCATCGTACTCCGACGTTGTAGGCTTCTAACGGTTTAATCTCCGATCCGCTAGAGGTTGGAAACGCTTTTGGACATGCTTTGAGCGAGGTGTCAGGGGGAGCTCTTGGGTGCTCTTTCATCGCATTAAACAGGAAGCAGAATCAGTAGATTTATCATTTTGTGATGGAGAAGATGAAGATTACAACACCATTCTTACACTGCTCGAATTGCAGAATTCTTTGAGGAGGTGTGCTGATACGGCGCCTGGGGCGGATACGATTTCATACGTCCTGCTTCGCTACCTTCCTCCAGTATCTCTTCAGTTCCATCCATCTTTGTATAACCTTATATGGATGGAGGACTCCTTTCCGACAGTTTGGAGAATGTCGACTGTGCTGCCTTTCCAGAAGCCTGGTAAAGAGGAAACACATCCGCTGCATTACCGCCCTATAGCACTTACGAGTTGTATGTGTAAACTTATAGAACGGATGGTCAACGCTAGGCGCGTGTGGCATTTAGAAGAACAATGCATCTTCCATCCCGATCAATATGGTTTCCGACGATGTCACAGCACAACAGATGTGTTAGCCAGGTTCGACACGTTCATCAAGACTGGATTTGCCTAGAAACAACACGTGGTGGCTGTTTTTTTGATTTGGAAAAAGCTTACGATAAGACGTGGAGGTACCTCATTTTGAAAGTTCTACCCGCCAATAGATATTTGAGACATCTACCAAAATTCTTCAAAAATATTATTCCTGACAGGCTTATGCAAATCAAAGTTGGCAACAAACATTCGGATCCGGTTTTGCAGCATGAGGGCGTCCCGCAAAGAGAGCGTCCTTAGCTGTACTCTGTTTGCCCTAGCCACCAATGGCCTCCCATCCTGCATACCGCAGTATGTGGAGAGTTCGTTGTATGTCGACGACTTCGCCATATTCACTCGCTCCTCAAGTCTTCCTGCTGCTGAGAGGAGGGTACAACTTGCCGTCACCATGCAGTTCGTTGGACAAATACACGGTTTCACCTTTTTGCCATTGAAGACTGTAACGATGAACTTAACACGTATCCGAGGCACATTTCCCAGCTTAAGCCTGGTGATGGATGGGTCCACCCAAATTCCGCACGTTCCGGAAACGAAATTCTTGGGAATGACATTTGACTCGAAACTCACGTGGTTACCTCACCTCCATCTCTGCGAACCAGATGCATAAAAAGCCTGGACCTTTTGAAGTGTTTGACGCGTCTCTCGTAGGGTGCAGATAGGGACACTTTTGCGGATTTATCGATCCATGGTGCCGTCCCAACTCGATTATGGATGCCAAATCTATTCGTCAGCGACAGCAACGTCTCTCAAGATGCTAGATAACGTACACCATCAGGGTATCCGTCTGGCAACTGGGGCGTTTCGCACCTCACCGGTGATGAGTCTGTATGCGGAGAGCAGGGAATCATTTCTCAGTGGTAGACGAGGCAAGCTTCGTCTCCAGTTGTTCAGCCGTTTACTCGCTATGCCGGATACCCAAGCTTACCGTGCGATTACGAATCGAAGCTTTGTTCACATCTATGCTGCTCACCCACGCCTCCATAAACCATTTGGATACAGGAGTCGTCAGCTTCTTGAGAGCCACCAGGTGCCTGATCGACTCGTGATGAAGTCGAGTTCTTGCTCTGTTCCACCTTATCTGTTACGCCTGAGAAGTTTATGTCCGGGTGTGATGTCGGAGGTTTCTTCTGATACCCCGGTGGATATAAGGAGATCACTTTTTATTGACCATGCGGACACTCACCATGAGACCACACCAGTGTATACTGATGGATCGAAGAGTTGCAATGGAGTTGGCTGCGGTGCAGTTCTTCCGAACAGAACTATATCGCGGCAGCTACCTGCAGCGGCCTCGGTGTATACCGCGGAATTGCTGGCGATCCTCTTTGCATTGGCCTCTTTGAGACGCTATACTACTCGCCGATTTGTTGTCTATTCCGACTCCCAGAGTGCCTTGACCAGTATATGTGACCAGTTTTCTGTTCATCCCATAGTGACACAGATCCTCCGCTGGCTGGACCTTTTGCGTGACGGCGGTCGATTTGTTACTTTCTGTTGGGTGTCAAGCCATGCAGGGATTCGGGGTAACGAGTTGGCTGATCATGCGGCTAAGGCGATCGTTGTGGACCCCGATGAGATTACACCCCGTCCTCTACCGAGCAGGGATTATTACCCTTACCCCGATGCATTTATGCGCAGACGATGGAATTTGGCCTGGGCCACTATCTGGCCCAATAAACTCAGGACGATCAAGGATAGTGTGACGGTGTGTGTACTTCGTGTCTTATGACCCGCCAACACTAGGTCTTGCTCACAAGGCTTCGCATTGGGCACACACGCCTAACACACAAGTTCTTGTTTGACGGCGAACCACCTCCTTTCTGCGATGGATGTATTGTCCCTCTCACAGTTGAGTGGGTGGCCGAGCGGAATCGGTCAGCCTCTGAATATTCGCTGGGTCCTTCGGGACGATGAAGCTGTTGTCTCGGCAGTTCTCTCATTTTTAACCGCAACAGGTATTTCCTCCGACCTCTGACACATGCCTGACTCCATCACGCATCATCTATAATTCTGGTCTTCGTAACGTACATTTCATTTTATCTGTAGGACTAGTTTGGCCTACGTGCCTCATTTTACGTTTTCTGCTTGGCACATATTTTATTTGCGGACGACGTGTCACTTTCACTCACTGTGTAATGTACTTAGTACATCATAGAGTACCCGATGGACATGCTACAATACGTCCTGACACGATTCAGCCCTATATAGCCCTTAGCGGTTGAAGTGCTAGCTAACTGGTCTGTCGTAATAGACAGGCACTAATTATATTAATAATAATAATAATAATAATAATAGCCTGAACGTGATAGAATCGGATAGTTTCCTTGATCTTGTTTTATATCGCCCCCTCACCTCGAAGGAACACATTCTCAGCCTTAGCGACTCCTGCACTCGTGCCATGTTCGTTCTAACCTACACTACCTCCTGCCCCGAGTTACGGAGGGGGGGGGGGGTTACTCGTGCACCACAAGATCGTGGTGTTTTTAAGGAGGCCCGCTTCCTCTATGGTATTTAGGTATTTAGTTGGTTACATATTCGTGCCGCTCCTCGTAGTTTTTGTCTTTTTTGTCGCCGTTTTATTTTTTTTCAATTAGCTAAAAAGTAGGCTTCTTATAATTTCGTCTGCAGCGCCCTTGCAAGTTCCCTCCAGAATGGACTAAAAAAAAATAATAATAAACACGTGTTCGGGGCAGGCCAGGTGGATGTTCATTTTATACCTGTGATATTTTCATTCTTCCGTTGGCTCTCCAAACCTCCTTTCAGTCGGCGGTAGCATTCCATTTCCACCCGGATAGAGCTATTCCCTTGTCTCTATATACAGTATTCCACCGTCATACGGCTTCGATATTCAGAATTTTGCCCACGGAATCCTAATGTAGTTGCCTTGGCCCTTTCTCCTTCTTGGAGAAAACTACTGGTAGACACCACCTCTGCAAAGAGTATACGATCAATCCCAGAGGTTTGATGCTTGTAGATCTGGTCGAAGAATTGGAGATCCGTGTCAATGATGGTAGAATTGAAAGGTTACTCTCATAGAACCGCTTCCTTTTCCTTCGCTGTACGCACCATGGTATGTGGTTACTATAGCATTGTCTAACTTCCGAGATTGGTCTATTGTTTTGTCTGGACGAGAATCGTCCCCTTAGGTCATGCCTCATGCAGTATGAAGGTGTCTAAATATTGCTATAATGACCGCGTATTATTGCAGCGTTCGTTGCGGGTTGACTTCCATTCATTGAGTTCTTGCTCGATCGCCTAGTGGACACGGCGCTGGGTTTCTGATGTCGATGCAGAGATTCAGGCCCAGCTGGGTCCTCCTTTGGGCGGATACGCTGATAGTCAACCCTACCTGGATAATTAGGTTCACACACATCATCATGCTTATAGCCATTCTATACACTGATATCATTACCCTTCCCGCCTTCACTGCACAACACAACTACTCTCTTCGCTATTTCTGAAGAACACTGTTGATGGAGTACTATTATCCACTATATCCACATTCCCCTGATGCGGAACAGGTGCCCCCCTCCCTGCCTTAGGTCGAGAGGTTCCACGATCGCTGGTTGGTGTCGAAAACACCCGACCCTAAAGATTCCCTTCCCGATGAGAACCGATTCCGGATGCCTTTGGTCCCGCAAAGGGCGGGGGGGCGTGGTTTAGCAGGAGTAAGGCGTTACTACAAAGGAAACCTGGATAAGCGGCACTCCATCCCAACCCCTCTGCCCGCAGTTGTGCCCATCCCTACCCCCAATTCCTCTAGTAGGACTTGCGGCCAAATATCTTCCAATATTTTCACTTCTATCCTCACCACTTTCTTTACAGATCTCTCCTTACAAACCGTATGTGTGTGTATTGCGCCCTCGTTATCATTGCGCTTTAATTTTGAGGACCATCTTCTGGTCGCTCGTGGCAATTTCCTTTCCCCCAAAGTAAATCTGTCTGACGCGATATTCCTTCCTTCTCAAGTCGAATTCCTCGCGGGTTGAAGTAAAAAATCGCCTCTGTTAACAACATTAAATTTTGAGTGGCGTTGCGCGCCTTCTCCTAGCGCCCTAGCTAGTCTTTTCATTCTCAGATCTCCCACACATTCATATTATTTTATTAACGATCTTCTCTTCAGATTGGTCTAGCGAATATCGTTGGTAAAACAACTAGTATTTGTTGTGTACTGAAGAGGACGCAATAACTAGCAATGTCATATAAACAATTTTATACGGTTCAATTATTTTATATGGTCTTTGAGTAACAGGAGAGGTTAAGAACGCCCAATTATGTAACAACCCCCGCCCCCCAATGTCTTTATTTGTTGCGCAAAGTTTTTAGTCTTCGTTTTTCAATATTTCTTTGCTTGTACCCAACTTCACCATGCTATTGATCGGTCCCCCGCGAAGGAATGTTAAAAGCTTCAACAAACAAAGAACTTGTAAAGTCGGAATGTGGCTTTTCTTTTGTTTAATAGCTTCCGTTGACAACATTGTCTGTCTGGTGGGGTTTTTGCAACCGCTTGTATACAATCGTCAGTATCAATACGGGAGAGGGAGAGAAGGAATGTCGTTTGTATATTCAGTGTCGCTTCAAAGTGAGATAAGTGGTAAAGTTCCCATGAAGGAGACTTTTAGTGAATGAGCTTTACCATATTTCTCCCGCCCATTAATTTTTTGTGAGCAGCCTCTCGTCAACTGCCTCAGGTACTTTTCGCATTTCCCTTATTGCAGCGCCGGTCACTTTTCTATTTATCTCGCATTTTTTGTTTATTCATATATTCTTATTATTCGTTGCTTGCTAAACTTTCCCTCCTTGGATTATCAATCCTTTTTGTTATGGTTTATGCTAGTTCTCGTGTATGAAATCCGCGCTGGCTCTTTGTCATTCGATTTATGTTGTTATTTTTTTAGCTTGTGCTTAGCCTTTGTCTTTCTTTTTATCTTTGTTATTTGTTATCTACCAATTGTTACTTGTTTTTTTTTAATCTAGTTTTTGCCCTAGTAGGCAGTCGCCAGATGGGCTCTCTCCAAAAAAAAATCTTTGCCATTTGTACTGCCCCCCCCCACCCCACCCACCCCCTTTACATAAAACCAATTATCTTTGTCCCGGTTGTCTCGAGTTCTCGCGGAAACTGCATTGCATTGAAACACACCGATTCGAGGTTGTCATTGGCGACTTTGGGCCTTCTTGCTGGGAGAGTGATAATTATTTATTGCTATTATCTTCTGGAAATGATCACAATTATGGGAACACCATGTTATAGTGAATTCTGCTGGATTCGGTTAACGGATTTTGTGCCTAAACCTACTGCACCACTCTTCGTAGACCTCATGAAGTTGTTAGATCTAACGCACGGGTGTGTGGGGAAAACCATTACCAGTCTATATCAGTGTAAATCGCTGCATTGCCATCTTAAACTGTTGTATCTTATTGATGGAATAATAGTTTTATCATAGAATTTGATAATGTCACAATATTGCTGCTCGAATCTTCATTAATCCTCGACGGTTACTGCCGTACGAGTCAGTTTTGCTTTTCGTTACTTTCGATTTTTGTTCACTTTTTTGTGAAAAAATTGCTCTGATTTTCGTCTCTCCCAAGCACGTTTTTTTTTAACTGCTTTGACGTGACTTCTTACACAATGTTATTCTCGGAGAGTTATGAAAGAGAATTCAATCGGGACCAACCCGATTAATTAACTCTACTTCTCGCCTTGTGTGGCTTTTAGCCAGAGCAAGTGGTAGAGAAAATGGTCACCCTAGACGAGTTCATAGAGTTTGAGTTGGACAGTGCTTATGTGGAAGAATCGGAGGGAACTGAACAAGGATGTGCTCAAAGACCTTCACATAGAGCATACAGAGAAATTTGTAATAGGAATTTCTTCCTCAGATGAGGATGATGTGTGGGGTGGGTGGGAGGGTATAACCTTGCAATGGCAAAATTTACACTGCTAATTGAACTCCGAAGACTGTTTTCCATTTGGTTTTAGATGCATGGTTTAGTGTGAAAATATACTATTATTGCAGTCATGACTGAAAACATAAATAATTTGATTGCCTAACTTACAAAAATTATGAAAACTAGGAAGTAACAGTTAATGTGAAGTGAACATTCTCGCCCTCCGAAATGATTGGTGATCGCCTCGTGGGATAATCGAAAATTTATAATTCCGTTGTAGCTTTACGTAGCATCAGTCACTCGTGCCATTTGATTCCTTCCTCCCTCCTCAGCTCCTTTGGCGTGGTTCCTCCACGTGAATGATTAGAGGAACTTCACGCCATTAATTGTTGGGTGGGACCCAGTGCCTAAAAATGGTCTAGGGTCGGCAAAAAGGGCAAACTATGAAGAAAGAATTTGGGCATTGGGATATTTTTTGTTTAAATGTGAAAATTAACGGGGGTATTTCCGCCTAGTTTTTTATGAGAAACGTTGGAAAAGTGAAGTGAAAACAACTAAAAACTGCGTCAAGAGGACTGTTTTGTCCCATAGGATTTCTTTGAATTTAAAGCGGAAAGCGACGAGAGCATCTTGCGGAGAGTTAGTAAGAAAGTGCTGAAGATGGAGGAAGGGATTGGAATGTTATAAGCGGGGGGGAGGGGGGGATGTAAGAGTGGTGAAGTTATAAGGGTAGAAATAGTGTTGTAATAGAGGTATGAATGGAAATTGAGTACGAGGGCGAATATATTGCTGGTGATAAAATGAGAACGAAGATGAGGTGAATTTGTAGTGTGCCAGGTTGGCTCGCCTAACCCTTACATTTTGTCCCTTTTTTTTCATCCAATTATTTTTTCCTCTTTCTTTTTTTTCGTTTGCTTTTAGTTTAGTTTCCTTACTTTGTCCTTTTATTATATATTTAACTTTTGCTTTCGTTTTTAGCTTTCGAGCCCCCTTTTTTTCAAGTGTTCATTCGAGCGTCTTTGCTATTGGAGGTTTATTTTATTAAAATTTCCATTTGTTGCGTGTTTTTTTTTTCTCTTTTCAGGGGGATTTGTTCTTGGGGGTTGTTATTCATTTGTTTTTCGAATACTACTCATTTCTCCACAGTGTGGATTAACAGATCCCGCAGTGCCCCCCATAAGGCGCGCGGCGATTTGCCATCCTGGCCGCCGTGCTGACGGGATTCAGCACCCAGTCCGACCCATCTTAGCCTCTTCTCCTTCCTTCAAAACACTTGTGTTTTCCCCTGGTTTCCTCGCTTTTCATACAACCTCTCCAACAACTTTCTCTGGTCAGCCTCTCATTTCACAGGGTAGATGCTGACCTCCTCCTCAGCCAACCATCCCGGATCGGGGCTGAGGGGGGAGGGGACAACGTTCCCTAACCCCCGAGCTCCAGTTTGAGATGGTGTTTTTTTAACAACCTGCTTCATCCCCACCCATACCTTCCTCACATCCTTTTTCCTTTTCTCTACACACACTATCAATTTTACGCCGTGCCCAAGGTGGAGTCGCCATGCTGAAGGGCTGCCAGGTCACCAGGCGGGGGGGTGGCCTTAAATGGCGGCACCTTGCTCTGCCAGGCCCGTACGCACCCCTTGCAGAGCGGGGTACTGCGAGGGGTGATGAGTTATATTGCATCCCGTAAGAAAAAGAGGGTCACCATGCCCAACAATCTTCCCTTATTTTCCCCTTGTTCATCCACGGAGCCCCTCTAAATTTCTCTAACCAGAGAGGAGGCTTAATCCTCTCCTTCGCCTATGGGTGTAGGGGACTCGCCCTCATCCCCTTCTCTGGAGGTGCTTTCTGGCACCTTCCTGTTCCCAGCCGCAATCCCCCCCTTTTCTTTCCAAGGGGACTGCCAAGAAAGCCAGCAGGCAGCCCATAGTCGACCACTCCCCATTGAAGCGGTTCGGTAGGGCAAACCCCCGTAGGGGGGAGAGGGAAGCCAGGCCCCTTCGGTCGCTTCCCTGAAAAGACCTGCTGGCAGGAATATTGAACCTTGCCGGAGTCAAGGGCTGTGCCTCCCCAGACAGGACTAATGACGCTTCGAACGGGACCTGCAATGTCCGGTTGGGGGGGGGGGGCAACTGGAGCCCCCTCCCCCGTGAGATAGACATGGTCCTTGAGGCAACCCAGCCTCAGACGATAGGGTCTTCCATGAGAGCGAACCCGGGCTCGGGGCCAAGCACCGAACCTGAATCTGACCCTATGCAAGGTCCTCAAACGGCCTGGGTTTCCAAGGCAGTACAAGGAGGGGAGGGATCTCCTCCGACCGGTGCCCCTGCAACTGCCAGGACCTTCTCCATCTCGGAGAAGGACTTGGCCGAGGCTGGTCCATCTGGCCTGGGGGCTCCTGCCGGTGGAGGGGAGAAGCGGGTTCATTCCCTACCCTCCTCTCCTAAAAAGAAAAACAACACAAAAAAGGCTCGGGGGCTCCTCTCCATCTACGGGGTTTGCGGGGACGGATGGGTCTGTTGCTTCGGTAAGCGACCAAGCCAAGATCGGCACATTCGGCCCTTCTGCCCCAATGGTGCGGAGCCCCTAACTAAGACCAAAAGGACGCAGGGCGGAGCCTCGATGACATCGAGGCCCCTTATTCGGAGGGTACCTGGCATTTTCGAGCCCGCTGGCTTCAAACGCTTCCTCGTTATTCGCTCCACTGATGGCAGCATGTTGTCCAAGGGCAACATGATCCATCAGAGGAGAGCTTTAGCTAGTATAATTGGTAGAGAGCCGAAGGTGACCCGTTTCTCGGACGGGAGCCTTCTCGCGAATGCGGCGGATCCCTCCGAGGCGGCCAAGATAAGTGCTCTTCAGACACTTGATGGCACCCTCTGCTCCTGGCCCATCCAGTCCAACGAGCACGTTTGTTTCCGCGCTCATTCGGAGCCCTTCTGCGGGTTCTACTCAACCCGGGCCTTTCCCTGTTAAAGCTGGCGGCACAAAGGGTTCACACCCAGCCCCGGCTAAAACCAGGGCTCCGCCTCCCCCCTTCCCCCAGCGTGACCGTTTCCCGTTAGGCGAAACGGCCACGCACCTCCACCAAGACGTTAGACTCACAGGATGCAACACCCATGAAGTTAGTCGCCAGGCTATCTTCCAGGGTTCCTAAAGCTGTCCCCCGAAAGGAGGACAGCAACAAAGGAGCTTCGGCTCCTACGCCTAGTGGTAGGCTGAGTGGCTTGGAGACGGTGGATCCTCGAAAAGAGCCCCCCTCCTCCGAAACCGCAAGGCCCGCCTAAGGTTTCGAGGCAGAGGGAGGAAAGGACTCGCATGGCGACCCTAACCTTCCCCAATAAGTCATCGAAGACGATAGCGCCTTCAGCGCATGGTCCGGCCAACAGCGCCCGCGGTTCTGTCTCCGGGAAGCGTACGGCCATTCGGTGAGGGTCTTCTGTTCAAAGAGGCCCCCCGCGTCTCCGAGCTAGGCCTGGAGGGCATATTCCTTCAATGGAATTGCCGTGGACTCCGGGCCAACTGGGTGGAGCTGCGGAGGCTCGTCTCGTCTCGTTCCCCGTTAGCTATTTTTCAGCAGGAGACCATGCTAGGCGTGTGCCCCCTGCCCGCCCTCTCGGGGTATAAGGGTTTTGCGACCCCACTACCACGAGATGGGTCGGGCTGGGGGATGCGCGGTTTACACCCAGCATGATGTCTCCGTTCTTCTTTTCACGTTAGATACCTCCTTTCATGCAGTGGTTGTGCAGCTTCACCTGGATAGGAGGCATCCTGTTATTTCTGCGTACATTCCACCGTCAGCTGACCTCGACGCGGGGGACTTCCCCCTCGTCGTAGCACGGTTGCCGATGCCCTTTCTCTTGCTTGGAGTTCTGAACGGCAGACATCCTCTCTGGGTAGATTACTCAATAAATCCCAGGGGACAATTCCTTGCCAATCTGATCGAAGAGCTTGAGATAGGTGTCCTAAATGTAGATGAGTTTACTCATCACTGCCCGAAAACCGCTTCATTTTCTTGCCTTGACCTATTTTTGTGCTCTTCGGAAGCACAGCCTAATTTTGATTGGGTGGTGGTCGATGACCTCCATGGTAGTGATCACTTTTCAATCCAAATATCATTTTTAAGGCAAGTGCCGCCTGAGACCCCACCCCGGTGGTGCTTGGCGCGGGCGCGGTGGCCTGCATTTCAGGAAATGACTGAATTCTATATCTCAGTCGAGGAGTTTAGGTCAGTAGATGAGGCCGTTGAGTTCTTCTCCGTCACCCTCATCGCCTCGGGCCTGACCACTATTTCTAGAACGTCTGGCCGTTTTGCACGCCGACCACTCCCGTTGTGGTCGGCTTCTCTGCATTCTCTTGCCGGGATGCTGATCCGCCACATTCAATAAGCGTCGGGCTGTCGCGGAAGGCCGCGGACTGGACTTTACCTGCAGAGTCGGAGAACCCTTCAACGACAGGTTTACTGTGAGTGAGTTGCGTTCTGATCTCTCTTCGTGCTTGGAAACCGTTCATGGTCCAGACGATGTCCCGTACGCGATGCTTCCACACCAGGGTGAGCGAGGCATGGCCTTTCTGTTAGATTTGTTCAACAGGATCTGGGTTGAAATCACTCTACACAGACCGGCTTTCGCTTAATCTCTCTAACTTCCTGCGTGAGCAAGTTGATAGAGAAATTGGTAAATGTTAGATTAGACTTTTTTCTGGACAGTGAAGGCCATCTGTCTTCTGCACAGTGCGGCTTCGGCAATTTACACTCTATGTCGGATGCTCTGCTTCGACTGGAAAATGCCGTCTGCAACAGTTTCCTTCGTAGACATAACTACGCCACGGTATTTTTCCATTTGGAGAAGGCGCATGATATCACATGGCGATACGGTATCATGGAAACTCTCCACTTGATGGGGGCGAGTGGACGCCTCCCAATGTTTATATCTGAATTTTTGCGAGATCGTCGATTCCGCGTACGGATGGCGGGAGCCCTCTCTGGCCCAATGGAGTAGGAAGAGGGTGTCCCGCAGGGAAGTGTCCTCAGTGTCACACTCTTTGCCCCGAGCATCAACGGCATTACCTCGGTGCTGCCGGAAGATGTTCTCGCTACGTTCTACGTGTACGACCTTTCGATCTCTTTTGGCGTGGCCCAGATGCCAACTCTGGAGCGTCGACTCCAACAGGCTTTGTTCGTTCGAAGCTCGACTACGGATGCGAGTTGTTTGCATCCGCAGCCAAGTGTTCTTACGAAAGGTGGACTCGATCCACCACCTGGCGACCGGTGACTTCCGCTCTTTCCCCATTGAAAGCCTACTTCTCGATGCTGGGCAGACGCCACTCGCTCTGCGCCGTGCACAGTGTATTATTCGCCTGTACGCGCGATCCCGGTGCCTCCATCAGTCTTCAAATGCTCTCACTGCATCCGAGCTGATCTCGACGGTGCCTATGCCGCCGAGAGACGCCAGGCATACCCTATGCCCCTCGGGTTTATGGCCAGAAAACTCCTTCGAGAGCTCGGTATAGCTCTCGGGCCATTAGCCCCACACTTTCTACCCAGGATGCCACCCGGCTTCTGCTCAGGACCCCACCCTACAAGGTACCACCTTTCACCACCTATCGCCACGCCTCAGCTCCGTGTCTCGCTGGAACCGTGCCAGTGTATACGGATGTTTCCAAGTACCAAGATGGGGTCGTTTTCCACGCCGTATCCCCTCTGTTTTAGGTTAGTGCGACTCTGCCTGGCGCTGCGTCTGTCTTCACGTCCGAGCTGGTTGCAATACACCATCGCTACGGGAGATTACGCGACGTGCCCGGTTCGCATACCGGGTTGTGATTTATAGCGACTAACAAAGCTCCCTGAGTGCTCTCGTGGCCTTGGAATCTCCGTGGTTCGCCATATCCGTGAGATCACGGTTTGGTGAACCGTCCGGATTTCGAGATTATTTTCTGCTGCGTTCCTGGACATGTAGGAATTTGAGCGAATGACCACGCCGATGAGGGCACCAAACATTCTGCGAGGACTGGGAGACCAGACCAGCGTTTCGCTTTTCCTTACACTGATTACATGACAGGAATACGGGCAGCTCTCCGGGCTGGTTGGCAAAGAAGATGGGAGACTCGAGGAGAACCTAAAGTTGCGTGCCATTGCACCGCGACTGTTTCCATGGACCTACCTCTCAATGCCGCGACGGCTTCAGGTTGCTTTCTGTTGTCTCCGAATTGGACACACTCGTGGGACGCACCGCCATTTGATGGCGCGCTCACCTGCACCATATTGTGAAGACTGCGTTGTCCCCTAGACCTTTCGACACATTCTTCTTGAATGTCCCAGTCCGGGTGATCTTTGCTCACGTTACCTTTCCCGGTACCGGTATGAGCGGGGTCGCTACTTCTTATTCCTTGTACCCGGGACGCGTTCGTGCACACTGACTTGTGTACTTTATTTAACTGTTTGTTTTTGTCGTTGTTTTTTGTAGGTTGCACGTTCCTGCGCCGGAGGGAGGCCCCCCCCTTCGACGCCGTACCGTGCTTCCTGCTTGTTGCTCTTTTCCTTTTTTTATGGTTATTGTTGTTTTTGGCATATTATTTTAATGTAGCCTAGTACTACTAGGTTGTCGTGAGTACGGCGACTTATGCCCAAGTAGACAGTCTCCGGATGGGTTCCTCAAAACCAACATCAAAGAAATACTTCCCTTAATTGGTCTCGTCTATCTTCATCGACCTGTTAGGGGTGGGTGTGGTGATGAAATTTTAGTTATGAAATAGATGTGGTATTTAGGATAGATAAAAGTGGTAGAAAAAAGTTTATTAAGAGTTTTGCTCTGTTGATGAGTGCTACGCTTTTCTGGTCTTTTTTTTTCTTAGTGGTTTGTTCCTTTTTTTGTAGTCTGCATTGTACTTTTGGTGCATATCTTTAAGTTTCCTATTTCATTCCCATTCGAGCTTTTCTTGCATACATAAACTTGTATTTTTTATCCAAATTATAAATTTATTTATATACAGAAATATATATGATTATTAATTTTAAGCATTTTTTATTCATTCATACTAGAGATGGTTTGCAACATGTATGGGTTTGTGTTTGTTGTATGTTATGGAATTGTTTGTGTTAGTAGTGTTCTATATTTAATTGTGAGGGTATACAGGTTATTTGTGTGTGTGTATTATTATGGAGGAAGAAAAAACAGCCGCAGCTGCACGTGCGGAGGTTGAGGACGGTCATGGTACGCGATAAGAACCGGGAGGGCTCTCACCTCTGTTCCATAACAAAGGCAGGTCTGCTTGCGAGGCGAGGTTGGTTGAAAGACCGGAGGTGTCGTCGTCATTGGCTGGCGGCTCGATCGACCTTTACGTTCGGCTTGCGAGGAAGAGCGGTTCACAATCTCCCCCAGGAGCCAGATCCATTCCAAAGTCCTGCCGTCCCTCTTCCATTTCAGGAAGGAGGGGGATAACTCACCTTGCCTGTCATCCGCAAGGATATGCCATGTGTAACCTTGCCGCTGCCTTATCTGGAGGATTATACCACCCCCTTCCCTCCGAGCCTCAATGCCTGCAGGAGGCTCTTCGGCAATATATATTTTCCACACATTCTCACTTGCTCTGGCTTCACTACTTCCTTTAAAGCTCTCTACTTGCAGTTTTTTTTTGGCGGAAGATGCCCTCGTAAATTCGAGGAGAAAATCACCTATTCTATTTTTTTTTTTAATCGAAAACTAACCAGGCATCTCCGCCAGAAAGCATCTGAAAAGGCCGTAAATAAGTGGTGAAGTTAGCGGAAGTGAAAATGTGTGCAAGCTACACACAAAATAGACAACTTCGGGGAAGTGGAATTTCCTGATCTTGTATGTGATCGCTTGGTGCTGGCGAATCGGGTTGCAATTGTATGTTTGTGCACCACAGATTCGAATAATTTCTCAAGTCCTGGGAGTTTATTATTTGGCCAGTTCCAGAGGACTAACTCCTCTGTTAGTATTATCTTGGCAGTAGAGTCTGCGTTGAAGTTAACGCAGATTAGAGTCGGCGCGCGAAATGGCCTCGCAGTGGGTCTCAATTTGGTGCGCCTATTCTTCCCCTCCGAACTGGTTCGTGAAAATTTACGATACGCTCGCCGGGTCTCGGTATTGAGTGTTAAAGAGGTTTGCCATTATATTCTCATTCAACCATCTTTTTCCCTTAAGTCTCTCTTTTCCCTTCCGTACTTCTTGGTTCCATCATTTCTTCTCTTCTCGATTAAAATAAAACAAATTTCGAAGGTAGAAAAGTACGACATTTGCCGGCTACCTTTGTGATTACCACCACGTATAATAAATGCCTTATGATAACTTAGCACCGTTTCAGTTTTTAGTCGACTCGAGCGAGCACTGTTTATTCCCAACCCTCTTCTCCCCACCCCACCCAACACTTCCCCTTCTTCCTCTCACGAATCAAAATCCGCCCGGTTCAGTTTCACTTTTGAGTTCACGAGTGTTGGTCGTACTCGCGCTTCTCACGTCCTGAGCTGTGTGAGTTTGGGTGTGTCTCTTGAGACTGGCTTATTTGGGGAAGCACAGCATTCGGTGTGCGCTCGATTATGCTCGTGGACGCATCCCCCAAAGATTGTCTATTAACCGTTTGTGCTTTGCTTTGAATATTGAGAAAAAGTTGTGTTTTTTATAAAGTAGAAGAATTTGTATGAAATCCGGCATAAGACGGAGTGCTAATAAAATCTGTTCGCCTGGATTTTCCTCCACGTGGTTTCTCACACCAAGGTCTGTCTTGCTACCACAAAAGTAACATAACCGTTGTCGAGCGAACTACTGTGATTTGATTACGACCTTGTTTACATTCGTATGGGCGGTTTGTGCACCGCCGAGGGATTTCGAACGCGTGCTGCTGCTTCCCCCATCGATTTTTTCAACCGAGTCCAGACTTCTCGATTGGACGTGCTTGTGTGCCTTACAGGCGAGGCGCTCCAAAAGAGCAGTTTCTCGAGAAACCGCACTTAAACGACCCCCCCCCCCCTGTTTCTGCTGGAGTGCGTTGTTGCGGGGCCGCGCCCACCCCACGCGTGAATGCTCCTCTGAAGGCGAGGCTTGATGAGCGCCTCAAACTGACTGACTCTTCTTGTCCGCGACGAAATCCGTTAGCTGCCAACCTCCGCTGCCGCCTCTTCCTGAATGAACGGCGAGGCCGGGGAGGACCCGCACCAAGCTCCCGCCGGAGGAGGTGGGGTGGGCGCTCCGTCGTCTTACCTGCGTAGTAACTCTTCTTCGTCGGCCTTCTCGAGTTCCCCTCGTTTGCGTCGTCTAGACGACATGAAACGTTCTTACCTGACTGGTTCCTCTTCCCCCTCCGCCTACTCACCAGCATCGACTGGTTATGGCCCCAACGGCAAATTCGCCGCTGGTGCCGGCGGCTCGTATCGCCTTGCCTCCCTCGACCGTCTCGCCCATCGTCACAAGCTATATGAGACGAACGTAACTCCTGGCACTCCTAATGGCACCCCTGGGGCAGCAAATGGCAGCGCTGTCAGCAGCAACATTACCAGCATAACAACAACCTCCTCCATCCTTCCTAGTCCCCGTGACAACCGGGAAATCATTCACCACCACTCGCCTTCATCGACCGGGGCTGGTTCTCTTTCCCCTAGTGCCTCTCCTGCGGCCGCTTCCGCTGTAAGTCTTGCAAAGCTTCATCCACCTCTTCCACGGCCCGGGTAGTTGGGTGGCTGCAGACTCAGGCACCTTGGCGTTTGATTGTCGCCCTTCTTTTGCTTTTTAATTTTCTTTTTAACATCTGTGGGCATTTCTTATTTGTGTATTTCTTTCTTCTTCTTTTTTTTTAGTTTAGGTTGTGATGCTTTTTCGTAAATTCGACGGCTGTCGTCGCTGTCGGCAGGTCGAAGACAATAATAATAATATAAAATGCTTCCACTACTGATATCCTTCTCACCTAAACACAGTCATGTTTAGCTCATAAATCCCCTGGAAGGCAGTCGCCAGATGAGATATATAAAATAAATTATACCTCATAAATGACTTTACCCTTATAAACATCAGTACTTTATTCAAATGTGACCTTGTTTGTGGCGCAAATTACATTTAGACGGTCAGGATTTATCTATATTGATATTCTTTTGCTACATTGTTCCTAGAATATCTTAAATGAGAGCAAATTTCCATTTCACGAACCAATATTCATTTTTGTATTTAACGTAAAAGAGATTCAACTACTTTGAAAAGTCAGTTGACCAAATGGGTTAAGAGTGAGAGGATTGTTTAGTGCAGCTTCTTTGAGCAAAAGATCATGAAAGATACTTGTAAATAAATGTTCAGGTGTTACAATGAGCTCAGGAAATTACAGGCAGGTACGGTAACCTGGCCATTGGTCGCCATCCTTTTAGTATATGCATTGGTATTTTCCATTGTTTTGTAGGTTAGAGGGTTAATGGCAATTCTTTTTTTTTTATATATATATATAAAATCCTAAGCTCATTTTGTGCTGCTTTATTCCAATCTGAACCTTTTGTCTTTTTCAAATATTTCAAAATAAAGTTCGGATTTAATAAAGCACCTGAAAATGATCTTGATACAAGTTTTTTTTTTATCTTAATGAGCCTTGCAGCTTATAGTAGATTTTTAAATGAAAAGAATTGGATTAATTTTTTTTATTTAATTAAAATTAAAGCGGAAACCAACGAGAAACTTTGTAAAGAGAGGTCTTTGAAGTGGTGAAGATAGAAGAAGTGAAAAAGTCTGCTCAGCTTCTGTTCCCTTGGTAGAGATATACCAAGGGAACCTGAAGCTAGCATACCAAAGGCTGGTGTTTCTATTGAGATGCATCTTCGAAATAAGAGGGAAGAATTATTGAAAATTCTACAGATTAACATCTACATCGCAATCGAAGCGATTTTAAATATATATATATATATATATATATATATATATATATATATATATATATATATATATATATATATATATATATATATATATATATATATATATATAGTCCCCGCAAAAGTTTACAACCACACCATGAAAAACAGACGTTTATGTATTTGTAAGCACGATAGGTAAATGAAACTTTTATTACTGACAGGATATGTATTCAAACAATAAATTAAATCATCAGGACCATACAAAAGCATCAATATAGTTTTTTGTCGAAGAAATACAATGAATTAGTAACGCAAAAGTTTACAATACATATCGATTTTTATCACTTACTCATAAATGTTCGAGAAGGAGAAACTTCTTACAATTTCTAGAACGTTCTACATTAATCTACGCACATAACTTAGGGACTGGTATAAGCTATCACGTCCTTCTTTATCAGACAGCGTCCTGTAAACATTTGCACGATGGGGAAACAGAAACGAATCGATCAAGATCTTCGAAAACGTATTGTAGACCTTCATAAAAGTGGTATTGGTTATAGAAAAATATCTCGTCAGTTAGTAGTTCCATTGAGTTCAGTTTGAACGATAATACGTCACTGGAAGTCTCAAAATTCTACTCTTCCTCTGATCAGTTCTGGCAGTCCTTGCAAGATAACCGAACGTGCAGGGAGATTATTAGTAAGAAAGGTCAGTAAAACAACCAAGGTTACTCTTAACGAAGTTCAGCGTGACCCAGAAGTAAGTGGAGTTACAGTGTGTAAAGACACAATTAGTCGATCGCTTCGTAGCATGGGCATTTATCTACTCAGGAACTCCAAGGAAAACCCCACTTCTTACAAGAAAACAGGTTCGTGATCGTTTGAATTTTGCAAATTGTGTTGGGAAACTTGCAGAGTTTTGGCACAACGTACTTTGGTCGGATGAGACAAAGATAGAACTGTTCGGCCGTAATGGAGCTCCGAGGGTATGGCTAAAGAAAGGTACCGAATACGCACCGAATAACATACCCCAACAGTAAAATATGGATGAATGGAGAACATTACAGAAGAATCTTGAAGAAAAATTTACGTCCAAGTGTGCATTCTCTTAAAATGAAACATGATTAGATCTTTCAACAAGACAATGATGCAAAAGCATACAGCAAAACTGACACTAAATTGGTTTAAGTCAAAATGGTGTAAATGTTCTAAAATGTCCTAGTCAATCCCCAGATCTGAACCCTCTCGAAAATCTATGGAAGGAACTGAAACTCAGAATCCAAAGAAGAGGACCAACAAACATGTCTGAACTGAATAAAATATGCATTGAGGAATGGAGTAATATTTACGCAAACACATGTAAGAAGTACTTAAGAGACTACTCTAAGCGGCTACAAGCTGTTTGTTATTAGCAAGAGTGGTCATGCTACTAAATATTAAGAAACGATTTGATATATGTGTTGTAAACTTTTGCGTTACTAGTTAATTGTATTTCTTCGACAAATAACTATATTGATGTTTTTGTATGGTCCTGATGATTTAATTTATTGTTTGAATACATATCCTGTCATTAATAAAAGCTTCATTTACCTATCGTGTTACAAATACATATAAAGGTCTGTTTTTCATGGTGTGTTGTAAACTTTTGCGGGGCACTATATATATATATATATATATTATTTATTTAGTGTGGAGGCCTTTATTCTCGATGATGTTTGAAATCTCATGCCACAGGAACAAACTGTTTACATTCTTCTTGAAGCATTTCCAAGACTTGTTGAACTTTTTTCGAATTCCTTCTTCGCCTTAGACCTTCGAGTGTCTTCCAAACATGTTGGTCGGTCCCCGTTTTGCTTTTTTTTTGTTTTGGTAATAATATTGTAACTATTCGGCCAATTCTAACGAAATTTGAAACTTTTATGTTGTTTTGGATTCTCTTTCGAATGGTATAATTGCCAAGGTCCTCCCAAGGTCACTCCGGGAATTATTGAAAGTTTTGAAGGTCGTATGGTCATAAATCAGAACAAGTGAGGGCACGCGACTTTTGGTCACCAGACCTTGTTTAATGGGATTCAGGTCCAGAATATATACAGCCTATTTCATAACAGTAATATGCTCGCCGTCCAGGGAGGTCTTCATCGACTCGGCCGTGTGGCAGATGGGGAAAACATGTTATCCTAGCATTTTTTGTAAATTCTCTGTACCCGTAAGTTCACAAGTGGCCCAGGGCCTTCAATCTAAATCACTAGTGACCTAGACAGACTATGACACTTTCTCCGCCAAACTTCCATCTTTTTGGTGCAATTGACAGACAATCTTTCACCCGCTCTGCGACGGACGAACCTGTCATCGAATCCGAAGATATTTAACTTAGATTCGTCATTGAAGTGGACTCGGCTCCAATGGTTATTTGTTCATGAAACTTGTTCAGTGTCGAATGCGAGAAGAACCTTTTAGTTCTTCGCGCCTGGTAAATGGCTTGGCCGTGGGTGTACAAGTGTGAAGAGGTTTTCCTCCAGGAGACACCGATGGTCAAAATCTCACCAATCTCGAGAAACTGCTCTAGTCGTCTTGAAACGGCCCTACACATTTTTGGTAATTGCTCGATCTTCCCTTTTGAGGTCTTCTTTAGTTTACCGGTTGTCCTACCAGCCTTAAATAAACCTGTTTTGTCATAGGTTGACGGAATATTATGGCTTACACTTTGGGAACACTTGGCAGTCTGTAATGACTCCAATTGAGAGACATTTATGTAGCGTAGCTTTGCGATCAGCTCGCGGACAGAGGCGCGTAGCAGATTTCTTAGGCATGTTACCTGGACACCAGCTGGCAAAAAAAGTGAAGCATGCACAAGATTGAGCTGTAGTTAGTTGCTATGCAAACAATGCCTGTTCTCTCTACAAGAAACATAAGCATTCGTTTGTCATTACATCATTACCTTATGGCAAAGTTTACTGATAGGATGTAAAAAAGGATATAGCATATATTTGATCAACACTGAAAGGATTCTTTAAGCTAGTGATAGTATTGTCAATAACAAATGTAACTTTTGTCTATTAAAATGATTTTACGTTTTTAAAACAATATATTTCACTCCAAATATGATCATTAGGCTGAAACCAACAAAACCGAGGTTTTTAGCCTGCTTCTGTTTATCCGTGTCTTCTTTTACTGGATCAGTACACTTAGTTCATAAAGAGACTGATTAAATATTCCTATCCGCCCTCCCCACCCCATTTTTCCCTCAACATCACAAGATGGTGGCTTTGTCCGTTAGAAGCAAGTCTGCGGCGCCTCTTCATGGCGAATTCACGCTCTTCGACAGGAGTTTGACGGGCTGTTTAAATTCGGCGTTTATGCAAACTCGCGATCGTTTACGTGACCATAAATATCTTTGTGGGAGGTCAGTCGTACGCGAGAGCTGCTTTTAGACGATGCAAAGAACCTTTGGGGCCTATTGAAAATCTCGTCTTCCCGTTCCTTTCCTAGGAATTTTGTTTTATAGAAACAAGTGACATCCCCCTATGTTCAATCGGCGATAATTTGAATAGACCACAAATAATCAGGTGCGGTTAGTCGCCAAATGGAGTCCTGATTCAGATTGACTTTACGGTGGTTGCCTTACGCTGTAAGGCCCATGATTCGGTTCCCACAGTAAACTATAGGTCCCACCTGAGAGAGACATGGTTGCGTTAGCTATGTTCTTTCGTCCTCTCTGTTTCCCCTCTGATTGATCTCGTTCCATTTCGGTCTACTTATGCCCAAGTAGGCAGTCGCCAGATGGGCTCCCCCCACCCAACAAAAAAAATAAATAAATCCATTCCGGTCTCTGGTCATAAAAAAACTTTGTTATTTCGGCAAATCAAACTTGATTGGACGCTTCAGCCCCTCATCATTCTCGATCCCACTTTTATCACGGTTTCCAGATTGCCAACCACACTCCTTACCCTCCCCTACCCCTTCTGAATTATGGTAACTCCCTTCTCGCTGGTTTGCTTGCTTCCACCCTTTCAACTTGTTCAAAACTGCCAGTAAAGTGGTAGACTTCTGGAATAAATTACCGCAGGAGGTTGTGACTAGGCCAAATTTAAATGTGTTCAAGGGCAGGTTAGATGAGATGAGTCTATGCCTACAGAAGATTAAGGTGGCTTTTGTGTTGGGGCCAAATAAACATCGATATCGATGGATATATTGTAGTTGCATGCTTTACTTTTTGACGAGCCTTGATTGGTGATGCCTTTAGAAGCAGTGTTCTGGAGGATCGGGTTTATGGGAATGATGGGTGCTTCTTGCAGAGGCTCTCTGCTCGACTCGATGGCCTTTGATAGGTCCTTGTTGCTTTTGTCATCCGTTCAATTTTGTTGTGTTCTCCGTCTGGGTCCATTTCTTTCGTTTCCCCCCCCCTCTCCCTTGTTTCGTGAGTTACTGGCTACTTATTCGATCCAGAATTACCTTCAAGGTCCTTTTACTTATCCTCCTCACAACAAACCCCAACACTTAAACCCCCTACGTTCTGGCTCTGCCCCTTTAATGCTTATTCCTCGATATTTGCTCCTAGAACGTGGAATGATCCATCTGCGACGACTCCCCCTCCCCTTAGTGCCTTTGATCAAGAGGGTGCTCCGTGTAGACTTACACTCGAGTCTTTCTCGAGTTGTCATTTGTTCGTTTAAATCTCTCTCTAGCATTTCCATTCTTCGTATATCTACTTCTATCTCCCGTAAGGGTATTAATGCCCGTGCTGCAACTAAAACCTGGAACGGCACGTCCTCCCGGCCCCAATGTCTGCAGGAGAACTTGCGGCGATATATCTTCCACTACTTCCCTTCTTTATTCACTATTTTCTGCCTAAATACTACCTGTCCCGGTCCTGAGATGGGCGGGGTCGTTACCGTCCGTCCCGTGTACTTGGGACGAGTGCGTGCACATTGACTGGTAGACTTTTGGGGGGAGGCCGGCCCTCTCGCTTTTATTTAACCATTTTTTTTGTTTTGTTTTTGTTTTTTCTCCCTTATAGGTCGCACGTTCCTGCGCCGGGGGGACCTCCCCTCGACACAGGAGCTTGCTTCCTGCTCGTTCACTTTTCCTTTTTTTAATTTTTGGTGTTGGGTTTGGTTTTTATTTTTTGTGTGTTTTTTAATTTGATTTTAAAGTAGCCTAGTACTAGGGAGGTTTTTAATACGGTGACTAATGCCCAAGTAGGCAGTCGCCAGATGAGCTCTTAAAAAAAATCTGCCTAAATACGCCATCCTTAGCTTTAAATGTTGATAAAAAAGAATATTAAAGCCTAAGTAGTTTTAATCTAGTTCTAAACTACTGGCGGTAATGGGGCGTTCAAGCTCCATTAATATTCTTTTTATCAGCATTGCATTTTATCCCTTTTTGACACTCTTTGCATACTTCTCACCTATTTTCTTGGTTGGCGGCTGATTTGTCAGGTTGGTCGCCGAGCGACCAACATATCAACATATGTTGTAAATTAAGTGAAAAATCAAAGAGCGATGCAGGCACCCTAACATAATAAAGGGAAATGAGACAAAAAGCAAGAACTTCAAATGATCAGCACACGAATCAAAAAAGGTAGCAACCTATCAAGAAAATGGGGGGGGGGGCAAAGCCACCCATTATTTTATCCACGCCCAAATAGCCCTTCATAGCGATGAAGTGTCGTGTGCTGTGGCATCTCTTCCAATCGGGATTCGACCCCAAGTAGGTCCTAACCACGCCTCCAGATCATAATGCCTGTAAGAGGGGGGATCTACCGCTATATATATCTTGCACATCTTCACTACTGAGATGCCTTCGTTGGTAATGCGCTTTAAATTCTAGGGAAAAACAAAAACAAAAATGTTTCCGGTCGATTCTGCCATCACTGCATTTGCCACCCCGTCCCCGTCCTTTTCATCCGTCCTTGGTTTCTTAGCATAGCGTCATCGCGGGAGGATTTTCATTCAGAGCTTTTGACAATGGTGTACATTAAAAACAGGACGAATCCTTAGTCACAAAGATCACCTTACTTCAAATCTACTATCTCACGCCCCTTGTTTATGGGGCTAAAATTGAGATGATAGGTACCAACACTTGCGAAGGTAATACCACTCCCATTAAAACTAGCCTGGGCATGCATCTGTGCAACGAGGGCAGGGTGTAGAGAAATTCCGCAGATAGAGACACGTGCACAAGGTAATAGACACCAATGATGGCGAAACTGACACCATTCCTCTCACCACTTATTAGAAAGAGTCCTCGAAAGCTGTGAACGAGCTGCTTTCGCTCTCAGAGGACCCGGAACCCACTCATTTGTTTCGTCCTCTATTGTATTTGGACGCGAAAACGCCCAACCTGGCTCCTCCTCTGTCAGACCCCTATTTTTCTCCTCCCTCTCCTTTTCTCCCCGGCACTAATAATAATTGGTTTCCATTCCGTGATAATTCGTAGACGAAGGTTTGGACAAGGGGGTTTTGGCATCGCATCACATTCGCGATCTTATTATTCCTTTCTCTCTCTCTCTCTAACCTTTTTATCGTTTAGTCGTTCTCTTGGACCCCGAGGCGACGGTGGAATCGATAAAACAATATCCTTTATCGCTTCCATCGATTAGTTTATTTCAAGATTTCTCACCTGAGACTCCGGGAGACGGCGAGAATCAAGCTGGGTTTGATCCTGGCCTTTATTTTGGTTAACCATTGTTATGAGTTGTGCTCTTGCACCTCGCTGGAGTTGTTCGCCGATTATGTATCTTCGAATGTGCTCAAGGGCATTTTGAACCTTGAATGGAGTTAGTTTTCTTTCCTGCTGCGACTGACGACTGCCTTACTTTGGAGCGCAAGTGTAAACTGTCTGGTCACCTTTGTGTTGAATGAGGCTTAGTAAATACATTTTGCCTCCCACTACGTGGCTACTTGCCATGCAACACTTGTGTATTTTGGGAGGAACCTTGTTCATGCACCCCTCTGAGAGGTAAGCAGGCAACCGTATTTCAATAAGTAAGGTCGTGAAGGAGAAGTACAACCCCGAATTACTGTTACGAAGGCTTTGAGTACATTTCATTTCCTATTAATGGGGCTGAGGTGTATGCTTGTCTCTGTGTACGAGGTGTACTCTGTATCCCCTCAAAGTTAATGGGTTTCGATAAACTTTGGCGGAAGGGAGTTCATTCAATTTGGGGGCGGTTCCAGATCCGTAGTCTGTATAACTTCTTAACATTTGTGAGATGAGCATTTTGTAACTGTTGGCGGAACTCTGATTTGAATGGAGACGTCGGGCGACGTCGCCACCATTTGGTACAGGTTTATTCCTACTCTTTTTGTCAGCAATCGCAGTCGACGTGCAAAGTCATTCCCGCTTATCATCTTTGCTCTTGGACCAAAAACAAGGTCAACAGAGCTAAGTCGCGTGCTCTCAATTATTCTGACTTATGACCTTACGACCTTCAAAACTTTCAACAAGTGGGGAATCCGACCCATAGCTAGTTCTCTTTTAATAATTCCCTGACTAACTTTGGGAGGACCTTGTCAATTATTTTATTCAAAAGGGACTGTAAAACAACATAAGGGTTTCAAATTTCGTTAGAATCGGCCGAATAGTTACGATGTTATTGCAAAAAAAAACTCATTGAAAAGTAAAATGGTTACCATCCGACCGACCTACCTACGGACCGACATAATAACTTATAGACTCGCGTGCACATGACTCTATAAAGCGAGTCAAAAAAGTGTGCTCGAGTCACATCGTGTTAGTCATATTTAACCTATGCGAAATTATGGATAGGGATATAACGAGTTTGGGAGAAATAGTGGTTAGCTCCTTTGTTTTTTGTTTTTTTAATCCAGCCTAGCATAAGATGATTACGTCGCCTTATGCCCTTGTAGGGGTTGGCCAGATGGGCGAATGGAAAGAGAGGGCCTCGCGACATCCACCTCCGTAGCCATGTTTACAAGTTTGAAAAACAAAGCAATTCACAATAAACGCCGCGCAGTCGCATGGAGAGGAATATTCGAGAAAACCTGAAGACGGCTATTAAAATAGACAGATAAGGGAGGGAGAAATTGCTAGATATTTTTACAATAGATATTTTTATTCTGCTTTTGGTCCTACCGTGTGACACAGTGGGCATGCCTCAGAAATCCCTTCCACCCTTTCATTTACTTTTTACTGCAACCATTCTATAATGAGTCCATTTTTTGCGCACAAGATATCCGCATTTATTTTTCAATTCCCCCCCTCACTATTAAAAGCTTCAGCCATTTCCATAGCTCTCTCTCACTTTTAGTCACTAATACGAGGTTATCAGCGAACACTAGAATAGATAACTCATTCTCCATCAACCTTCCCCATACCCACGAGTACTTTTAGCAGATCATCTTCTATAAAGATATTAAACAGCCATGGCTGTTGCATGAACAAATTATTTGATGTTCATTCTGAAATTCATCTTCTGGTCGTAATAATTATCACAATAATGCAAAGGAACAGAGAGACCTAAGAATGGTGCCTGGAAGTCATTCATAACCTAGACTTAAACCCCTTCCTTTTTCTTTTTTTTTACTCATTGTTGTTACTGTATTTTGTTGGGTTTTTTAAAATTTGCTCTTTCTTTTTTAAATGTATTTAGCAGCCAGCAGATCCTTTTTAAATCGTTTGTGTTCTTGCTTTCCGCTGACGACAGATTTCCATAAGAACGAGTTCTCTCACTTGTGAGAAGAAAAAGAACGCTACAAACGCGGACTACAGACAATACGCACAAACCTTCACGTGGAGACGACCTCCAGCCTCTTGAAGCTTTTCTCCTAGATCCATAGAAATCCATATATTCCTTAGTGAACGAGCAATTTTCTATCTATCCGCGAGCCACTTCGCATTAACGACAACGAAAGGCCCGAGTGCACAACTCTCCTCCGACCCCAACTCTGGTACTCTACGCTGAACAATGCAGCTTTAATTTTCATCAAAATAAATCGAATTAAGCCAAATAATAATTTTCATACGAAACCGCTTCCCCATAATCAATGAAAATGATTACTAAATTTACCAGTGCATTCTAATAACTGATTTATTCGTATCATCGAATTATTGCCATTTGATTTATTTTCTTCTGAATTGCAAGTATCATTGACTCATGTTATAACTCGCATAATTAATCAATAATGTATACTGTATAGGAATAATTCAACTTGTGGTGTCAGAAAGACACAATTGTTACGTGCGGGCATACAAGTTCATACCATCTTCGCTTCCTCCTCCGCTACATCAATTCATTCGTTCTATGTTCCTTCCTGTTCCCGCCTCGCCAGACACTCTGACCCCGCCGCACAAAGAATCAAATCTTAGTGGGGTTTTTTTTTCACTATTTCCACCACGGTGTTTTATGTCCATCCTCCTGATATGGCACCGTATAGCCCATGCCTAAGTGCCCACATGCATTGCGAAGGACTCTGCTGCTTGTTGGGATGTTGTTACCGAGATGCTGATTGGAGGAGAAACTTTTAATGATGTTACAATGATGGTGCAACATCCTCGTCCGTTCGCTTTCTTCACCGTAAAATAACAACCATCTGTCTGTCCTCTCAGCGGAATTTAGATCGAGACCAGGCACTGTGGCATGCCTGTCCGAGTCATATCTTTGAAACTTCCCGGTTTATTTCCTTTTAACAGCGTTGCCTTGCCCTTGTTAATTTGAACCTGAGCCGTTGATGGTATCGGGGGATGCAGTGAATCCAGTTCCACAAACAACACACTCGCTATTCTACCTCGTCGTGTCAAGTTTTGCCTACTTTCTAAATAATCTGGTAATGCCCTGACCACGAACGCCTAGGTAGGATACAGTGAGTGTGTTTGCGGAATTGAATTTTCCATATTCCGACGAGGAAGTATTGATGGTATGGTAATCGGTAAGGTTGTAATCTTAGTTGGAAAATGGGTTGCAAATGAAACAAAAAAAAGAAAGACTAGGTCGCGATTGACTTCGATTCTAAAGCAAACCAACCAAGAGTCGATGCTTACGCGGGAATGTGTTTTTAAATTCGTTCATGTGCAAGCACATAATGCTTTCACACCTCTTCGTGTGTACATAAAAGCCATTCACCCCAATGTTGAAGGGGAAGTTAAAGATTGGTTGGGGATGGGCTTTGAGTTCCGGAACGCTGACGGACACTGAAATCTGCCATTACCATTATTCTTACAGGAGGGGTTGATTGGGCGCAGTTGCTACCTCCCCGTGTCTGGAATAATTATAGAGATTCACGGAGCATGATCGCCTTCTGTGATATCGTAGTTGCAGGGCTTTTTCATATAGATTCGTTCATCTTTTTTCCCTCTGGCGTGTTTCCTGAAAATTTGAGATGCCCCGTTGGTTTCCGGAGGTTCTTCCCCCACCCCCCTATATCGCGCCTTATATTCCTTAGCCCCATTATGTCTTTGTTCAACTGACTGTCGAATCGCGTTTTTTTTTTTTCACGACCGTGTGGATTCGCAACAACACTTTTTGAGTTTGCCACATCCGCCTACTTGTGCGCAACAACACCTTGACGGTTTTTTTTTTTTTTTTTGTAATACACTGCTGACAAGTCTTCGGCAAGTTAATTTGTTTTTGGTCCTGGAATCCTACTTGGTGGGTAGAAAGGCATGGTCAGTACGTTCCGATTGATGTTTTGTGTGTACCTAAGGGTGGAATGTTTCAGTATATGTGCGAGAAATGATAAGTGATTTATAAGGCAGTCACCAAAGGGGATGTAGAACAGTGATTTGAAGTGGGGAGGGGTTATTTCAAGGTGAGGTTGGTCTGTCAATTTTCGGTTTTACGCTCTAAAGGACGCGATACATTCACACTCTTGTCTCTATCAGGGCCATCATGGATTACGAAACAAGTGGGGTGGATCCACCATAACTGTCACACACAAGAAAATGAGCGAAAAAGAACTCGCTCCTTAAGCTAGATTGTCTCTCTTTCTATTTTATATTCATTTCCTCTTTACTTAATTCCGTCTCCACTGGACGCTTTCACCCTTGCCTTCTTCTCTCCACTGACTTTAACACTTCTTTGATTGCACTCTTTCTCAATCAATCCGACCGAGTGCGTGCACCAAGGTTTGTCGCCAGTGTTTACTCGGGTGTTTAGTGTTATGCCCACATTTGACATAACACTAGAATGTGGTGTAGAATGTGATCACTGAATCAGATTCTTCCTTCCAGATTCAACCACACTTAGTCATTGCCTCAAAGCAAAATTTGATAACGGGATAAAGGCGTGATGACGCCTTGTTTTTTTTTTTAATTTTTGAATAATGAGCCTGGGGCGATAGCGTCAATCAACGGTCATTATCCTGTACCCCCCCCCAAAAGTAAATTTAAAAATAATGAATTCATACGCATGTATAATCACACCTTCCATTGAAAGAGGTCGATTGGACATATTCATTGGTATATGCAGGATTGTATACAAAGTTTTGTCCGATAACATTTATTCAAGAAAACCAAACAATATTCAGTAGCAAATGTTTGTATCGACCTTCCCCGATGGAGAGGGGTAGTCTTTACTGATTAATAAAGGGATTTTAGGATATGCAACAAACTCGAAAAGTTAAATGCCTTCCCAAAGATGATTTGAGATGAGTTGTCTCAAATTTTCTCGTGAGCTGGGAGTTAGTTCTAAAAAGAGATGAAAGATAACTTGAATATTTAAAAATAAGGTGTTAAAGTTTGATCTGATGATGAATTTGAAAAGAGGCTTCGCGATGCAGTCTGAAAGGAATTCGACTTATCTGGCTATGCGCAAGGGAACCAAAGTTTCCTACAATGCAAATTATTTGACAGAACAAGGTAATATTACTACAAAATACTAAAGGTAAACACCTTATTCCTGTAAAGAGCCTAAATTAACACTATTAATTTACAAATATTATATTTAAGAGGAAAGAACTTATTTGGAAAAGGTGAGAGTAGATTGCTAAAGAAAACTCACTCCACGGTTCATATCCTTTCGCTGGACAGACGGTGCCCGCTAAAATGCGTCTGCCCTTCCACTGGTGGCTCTCGACACACTCTTAAATGAGATTGTGTTACTGACTAAAAGGACCACACCAGAAAGGAGGGGGAGGGGGGCGCAAGATCTATGAAAAAAACTCCTGATCCCTTGCTTCTAAAATGTGCCTCCCCTCGAACTAGGGGGCGGGAGGCCTAACTCCGTTAAGAATCTTCCGGTGTCGGTGGAATCGAGAAAACCCGAGCTCGTTGGCCGCTCGTCTCAATTTTCAACAACCGATTTCCCAACCACTCACCGCAAGTTCTTATACCGAAAATGGATACCCAGACATGTGAAAAATATACAAAGAGTGGTAGATACGAAATAAGTGCAAATAGACGAACTGAGGAAGGTGGGAATCCACCAGTCGACAATATTTTTCTCACTATTTAGCCCAGAATTACAGGAATATGTGCGTTATTTACTGGACCCAAAAGTTTCGTATGGAATCCACTAAATCTTGGAGTTGTACCTCGCCTAGATTTTGTTCATAATTCTATTATGAAGAATCAGACGCGTGACAACTTTCTAAAACACTTTCAATATCTGCCTGTATGAATATGTCGGAATTTGGGGTCCATGGTACATTGGCGAGAAGAACAATAGTAATTTAATAATTTTGCGTACAAAATTTGTATTCGACAATAAATAATTAATCCTATGTTAGGGCCAAGGAAAATGGGTATCGGTCGATAAAGGTCTACACAACTTTCGACCACCGACTTAAGGGAAATATGAAGCACAACTTACTCACTTTGCCCAATTAAAGGTTCCCGAGTTAATATTCGTTTCTTGTACACTACTTCATGACATTTCAAGTACTTAAGTAAAGATCAGAAATGTCAGCTTTTCTCTCTTTCGCTCAGAGCCCCCAAACGGATAATGAAACCAACATAAAGATCAACATGGCAATCGCTGATGAACCCGATGGCACCAGAAGCCGGTGAACCGTTTTTTTTTTTTGGGGGGGGGGGTCTGGAAGTATTTACTTTGATTGCAACCGCGATCGGTTAGGAACTTCCGTCAACCCGTGGGGGGGGGACCCTTGTTGCGCCTCAGGGGTATGTAGATACAAGTACTCATTGGCAAGATCCCTTAGAATAAAGTGTGTATGTGTGCTATACTGTGGAGACGGGAGAGGGAAGATGGCCGTCTGATTATGACCTGTGTAATATCTACCTTCTTCCGCGGGGCTAAGCATTGCGCGTCCACCAATCGGGGACCAGACCTTAACTCCGCTGACGCTTGTTTCAGCTCTCGCTTGGGATCGAACCCGGTACCTCGACGTTAGAAAACCAACGCCATATCCACTAGGCTCATGCTAGTGAGAGCTCCTCAAGATGTATCGGGGTGATGATACATATGTTGACTGGTCATAGAATTGAGGGATGGGGGTAGAGGAAATGCCCCTCATATTTACCCCGACGCGGAGGAATAGCGTCCCCTATAAGGGTATTCACAGCCACATAGTCATGGCGCGGAACCACGATAGGTTCTATGAACGCTAGTTGGTGTCAAACACACAATGTTTCCCCCTCTCCCATAATGTGACCAGCCCCTGGTGCTTCCGGGCTTGCCGGCGATTCTCACTCTGATCTTTATGTTGATTTCAATATTTGATTGTTGGAGAACTTACTTTCATTCTCACCTCTTGTAGTTTATTCGGGCCATTTATCACCCACACATTTTCACTTCATCTAGTTTATTTTTTATGAGCATCTAGTCCACAAGCACATTAGCTGGAATGCCCTCGGTCATTTTTTGCCCCATCTCTCGGTGTCGACTGGCGAAGCATGTCCATCCTCACCACCCCCTTCGTTCGCTGGCGCTGGCTTCAAGCTCTGTCTGCAATGCTTAGAACCTTGACTTGTATATTTTTATTTCTTAATTTATTCTCAAGGAACGAGGCATGGAGAGAGAAAGGAGGTGGGGTATGTGTAATTCGGTCAGCCCCCAGGTAACAAACACGTGCTCTCCTCGGAGATTGACAGAGCGTGTGTATCCTCTCGCTTGTTCTTACCACTGAAAAAAACATGTGCAAACGCCAAACAGGGCTCATTTTCGTCCCTCCAAACACGTGATAAAAATAGTTGGGAACCTACGATTAGAACTTTCCTGGCTGAGGGCGTGTCGATCGATCCCCTTTTCAGCTCCGTTTCCCCCTTCACCTTGAATTGGGAAGGACGGAAGATGGCGATCAGAATGATTTGGGGTTGAGAGGGCTTTTAATTAGCTACGACTACGACAAAAGGCTTGTTCTCAGTGGCTACAATGCGGTTCGCCACATAGTGTAATTATTTTAAATGGGTGTTTGCACCTTTCATAAAGTGGATTTTTGGTTTTGATCAGTTCTAATGGTGCTGTCGGATAGGCGTGTCAAGGGGGAGGATTGATTGGAACTAGTTACCCGGCTTCTTTCTCCGAGACGGAAAAAATGACACCCGGATAGAAGGCAACGTTTACCTTTCACCTTCTGCCGGGCGCGCGCACACTTTATTTAGCACAGGCAAATATAGATACACGCACGTACACATATCTGCTCTCACAAACCACGCACCATGGTGTCTGGCAATGCTTTTGGCAGACTCTCCCCTCGTCTGTGACGACGACCCATCAACCCACGCCATCTGTTGTTACCTTTTTCGTCTCGTTTTTATAATTCACATCCGTGGTTATGCGTGTATAATATATTTATATCTTCATCAATTTAGTTAGTATGATAGCTGGACGTTGTCTTGTTCACTGCCATAGGAAAGAGATGGAAAAAGAGGAGGAATTGAATGGGGAAGATAGGCAGATAGGTCGCCTGAAACCAGGTCTGGGCCAACAAGTCGACGCAGCTATTTGGAATTTTAAAATGTGTCTCGGTATTATTTTCAATTCCTCTAACGTCATATCATTTTCCAGTAAAAGCTTATTTATGACTTTTTCAGATAGGCTTAGGAATGTAATAAGCACAATCGAATAGATGCAGCACTTTATCTCAGATGTTACATAGTTTATACTATAAAGTACGTTAATGCTCGAGATAATGTATCTACTAAATGTGCTTATTACATTCATCCATCTTCTTTTCCATCCCTTTCCGTTGGCATTAAACATGACACCCGGTCTTCGGCTCTGATAGCTATCATAATGACTAAGATTATGAAAACGAGAGGTCCGATATAGATATCATATATATACATAACCACTTTATGGTTGAATTTCTGAAATTCGATTACAACGACCGACCAGACATCTTGTGCAAGAAGCATTTTTTGATAAAATGGCCAGGAAAAGAACTTTTTATAAGAAAAGAATAATTATATGGTGAATGAATTAGGTAAAGGAAAAATCCGATAAGTAAAAAAAGAAAAATAATGAAGTGTGATCATCACACTGTGAAGAAAATTGTAGAGAATGGCATTATGAAGGGGGCAACCAGAAATATTAGCTCTTACCCTTAGTTTTTCAAATCGAGGCCCACTTTTAGAAGTGACTAAAAACCAGCAAAGTCATATTCCACTCTGCTGGGGTTCCTACTATCTCCATAGAAACAAGGCGTAAAGCTTTGAGGAAATTTTCTACCTTTAGGAATAAGACTTAAAGAGCCATTCTTAACCCCAAAAAGCAAAGAAAAACGTGTTGTGGACATTGGACATTGGACATAATAAGAGGTGAAAAGATAGAATTAGAGGGAAAAAGTAAGAGAGTAAAGTGGTTAAGAAGTGAGTTTAAAGAATAGATGTTGTGTAGAAGAAAGAATAAAAGATCCCTGGTGAAAGGGTAGCTCTGTATGTGTTTTTTCTTTGGATTTCTTTGTGTTTTAAACTATAATATTTATAGTTTATTTAATCAAATCAGCATTGCTGATTTGATTAAAAGTTCTCATCTTGATGATGAATTTTGGTTTTTGGCATTCAAGCCTTTTTTAGAGTCGGGGTTTTTACGTCCCGCTTTGGTATTTGAAAAAATATTAAATTTTCCTAAATTTTAGGTTAATTTGAAATTTACTTTATTTTTGATTATTATTAAAAAGTTGAGTGAATTTGTTTCATTTGTGAGGTTGAATTTTATTTAAAAACTTTAACATTACACTGGTTGGTTGAGTCTCGTTTATTGTCGATCGCGTTGTGTGTAATAGGGAGTCACGTCACCGTCAGACTGTAATTTACTGCTCTTAAAGGGTCTTATTTGTCTGTCGGCCTCGATGTCTAAGTGTGTACGAGAGAATTCAGGGGTCAAGCGCGCACCAATGGCTTGCCATATCCTCTTAGCTCTCTCGTGGAGCGCCACGTTGATCGGAGATAATCCAACCGAGGCGTGGAGCTCCCTCTGTTTTTTATGTTCTCTTCTTCGGGTATTCGTAATGAGTAAAACCGCCTTGTTCTGGATGGTTTGTAGTTTCGCAATGTGGGTACTGGCGCACGCATTCAACGGCACCGGGGGGTACAAGAGTCTCGAGCGAATGCACGCATTGAATATCTTGAGCTTATTTGAGCGGGTTAGGTCCATGAACCTATAAAACTCCCTCAAATCTCTCTTGACATTCGCGACTGTTCGTCCGATATGACTCTTGTATCCTCCTGTGGTGATTTTGAGCCCCAGAACCGTCCCTTCCGAGCAGTAGGGGATTCTCTCCCCCTCTACCCGTATATCATTGAAGGTCTTGCGAAACATGGGAATTATTTTGAATTTTTGGGCATTGGTCGAAATCTTCCATTTCCTCTCGAAAGAGTTGATGTTGGAAATCTCCCTAGCCGTATTATTCGCCATAAATTCCCTGTGAACGTAGGCGGCTGTACAAATTTGCGATATATCGTCAGCGAACTGAACGTATATCGTACCTTCGGAAAGAGGTTGTGGTAGGTCGCGTGTATATATGTTGTATAAAAGGGGGGGAGAAACACCCCCCTTGTGGGACCCCAGATTCGAGATCGAACTCGGGGCCTTTGTGCTCTTTGAACTGTATATACGCTCTCCTCTCCATTATGTAATCGCATAGGATCCTTTCAAGTATGGGGTCGAGGCCCACTTGCAGGATCTTAAATTGCAAGCCTCTTTTCCAAACTTTGTCAAAAGCTTTTTTGACATCGCGGAGCACCAGGTCGGCATGCCTTTTACTTGCTTTGATGTTTGCAAGTTTTTCCGTAATAACGGCTAGTGCCGTGTCAGTCCCTCTTTTCTTTCTGAAGCCGTGCTGTTGCTCGTTATGCAGGTTGGCTTCGTCAAGAAAAGAGTTGACCCTATTTGCCAATATTTTCTCGAAGACTTTGCCAGCAAATTCTAAGAGAGATATCGGCCGGAAGTTTGCAGGGCAGTCCGGGGGCTTTCCCGATTTGGGAAGGAAGATCATCTTGGCCACTTTCCACTGATCGGGAAAATAGCCTGTGTTCAGAGCGGCATTCATGATGTTAAGAAGCCCACTCAGAACATTAGGCGGGGCCTTAATGAAATTCTCCCTGGTCAGCCCCGTGGTACCCGGTGCTCTTTGACGAAAGGATTTTAGTGCGACGGAGAACTCTTGGGCAGTAATTTTACTCCCATAGCCCTCCATCGCCCTTTCTTGCGATACACAATGATGAGGGGAGGTTTTATGTATTTGCGTGTTTAACTGTTGGATAATGTCATTTTCGAATTCGAGGTCATAATTGTCATTTTCTTCGGGGGTAATTTTAAAGATTGAAGACCAGAAAATCCTAAAAATTTCCTCAATCTCTGTAGTCTTTTAATCGTTTGTAAGTCTGCCAAAATGTTCGTGCGTCTCTCTCTATGTCAAGTCCCTCAATTAGTCCGTCCCATATCTGTATTTGTTGGTCTGTTATGAGTGTCTGGAGCTCGTCTTTTATCTGTCTCATTCGTCTATGGGAGTTGTGGTCGGGGCCTATCAGCGCTATTACATCGGACAGGTCCCTATATTCTTGGGCCAGGGCTTTCATGGGGGGGGTCCAAATAGGAGCTGGAAGGGTTTTATATTTAATGCGGGGAATGCTATTTTTATCTGCTTTTATAAGGAGGTCAGTGATTTTATCCAGCTCTTCATCTATCTCTTCTAAATTTGCATCTATTAAAGGGTCTGGGATATAATTTAGAAGGTAATTTCTGTAGCTTTCCCAGTCCGCCCGCTTATAGCTTTTGCGTTCGGGGATTGCAATTTGAATGGGATTTACGCCTATTATGATTCTAACTGCCTGGTGGTCGCTTGGAATAACGGGGCCTGGTTTAATGTAATAGTTGTATGGAAACCTGATACTGGATAAAACAATATCAGGCTTCGTTGCTGCATTACCTGTAATAAATGTCGGGAATTCTGGTCCAATTCTAGTCCCGTATTTTCTGTCTAGTAGGAATTCAATGTTCCTACCCGCATTGTTGTAGGAGGTATACCCTGACGCTGCACACCTTGCGTTTAGATCTCCAGCAAAGATTACATTCTTTTTATGGCTGAAGACCTGTAGAAGGTTATGCAGGGGTACATAGCCTTGTCTTGGGGGTTGGTACCCCGTGGCCACGACTAGACCCCCCAGGGTAGTGCCTACCTCAATGGCAAGGTAGGATTCGTCTAAGTCGGGTAGTCTTTTGTATTTTATACCTTTTTTGACGGCTATTGCGCAGCCGTCATACCGTTCCTGACTATGATTTTTGCTTATGACGTCGTATTGAAAATTTTTTATCTCTTTATGAGCGGTCATTCCGTGTTCATTAATGAGTATTATGTCGGGGTCATTTTGTCGCAAGATGTTGCCATAGATGGAACCTTTTCCGTCCCACCCATCGACATTCATCTGTATTATCGTTAGTCTATCAGTCATTTTGTGTAACGTTTTGGGTTTTTTTATGTATGTGGGATTAAAGTGGTCGCTTATTCGCGATCCGCTTTAGCTCCATGTGGTGTACTGGGCGGGGTGCGCTCCCTGCCGTTTCGTTTTTTCCTGAATTCTGTATCCGTGATTGTGTGGAAGCAGTCGGTGGTCAGTTTAACCATGTTTCTCGAGAGAGCCTCCTCAACTTGCCGTTCCGGCACTGAATCGGAGCATTCCCACTTATATCTTCCGGTTTTTAGGCCATCGGATATTTCGTGAGACTCGATTTCAGTGGGGAAAGGGGCCGATTCGGGAGCATAAAGTTTCAAATTGAAACCTCTCGAGTGGTATTTTAGGGTCTCTCTGCCTCGAGATGAGGAGGTTGACCTGGGGCCACGTGTTTTTGATGTCTTCCTCGACCTCGGAGACCTGGTCTCTTTTGGTCGCACTGCTTCCTTTGTTGGTGTTTGTTCTTGTGTTTTTGGTGTAATTGTGTCAGTTTTTTGGGGTGTGAGTGGCGCTTGTTTTTCTGTCTGTGTCGTATTTTTGTTCTTGTTGAGTCGTGGGTCACGTGAGATGGCTGTGTTTTTCGGGGTGGGTACCTTTTGGCACGGTTCTGGGCACTGAGGGGCTACACTTATGCGCATAACCTCCTCTGACGGCGGGTTGTCGGGGAACCACATCTCCTGTAGGCCGTTCTTTACAAGCATACGATTGACTTCGGTTGCGAAAGTTCCTGGGCGTGTAATGTTCGCTATGTGTGCATAATAAATGCAGCACATAATTTTTGTGGAGTGTTCATTTTCAATGTGGAGGTATGTTCTCTGGTTGTTTGTTTCGGCGATAGCGGCTTTAGCGACCTTGGCGTAGGTGGAATTAACCTTTTTTTCCTCAGACTCGCGTCTTGAGTTGGTTTCCTTAAGGATTTCAGCTTTTCTGATCGGGCACGCCATGGACATAGTCCGGTGGGGGCCTTCACAGTTTAGGCATTTCGGTGTGGTTGTGCTCTTGCAGTCGCGCCAAAAATGGTTGCGACCAGCACATATGGAGCAAAGCGTCAGGTCTTTCTTTTCTGGACAGTTTGAGGTGGTGTGTTTGCCGTACTTATAGCACCTAAAGCACATTTGTAAGTCGACAAACTCCTCCCTCTCTATCTGTTCCGAGCAAATTCTTACACTGAATAACAATAGTCCTTGTTCCTTTGCCTTTTGTGCCATAGCCGTATCTTCAAACACAACCTTAAAGACGTGCGTGTACGTTTTAAATTTCAAAACCTCAGCAACTTTCGCCCAAGGGTGGTTCCTTTCCAGTTCGTTTTTAATGTCATCCGCAGAGTGGCTCCCAACCCAAGAGTCGAGGCGCCGGCAGATGACACTACGGTGTGTCTTAATTTGTGGTGGCGTGTGTGGTTTTAGGTTAATCGTCTGAAGGCATTCAACTGCCTTGCTTGAGGTTAAGGCCTCACAGTCGGCCTCCCTCGCACAAATGGCAGAGTATCCATTGGGGATGTCAATTAGTCGAACCAGTGCAATCTTAATGTTTGTGTATATTTTTTCGAATACCGTTCCTCTGTCTGGCTTCGGGCCCTCCGAGAGGACCCGAAGAGTTATACGAAGGGTCTCTCTCATGTTTTAACCATCCCCACTCTCTCTGGGTGTTTACTCATGTGAAAAAATATATGAAAAGACACTTTTATAGGATAGTGGTGAGGGAAAAGAGGTGGAGGAGATCAAAAGGGCCAATGTCCAATACAAAAATCACTTTACCTCAATATATTGTTCCACGTAGGAGCGAAGATCCGTCCTCGCACCGTAGTAAATCAAAGCAAGCCAGTGGTCGATGTATGAATCGAACGATGAACAACGATCGCGCTACTATCAACAAGCTAAGTCACTCTGTTCACAAATCTCGCTAAAATTCACTTTATAAATTTTTTGTAGATGGCTTTACAAAGCGGGAGTCAGCTTGGGAAGGCAGACAATAGCAGTCAAAACGTGTTGTGGACCCAGACATTCATAACATCTTAATTTAGCAAATTGATCTTCAATGACGAATCGAGAGTCACTCTGGTTGGACCGGATGGTTGGGCAAGAGGCTGGGTTGTTAATGGACGTCAGAGATGAAGCAGCAAGCGACACGGAGGATGGTTAATTAAAAGAGGCTGGGTTGTTAATGGACGTCAGAAATGAAGCAGCAAGCGACACGGAGGATGGTTAATTAAAAGAGGCTGGGTTGTTAATGGACGTCAGAGATGAAGCAGCAAGCCACACGGAGGATGGTTAATTAAAAGAGGCTGGGTTGTTAATGGACGTCAGAGATGAAGCAGCAAGCCACACGGAGGATGGTTAATTAAAAGAGGCTTGGTTGTTAATGGACGTCAGAGATGAAGCAGCAAGCGACACGGAGGATGGTTAATTAATGATTTGGGCTCGAATTGTTGGAGGCAAACTAATATGGCCTCTTCAAAGTGGATGATAGCGTCAAAATGGATTCGATGGACTAAACAACAGATTTAAAAGCTATTCAGAAGAAGGGTTCTTTAGTCTATGAGCTCGTGAACCGTTCTTATTTAAAATTGTTTCATCTAACTTCCCTTTATTGTATTTCTCACAATTCCTTCTTATAAGTTGTTTAAACTTGTTATACTGCTATTGTGTGTTTATATATTTATGCATTAAAACACTCAAATCAACATTAATTTCATATTTTCCTCTTATATGGCATTTAAATTCCAAATATTAACACTACATTTTGTGCTCATGGTTTTCGTAATTCCATGAATGTTACGCAAAAAGGGAACTGTTTTTAGAGAGCTTTGGCGATTTTCATATCTCTTGACACACTTTATATGTTACAGAAGTGGGTGCTCCTTTCTCTCATGGATGACGTATTTAGACGCTTTCTACAGCATACAACCCGCAAACAAATTGGCGGCGGTATTTTTACTCTTTCATTAACCCATGTTATGGAAAATACTAAAATAAAATAATTTTTTTTTAATACTACCCAGTTATATGCGTCCCCCGAAATTACCCCCTTCCCTCGCGTCTATATTTAACAATTTTTGCATTGGAAAATAACATTATTTTAAAGTATAAATAAATTAATGCTACTACATTTGAGGTACAACTAAATTCCTTGGGGGTACAACTTGTCTTTTTTCTTGACGGGGAATTGTTATATTTCTCAACGTCGACAAAGAGGCAACGAGTGACAATTTTCGATGCAGGGAATAATGTGACCCATCTTAGTGGAGACCGGACTCTCTCATTTGTAAAGAACTATTGAGGAACTTTTAGAGGGCACGAAGCTTTTACCTTGAGAGAAAATGGTCGTGAATAGAGTATTCGGGTAGGCTGTAGTTGAGGGGGAATTCGAAGGAACCAATTGTCTTTGGAATAATCGATTCTCGGCCAATATCATTAGGACGTAGCTTTGCGCCTTTAAAAGGTGCGCGATTTTGCACTCAAATATGGTTATCTTTGGGATGGGCAGAGAAATAATAATTTATTGACTTTGATAATGCCCTTCCATAAATAAAAATGTAAATGAATTTCCATATATATATATATATATATATATATATATATATATATATATATATATATATATATATATATATATATATAGAGAGAGAGAGAGAGAGAGAGAGAGAGAGAAAGAAAGAGAGAGCAAATAGAAGTTCTGCGGGCAGTAACAACCACCCCAGGGCTTTCGCCATATTTATTTTCTGCCTTTCAAAACCATTTTGAAGACATAAGAAAGATGCAAAAACCTTGAATTGCAGACCGTATAACAATATAGTACAGGAGAAAGAGAAATTTGCCGCGAATGAGCAATGGGACAAGAAACGCGTTTTTACAAAGTAAGAGATGAGGACATTGGAAGAACACTAGGATCAAAGAGCGGCACATTAAAGGAAATCCTTATATATATCATCATCACTTCACTAACTCTATAATTTAAGCCGTAGATTTTTTTATATTTGAATAATAATTTCATCTTAGTTTGGTTATGACTTGTTTTTTTATCAAAATTATTTCTAATAATTCTTTTATAATATCAAAAAACAAAATGGTGAAGTTCAGAAATAAATATAAGTATTGAAATTTTGTGAATTTTTTAGAAAGTTTATTTTTATATATCTTCTTCTATAACTATATTTTAACCCCGTGATATTTTGAAAGGGGGGAAATTTAGTTTAGAGTTCCTTTTTAAAATTATTATAATTGGCGAAGTTCAGGAAATTTCTATAAATTTAACTATGGCTGCTTTTTTCAGATTTTAAATTTTAATCTTTGTAGCGAAACGCAAGCTCACCCTGTAAGGGGGAGTGGCGAAGCAACTGCTGGTATAATATATATATATATATATATATATATATATATATATATATATATATATATATATATATATATATATATAGGAGGCCATGTTGTATGCATGCGTTATTAAAGTCAACAGCTGCGGCAGCATTATTGATTTTCACTTGCAATTTCTAGATTTGCCTTACAGGTCTCTTAACAGGATCTTCGAGGAGAGAGAAAATAGCCACAAAGGACATATTTTATTCCTAGACGTCTTTCGACCTCAAGTCAGAAATTTTCTCGAATCTGGGGCAAAACTGGAGCCCCGGGCGGTGGAGAGATCCTCATCGCCCGGGGGACCCGGCCAGAATCATAGAGGGAAGTACACCCGTCTCTATGTAGTTGGATGCAGTTTTGGCGTATGTACCCGTGAGGGGGTTGGCAAAAACTTAGCGATCGTTGATTCGGCCGCTATGCATCAAGTCCACCAAGCTCAACCCTCTGAGGTCCCCACTTGAGACTCACCCCAGCCATCATCACCCATCATCCCGGCACCATCCGAGCGGAGGACCAACAGGAAATTTAACGGGGGCGTTTTTCTCATTTGACGCTCCGAACACATTCTCGGCTCTGCCTCCCTTACCACTTCTGACATCACTTTTCTCACCCAAAACACAATAATTACACATTTCTTACAGAGAGGAACATAAAATACAAGAAAGAAGAGAGAAAACGACCGCGAAGATGGAGGCCCTCCCTAAGAGGGTCCCCCTAAGGACCATATCAGGAAAAAAGGCACCGGAGAAGAAGACATTGTGCCAAACCCTATTCGCTAACCTGAAGATCGCGCTCCTCAACTAATCGAGTTCCCAATTGGGTTCATCGCGATATGCGGGGAAAACAAGGACGTAAACTGGCTCCTATCCGAAGAAGGGCCTGAAGTCCTAAAGACATTGAACTTGGAAGCCAAAACTCCCCCAGTAATCTCGGCCAACCGCAGCATCATCTGCCGAAAGGTAGAAAGCTGGGTAGAGAAAACTTCCCCGCCGAAATAAAAACCGAAATTGAGAGAAACCACACATGTTTAAGGTCAGGGATGTGATAAAATTCCACGATCATAGCCATGTCTTCGAGGTGGCATTTCAAACCACGGAAATGGCCCACAAGGCGGCAACAGAGGGACTCCTCATTATTTTTAATATGAGGATCCCAGGATGTAATATAGAACATGAAAAGTATCATAGCATCCAGATGTGCTTCGTATGCTATAAGCTCGAAGCACACACCACCGCCAACTGCCCACAAAAAGGACAGACATGGTGCAGTGAATGCGCCACTGAAGGTCACATATGACTCGTGCAACAGCACAGAAAAAAGTGCTTAAATTGTAAGGGGCACCCTCGAACGATGGCCCTTAACTGTCTCCAAAGTAAGATCATCAAAAAAATGGAAGAAGAGCAAAGAAAAAAATAAAATCAAACACATGCGAGCACAATGAAGAAAAGTGAAGGAATGACCTCAGCAATGGCAACCCCTTCACAAATCACCTAAGTGCTAAAATACTCATTTGCATTACGCATGCAAACGTTGTCAATGCGATAAAACCTGGATGCTACTACCAGGTTCTGAACGCACTTTTAAAAGCAAATAACCTACCTTTAATCATCGTGCCCGCTAACCCCGAATGCTCCAAGGCATTCAAGGATAGCGTTATCAAAAACATTGACAACCAAGTGAAAGCCACCGGTCTAAAGGAAGTTATGGAAACTTCCTCATCAGAGAAATCCGAAGAAGAAGACGAAGAAGAGGAAAACATCTTCGGATAGTGACGAGGGCCCATGCACTCACACTAGAGCGACGAAGAGCAAGTCCAAAACTCCTAGTCCTCCCCCGAAAAGTGAAAAGCCTGATCACTCCAAACCAGCCCCACAGGCCAAAAAGAAAATGAAGAACAAGAAGAAACATAGATAAATACATCTCAATGGAACGGAACGCACTAAGAACTCTGGAAGTCAATACCAACGGCTGGACAGTGAAGCGAATTCTTTACGGAAATTTGTTTAGAGTAATTGATGCAGATGTCATCCCGATTTCCGAACATGGGATTGACACTCGTAGCTCCGAAATGAAGATCTGGAACTACGACGTGTCAATCACAAATTACTCAAGAGCGGTACGACGGTGCCGCCATCGCCATCAACAGAGGGATCGGGTACAGGACCTTCAATGGAAATGGAAGGTTCCTGGAAACTATGCTGGACCGAATTATAGTCCAGAGGATAGGCCCGGACTTCCCTACCTATATTCGAGGAAGAAGTGCCACAAAACCAGACATTTGTCTGGCTAATCGTCAGCTACCATTCAATTACTACATGGAACCAGTCCAGGTACCATGTATTGATTATGTAGGGATCCTACTTACCATCAACAGGAACCCTATACAAGTCCCAGCTCAGTCAGAAAAGACTACAGAAAAGCAGACTGGGCACGGTACGTGGATCTTCTCGAGGCCTACCGTCCACCAAATCTGGACGAGGCAATTCTCGAGGAGATAGACGAGGCACTCGACGACCTTAACGACCACCTTATAAACGCAGATAGGGCTTGCATCTTAAAAACCTAGTATAAAACCATCTCAACATACAGATGGACTGGGTATATGAAAGGATTGTATAGCGAATTGAGGGTTTTTTTCGAAATAAATATCAGAAATGCATCAGTTGATTCATTACCACGAAGTAAAGAGATCAAAGAAGAGCTCAACTAGTTGATCCTCGAACAACAACAGAGACGATGCGATCGAGACACATCCCCCAAAGACTTTTGGAAGAAAGTCACAAGTCTCAGAGGATCATCTGGAAAAAAGAAGAAAATGGAAATCTTAAAAGAAGATGGATCCATTGAAACAGAAGATATAAACATCGAAGTAATATTCCGGCGTTATTGGGAAAAAATCTTCAGTATACCCAAAGAAGAGAACGAAGATTTTGACATAGAGTTTGAAAATAACATCGTAGACGAGCTTAACACGGAAACACACAGAACGCATCCTCATCACCAGGTGGACAGACTGCGTGACGGAGACGCCGAGATCACCGAAGAAGAGATTCTTGGCGCACTCCGCTCATTCCGCCAAAAAGCCCCAGGCCAATCTGGGCTTACGAAGTTAAACTTCGAAAAGGCACCAGCCAACGTTATCGAAGGAATGAGACGAATATTTAACGCATGTCTGAATACAGGGTACTTTCCAGATGCTTACAAGACGGCAAAGATGATCTTCTTGCCCAAGCATGGAAGTGACCCAACGTTGAGAGAGAGCTACCGCCCAATTTCACTTCTGGAATTTGGTGGGAAACTCTTTGAGAAGATCCCCAACCAGAGACTGGTGTCTCACCTGGAAGAGAACTCCCTCTACAACCCTTGCTAATACGGGTTTAGAAAGAAGCGAAGTACGGAAATGGCATCAATGTCATTACGGAAAAGCTCGCTCAAGCCAAACGGGACAGGAGTTACGTGGATATTGTTTGTCGGGATGTATCAAAGGCGTTTGATAAGGTGTGGCAGCGGTGGATGCAGTATAAGATCTTACGGCTGGGTCTAAGTGAAAACTTGGAAAGAACTCTCTGTGACTACGTCACAGTTTAGGGTGCACGGACGGACCAAAGTTTCCGCAGGGGGGATTCTGTCCCCCACCCTTTACTCGATATACACCGCGGATGTCCCAGCCCCTGTGTATCCCCTCTTCCCTCAATATTCAATACGCCGATGATTTCAGCCAGATAATCATATCTCCATGGAGGAATGCACCGTGGCAAGCTCGCGTGACAGCGATATAAATTGAAAATCTAAACACCTACGAAGCTCAATAGAAAATTAGAACTAACCAAGAGAAATTCAAGGTGGTCCCCATTGGACGCAGAAGAAGAGCAGACGTGAGAGTAGGGGATACTCGTTACCCCTACAGCGAATGCAATGTACTCAGTATGAAAATTACCTCTACCGGGTACAAGAAGCACGTCGAAGAACGAATTTCTCGAGCCTCGGCCGCTGTCAGAACTCTATATACGTTCAGAAATCTACATGACAGTAACAAGAAGAATGATCTACAATGCCCTTGTTAGATCTACGTTGCTTTAACCCGCCTCCACCCTCTCTTGTGTCTCAAAAACACAAAAGAGGCGACTACAAGTAGTGCAAAATAAATGCATGTACCTAATCACAGGTATACGCAGGCGAGAAAGAAGACCTGCACAGAGAGGTGGTGATAATTCCCATTAACAAAGTCATCTGCGAGTAAGAACGGACCCGGAAGATGCAGGATCTGGTTAATAGAGAACTGAGTGAAGAAATTACTCATGATTAACCAGAACAGAAGAGCAGAATGTCGCGCCAGATTCCCAAGCGCCGCTAACCGAGTGGCTGGCGTGGATGAAGTGCCGTTCTACGCATGATGAGATGTATAATCTAAGAATCTAAGAAAATAACCGAACTAAAGAAAAATTCACAATTATGACTAAAACTCACCGAAGAAGACAAAAGTAAAACCAAGAATGAAGAAAACCACCGAATACGATGAGAAATCAACCCGACTATGAAAATACAATAAAACTAAAACACACACACATACAAAGAATACAAAACATTAAGCACGCCCTTAAAGTTTGGAAAAACATAAACAAACAAGCAATGCATACCACACAACAAAGCTACACTAAAGTTAGCAAGACAAATGGCTTGAATGCCATAATAAATAAAATCAACGAAAACATTAAAGAATACACACTACAAAGAAATAATAAAAGTGATAGGCCTGATCACCAGGCTCTTGCATCTCTTTGCAACCTACCACGCTTTCTCTTTCCACCACTTGTCTATTTTCTCTATCTATCCACACACCCTATCGTACTTCCCTACACACACCCACACCTTTAACTTAATTGTAATTCTTCTAGGTAAAGGAGGCAATGGCAAACCAAAGTAAGGGAACGGCACATGAAAAATGAAAAAAACTTTTAGAAGGGAAAACTATGCGTTACAAAACCGCATATAACGGGGAGGGTAAGATTTTATATCTTAATTTTAGGTAAATGGTGGGGGGGGGGGGCAAGGATAAATGGAAGACGGGGAACGGGGAAACTATGCGCTACAAACGGAATAAAGTGTCGGTGCGTGCTGCTTCTAATGGCGCTCAACTCGGGGACGTCGAGATGTTGGGAGTACGGTCTCTGGCTGGAGCTGCACGTTGATTGCCGGTTTCCTTGCTTGTATAATTACGGCTTCGGCCATTCTTAACCTTCGTTGATCTTTCAACCTAATGATGATCGAGGTGTTCTTAGCTCCTCGCGTTTCAAGACAGTTCCATGGGAGTGATCGTGCCTTTCTATCGCTCCGTCTTGAAGGTGAGCTGTCAACCGCCTTGAGAGGGTTGTGGAGGTTACGCCAATATACCTAGAGTTGCGGTGTTCGCAGTCACGGGCTTTGCACGAAAATTCGTACACGACGTTGGTCTCCTCGAGCTCACCTATAGGCGGAAGGCAGCTATTCTTCATTATACATTCTGGAACCGGGTATGGTCCGCCGCCGGATGGGAACCCGATTCAGCTCGACTTTGGGGCGGCTGCCAGGTTTCAATTTTACTTGGCTCTCTCTGGTGTTAGTTGCATGCTCCCTCCCACGCTGGTGGGACGTGCTTCCTTCTTGCTTTTTTGTTATTGTTTTGGGAGGGCTTTTGCTTGTTTTTTAATTTAGCTTAGCTATAAGATGATTATGTCGACCTATCCCCTAGTAAACAGTCGCCAGATGGGCGGTGAAAAAAAATGGGGCGGTTGTCGCGAGCCCTGGTTTGGATCATTAGTTAACTATAGGTTTCCATTGTTGAACGAGCCATGTCCAGGAGAGTTGTGTGTCACCCACGAGTTAATTTGAGAGATTTTCTGTTTGCTGCTCCTCGTAGATTGTCGCTATTTTTTAGATGAATAAATTAAAGGGGTGAATGAGTTGGAGGGCCTCGCTCGCCATCCCGTAACGAGCCGTCGCAGACGATGATTCGCTGTCCTCTTCGAAACGCTTCTTAATTACGGAGATTGCTGCGCAACCAGGGTGGCGAGAGAGACAACGGGTTATAGCGCTGTGGGTGGTTCATTTAAAGCCAACAAGGCCACTACTTGCAGAGTTTGTGAAGATAGATCTATAAAAATAGAGGAAGTGGGAATGTGTGGAAAATATACAGACGCAGATCCTCGCGGATATTTGGGTCGGGATGACGCAATTCTGGGGGTGTCAGCTGCGACACTCTCATTTCTGCTACATCTGACATCCCTTGCTTCAGGTTTCAGGTGTAGAAGGACCTTTACGTCTACTACTCTTACCCACGTTAGGGCATCGCGATACCCAACTAATTTGGTTTCGCTTATCGAAAATTGATTGGGAACAAACGAGGGTTTTTCTTAAAAATCGAAAACCAATGATGTACCTCTCCCCCCTCCCTACACCATTTTATAAGGGCGAGGCCTAAGTAATTTTCGTTTATTGGAAGCAAAATGTAATGGCTCATTTCGAACTTCTAGTGCTGTACTCTTGACCGTAAATTACTTGTTTACATCAAGAGTAAACAAGTGTGCATCATAATTTAAACTAAAATATCATGCCTTAAAATGGAAGGACAACAAGTGCATATTCGACATGGGATGTTGTGGGAGTTTAAGAAAAACAAAAACGGTTCAGAAACATCAAAGAAAATTTGTAGTTTATGTCAAAGGCGCCATTACTGATATCCAAGTCCGAGGTTGATTTTCAAAGTTTCGTTCTGGAGATCATTCATTGACAGATGAACCAAGACTTCGATGCAGATGTTTTAAGAGATCTGGTGGAATGCAATTCCCGCAAAAGTACCGAATGTTAGCACTTGGCCGAAACATATCCCAGTCCACAATCTGCCCTTACTTGGGAAAGAGAGGAAAATTGAGCACATATTAAAACAAGTCTTCTTTCAAGACAGAGAATTGACCCAGAAATGACCCATTTCTCAAGCAATTCGTTGCAACCTACCCCAAAGGCTAAGCTTCATGGAAGAAAGGTTATGCTGTGTGTATGGTGGGATCACCGCGGTATTATTAATCACGAGTTTATCAGACACTGGATGCAAACTTATAGTTAGCAGCTGCAACGTGTGCATGGAAATATTTCAAGAAAACGCAAGACCACATCCAGCGAGGATAGTCTGTTCTATCCATTCACCAGACCTTGCACCAAGTGATTTCCATGTTTTTTGTTCTACAAAATGCCCTGAATAGTAAAAAAAAGCTTTCTGAAGAAAACCGGGTAAAAATGTTCGTGGACAACTTCTTATACTTAAAACCGGCTGAATTTTACCTTAGAGGCATCAGCAAGCTACCTGCGAAATGGCAAGAGGTGATTGACAAAAATGACAATTATACTATTGAAAAATTTTAATTTCTTCATGAATAAATATATTTCACAAAAACGGAAATTACTTATGACTCAACCTGATATTTTTAAAATTTCTAAGGTAGGGAAATTGAACATATGCGAAAGACATATTGCTCCAATATTCAGTCAAAGGGGGAAACAACCGCGCGAGATTTAAATTTAAGATGTAGCCAAGTTGGTAAGTAGTTTCTTGGATGATTCCTTTTTCTTAAATCATTTAAGTTGTTCTCTGTCATTTAGCGTCTTTCCTTCGAGGCTTACTACTTACCCCTGACGCATTTTTCTTAGCATTCTTTTTAGTACAACAGCTGCTTAAAAAAAAAACAACACGAAACTTATCCAGAAGCTAAGCGCATAACCATGGTCATTGTTCGCATGCTGCAAACGTATGGATCATCGAAGCTCATTCGAATTAAATGAAAACACTCTCAACCATTTGCTTTGTTCTGTTTCCCTTTGGATGTACCCCACACGTGTTGTGGAACTCGTTCAGCGGTAATTTCCCAAAGTGCGGTGCATTTTATTTTTCGGCTTCAATTTCCATTTTCGGGGCAGATGTCCCAAGCTGTTACTTCTCTCACTCATGTTTAATTAAGCAGTTGCCACGCTCCAACATTCTTTGTTCGCCTCTCGTTCCGCTTTTCTGCCTCGTCCATGAGATGGGGGAGGGAAGGTTGCAGCGAGTGGTCTCGACCACTGAATCAACGTCTGTTGGATTCTGTAGAGCCCGGCCCGTGCTAATGTTTGGGGAGGCCTGGGTACAAATGTAAGTGCTGCGCTTGGAGCTCGAAATAAAGTATTCATTTAAACCATTTAAGATAAAAATAAAGGATGAAAAAAGCCGCTAGTGCCTAAGTCCCAAAGTGCCAAAGTCATCTCAGTCAGAGTATCCCCAAACCCCTATAACCATCGCCATGGGATAATTGCATCCAGTAGGCTCATCATATTGAGTTGTTAATACAAGGCTCCAAACATACAGGGTACCAATAAAAACTTGGCTATAATACATACATTCATGGCTAAAAGTATAAGGCACCCTAATTAGACATTTGTGGTAAATGAATTTAATATATACATATATTATATTTATTTTTAATATTTAAATGGACCCCCTTTGCTTTAATTACAGTTATAATTCTTCTCGGCATGAATTTAACCCAATTTTAACATTTCTCCACTTGCGGTACTTCCTATTGCTTTTCCAGGCACACCTCAGGGATGTTTTATTGTAGGTAAGTCTGGGCGCTCTGGTGGCCTCGGGCCAATCCTCGACCCCTTTTTCGTTTTTTATGGTTGTTATCCGTTATTTATATATATATATATATATATATATATATATATATATATATATATATATATATATATATATATATATATATATATATATATATATATATATATATTTAATATAGCCTAGTAATACGCCGTGGTGAGGACGGCGACTTATGCCCCAAGTAGGCAGTCATCAGATGGGCTCCTAAAAAAAAAACCAAATGGTGGCAATTCCTCCAAACCGATTAAACCAATTCTTGGTGGGGTTGGATGTATGGCACGGGGCATTGTCAGATTGAAATATTACTTCATTTGCTGGTGTTGTGGGATGCAATTTCTGGATAGATGGCTCTAAAACCTGTGACAACATGGTGGTTATGAGTTGTGGAGTTCCTTCGTCCCTTCCATAAAAACTTCTCTCGTGGCTTTAATGATGACATGATGTTCCCTACCGTGATAGAAGCACCTCCATGCTTCACAGTTGGTAGGTACCACACAAGCAGCATGAAATGCCTCTCCAACTTTTAAGTCTCTCAAAGGAGAGACTAAAGTTGAAAATCTTCAAAATGGTTATAAATGTTAAATTTTAAAATAATTTCTTCTAAGATATATTTTAAAGGAATTACATAAATTACATGTAAAACTGTACAATAGATTTTTTTTCATGTTTACCTGATAATTACTTTGATCTGACGAGATAAGTTTAGAACATTATTCGTGTGTCCAATTTCTATGATATTTGGCCCAAATAAGACATTTATGGTTAATATTTAGAAAACCTTAATCGCATAAATACAAAATCACGCCTATTATGTCGGGCATATTTTTGCGAATCCATCTAGGTATATACATAGAATGTATTGAGCGGTCGATGTTACTATTAATATAATAACAGTTTGAATTTCAATATTTGTTCCGCTTCCTCAATTGTGATGACGTCTCAGTTTAAAAGTTTTGGGGTAAATAAAAAATGGTACTGTGACGTCACATTGTCTACATAATTTCGACCTAGCTTCGTTACCCCTTTTCCTCATTTGCCTCTGTTTTGGATTGGGCAGCTTTACGTTATGGCTTCTGCTGGATGAAATATATTTCTAGGACCTCGTAAAGGAGGTTTACAATGACTTTAAGCGTGCTTGGAATTCGGGGAGAACACGGTGCGATTCGCATCTCTTTCATCTGTTGCGAATGTGGTGTGCAGTGTATGGCATTTCCATCAGAATGCCGTTTTCGTTGCACAAATAAAGTGCGTAATTAAAAAAGAGCGCAACGGTTTTAGGTCATTTATCCAAATGTGTTCTCTTTTGGTGATCTTAAGACGAAATGTTGCAAAATATGTGCTTTCGAATTTCTTATACTACGAGTTAATAAAAAAATCTGTGTTAGTGGTAGACCCCCCTCCCACACACACACACACCCAAAAGGGGGGTATGGGGGTTCGTCCCCCATTGTTAGGCAGGTACAAAAGGTTATATAGTTTCACAGTGGTAATTTGAAAAATGATGGTTTTGGTATGTTAGCTCAGGGTTTTTCTTGAACTATTTTTTCTGCTTTGCTCAAATTTGTTGTTCATTTTTGGCGGTCGTAGGGCAAAATCGAGGTTTCCCCCGATTTTGACCGATTCAGAATTAAACTTTGGCCGCATTTCGCCTTCCGGCCGCCCCAAAAAAGGGAACAAATTTGAACAAAACACCAAAAACGCTACAGGAAGAAGTAAAAAATGTACAAAAAAATAATTACGGTAAACTAAATAATAAGGACATTTATTTCTGTTGACCTCAGGTATATAAGGCTTCTTTCTGGCCTTTCATCCTTTTAGCCCTTGATCTTTGTCTCGTGCTCTGGGTGATATTTTTGAACTGTAAGTTCATTGAACTCCCTAGCAAGTTTAGATGTTTTTGTCTGCGATTCTGTAGTAAATCTACTAATGATAAATCTATCTTCTGTGTTGTAAGACGTTTTCTCCCACCTCTCCTCTTTGATACAAAGCTCTTTGTCTTTTAATATTGTTTTTTTAGTAGTTTGTACAACATATCTTTTTATATATTTTTTCAATTTATATTTGTGATAACCTTTAGTTATGTAGAAGTGGGATTTGTGCTTTTGTAAGTGCTTTAGTTTTAGTCATTACTTTTTTTAGAACGATATTGAATATTCAATTGTTATAAATTTAAGTTGAAACAAAAGATATTGGGTTAAATTCTGATGTTAGAAAACTCCTACTTTATTAATTACTAAGTAATTCAAACTAAACTCATACATAAACTCATAAATAAACTCATACATATTAATGAATAATATGATAAATTCTAAAATGTTTGATTTAATATGTTAAATATATAAATTAATGAGAGGTGCTTTGTACTTTTTGTGCAAGGAACTATATATATATATATATATATATATATATATATATATATATATATATATATATATACTGTCTAGCTTTCCTATGAATCACAAACTAGAGCTATTTACACCAACACCCACATTCAATTTATTCCAATAATTAACGACTATATTAGTGAAATAATATTTGCTAAATCCATCCTGCATCTGGATTTGTATCCATCGCCTTAAAAAATTAAAAGGTGGATCTTATCACCTCGGACCTCCTTATAAATGTGTTAAGTGCCCATCCACAAAATCGAGGTAATCAAAGTATCTCAAGGTAGATGTCGTTTTGTTTTGTTCTTTGTACTTCCTCCAGGATGTTGAGATACCCTGCCTGTAATGTGGGGACCATTCATGGATACGATATTCCAGGTTTGAGAGTAACTTCCTTATAATTATTCCTATTGATAAATCCTAATACTCCATTTGCCTGATTTCTAGGCTCTAAACACTGCTTTGAGATCCTCAATGACCGATCTGTCCTACTAAATACCTCTCATCTTCAGCAACCTTATATTCCATAACTAAACTCGTTAATTTTGGTTGCCCATACGAACAACTGCATTTTTGCAGGTTGAATGTCACCTGCCACTTGTGTGCCCTTACAACTAGTCTATTTAAATCATTTTAGCTTGTAAATTTTCCCCGTATTTCCCCCACACTGGCTGCTAAGAATAATAATGGACTCAAAACAGATCCCTGTTATACATTACAATTTCTCTCCACTTTGTACTACCCTCTGCTTTCTCTTCTGCCACATAATTTAAAACATTATCAATTTATGCACTGGTTTCCAATGAGGGACCTTATCCAAAGCAGTTAAATCTGAGTCCACTACATCTGTCATTTCCTTATCTCCAATTGCCCTACAATATAATTTAATAATTCCAGCACATTTGTCAGGCAGGATTTACTAAACCTGAATCCACGCTATCACTCATTCTACCACTTTTTTAACTAAATTCTCAATTAATTTACATTAAGGTAAAACCTTCTGGTCTCTAATTCTTAGGAGCATTTCTGACCTGTAGACAGGCGTCCTGGGGGTGTGTGGTCGCCTTCTTATGGCCACCTACCTCGCAGAAGAGAGTGGCTGGAAAGTAAAGGAAGTAATTAGGATCATCCTGCCTTCCTTTTTTGAAGATTGGACCTACATTAGCTCTTCCTCCAGTCATCTGGTACCTCCCCAAATCTAATAGATATAACAAGTATCTTCGTACGAGTAGGTGAAATACTTTCCTCTCTTACTCCTTAAGAATCGAGAACGAATAGTAGCGGGGTCTGCTTTGTTAACATCCAATCCATTTCTTAGTGCTCTAATACTTTCTCTATTAACATTAATGCTCTCTAAAGCATTTCCTTGTGTCATATCATTATTATGATTAAAACTAACCTGATCTTCTCCGGTAAACACTGCTATAAAATGCTAATTGAGCGCCTCGATCATTTCCTTGTGGTTTTCTGGAGTGTTGCCCTCCAATTAAGCGGCCGAAGCCAATCTTGATTATTCCCTTTATTTATTTTATACTAAATATATATTTGTTTCTCCGATCCTTATTACAATTTGTGCTAACTTAATTTCAGACAGCCCTTTACTCTTTTTGATAATCTTGTTCGACGCATTCCTAACTTTTCTATCACTGTTTATGTTATTCAGGGTATTTTCTTGTATTTTTTTTTTAAGTTCTTCTCTCTTTCCTGATAACCATTATGGTGAGAAGGAATTAGCTTTTTGTTTTGTTTTTTTCTAAGCTACTTCTCTCGGGGTACTTTGCTCCTGAACCACTAAAATATTTGAAGTTATTAGTTATACTCCCCCCAAAAAAAAAATCGGACATCAATGTGATCAACCATACCTGCCAGAGATTTTGAGGATATGTTTGGAAAGACAATGGTTCCCTATCTTAATCGTTTGTGGTAGATTCTTTTTGATGTCTACATTTTATTCTAAAAGCAAAAACGCATTACGCCTTAAATCTTGCATCCATTGCTTCTCGGTCCCTCTTTGCTGTCTATTTGAAATTACTTCACTGTGGAACCCTTGACTTAAAAGTGAGATTTTTTTTCCCACTCAGCATGATCTTAATATTCTATCAACACTACACCCACTTCATTCAGTTTAAATTAAGTCCCAAGCTGGTATCGATTCGATGACGCAATTCTTCACCAAACACTGATGTATTTTCGAAGTGAAGATGATTTATCAGTAAATCGGCGCCATATAGGGGTGCTCTTTGATGTTTCGACATGTTGCTTCTTGGTGAATTTCAACCTTGCGCACTTTAGCACCCAAATCGTTTTGTTTGTTTTTTTCGGTTTTCTTTGCCAGGGCCTGAGCCTTTTCTTCGTTGCACACCTGGGGTGAGCTTAAGAGAGTTAGTTGCCTTTGCATCCCGGTCCTTATCACCCAACTCGAGTATGTACCTTCAAACGCATTTTCATTTTTCTTTCTTTATAAAGTAGCACCAATTAAGCGGGTCATACACAACATGTAATAAATAAAGAAACTGTGGTGTAAGGAAAAAGAAGCGAGCGAAACCATAACAGCGTATGGAAGGAACATCTGGTCGGAATGACGGCTTACGAAAACTCGCTCGAATGGCGATTGATTGATTATTCAGAGCGAAAACGAACTTGATGTAACCCAGCCTGAGCGGACTGATCCCGTGGGCAAAGGAAAAAGAAACGACATAAAAAAAACACCCGATTAACATAAAACAGGAATAGCAGAAAGATGGGTTGAAAAGGTTTATAAGTGCTAGCTAGGCTTAAAGTGTAGTCAAATTCTTCAGAAATCATTTTCTACAGACGCCAGTGTCATGTGTACCCGGGCAGCCTTGATCGTAAATTTTTTTTCTCACTTCTCTCTTATCTGTTAACAAGCCTTGTTAAAAGGGAAGATAACACTTCCTGGTCAACCTTTTTCGTGATGTCAGCTCGCCTCCCTCAGATAAAATTGCAGTTGGTCCCTTTGTCGCCTCGCTTCTAATTTGATATAGGGAACCGATCTATAGAGTTGCCTCGTACGACCCTCCCGGTCTCTACTTATCATATGTCGATTGCCTCTTATTTCAATGGGCCGATACCGGATTGTATGTAGTATTTTGTCAATACTGCCGTCCTCCTGTCCGCTGCATATTCAAAAGAGTTACCCGCCCTTTCAATCTTATAGAGATACACCCTTGGCCAAAAAGTATTAAGCACCCTATGAAATAGTTTATATAATGTAAGTAGACAATTTTGGTAAATATGTATGCAGGGTGTTCGGGCTAAATTTGATGGTTCGCATAAAAGACCCCCCCACAATATTTCGGCCAAAAATAAATATTTAAAAATATTTCAACTAGATTATGGCTGGAAGATAAAGTAGCCGCCCTCACCTTCCACCACCACAGCCTCAAGACGGCTCCGGAACTTGGCGCATCCGTTCCTCACTGTGTCCTTGAGAAGATCTTCGAACACCTCCTTGATCTTGGAAGCAGAGTGGTTGGTGTTTTCTCAACCGCGCCCCATACATAGTAATCCATTGGATTACACTCGTGGGATCTAGAATGACAGAATCTGGGGCTGGTGAAGTCGTAGAAATTCTCCAACAACCACTTCAGACTGTCTCCGGAGGTATGGCCTTACCGCAGAAACCCTCCTCCCGCCAGGGTTTGACCATAGTCTCTAGCAGCTCCACTTAGACATCTGCATTGAGCCTAAAACCCAGCTCAAAGATGTGGAATGGCATGGCGTCACCCTCACCCGAGAAATACCCACATACCATCACAGTTTGGAGGAGCTTGGTCTTCATGAAACGTGAAACGTCGTATGGATTATAGGCAAGCCACCTTTTGTTCTGGGTGTTTTAAACTAGTGCTGGCAGAAGTTCGTTTCATCTGAGAAAAACCAGATCGTCCCCGGCTCAACAGCATCCTTCTGCTTGTTCGGGAGCTTCTTTGCATTCGTCAAGTGGTTCTCTTTTGCCTTGGCTGTCAAAGTTTGTCCCTTGCGCCTCTTGTACGAATGGTATATAATGAAATTAATTATATACTGGTTGAAAAAAAGCAGTCAATTATTTCGAAGTCGTGAACAAAATCCAAATCACTGACCACCTGATGACAAGATGTGGGATACAAAATTAACATTCAGAAAGAGAAGAAAGCTATTCCATTATAAAAATAAGCCCATTAAGATATAGAAAAATCTTGTTCCAGAATTCCAGCTCCATCTTCAAACAGCATACCATAAATTACCTTTCACCCCAGTGTCACCACCAATATACAAGCGATGAACAACACACACACACACACATATATATATATATATATATATATATATATATATATATATATATATATATATATATATATAAGCTGTAAAACTGACATTTCTATTGATAATTTTCAAGTATTAACCTTTAATAACAACCATCATTGCCTAAGAACCCTCGAATCTTTATATATCAAACACTACAAACCTACACTCAATGAAGATTTAATTGCAAAATCTGTATTAATTAACTAATTTTAACTACAGTTTGTTAGTTGGTTTGTTTTTTTAACAAACCAAGCGTCACTGTAATCTATAAATACTAGCCCCTTGTTAAACCCCCCATTCACTCTCTAAGATGGATCCACTTTAGTAAGTACCCAAATTTACCGTTTTTATATTAAATGTTTTTTAACTCTTACAGTTTTTACAAAATTAGAAACAAAGTTTAAATTTATTATCTTTAACCAATGCCAGGTCAATTTCTTTATAGTTTTTAATTAATTTCTGCAATAAACTTTAAATTAATTAACTAATTTTTTTAGTCAGTTTTAAATCAAATTTAACTGTTGCCAAGTCATATTTAAAAAAAAAATATTTTTTTTAACTTATAGAACATTTTACTGATATTTTATAATTGGTCACCTTTTAAAATAATGTCTTGTTGGCCTTTTCAAGTTTTCTTCATATGTATTAAGTTTGTAAACTTATTCTAGCCTGAAGATGAAAACTTGTAGTTTTCGAAACGTTGTGAAAAGTAAAAGATGATGCATCCTTTTTTCGTGGCTCTGGGATTTATCCTCAATATTCTATATATATATATATATATATATATATATATATATATATATATATATATATATATATATATATATATATATATATATATATATATATATATATATATATATATATATATATATATATATATATATATTCATTGATTAGCAAAAGCATTTTACACATATAGATTTTTTTTTCATCTTTTAAATGTTAAATTTTAGATTCAAATGAAAATTTGCACATATATTCTAATAAGCATAGTCTATCACTGTATAGAAGGATTTAAAAAATCACTATTGTAGAAAGAAATTTATTAGCAAAAATAACAAATCGCGCTATGCAAAACTATTTGACACGATTTTTTAATATTTAGTGACGTAGCCTTTGTTTTGATTTGCAGCCTTCAAATCTTCATCTGTAGTTTACAACGACCTTCTTTTACATTACCAACTTGCACGAATTTGACCTCGCTCTTTTTCGTAAACAATCCTTTTACAAGTGTTGAATATTTTGAGGATTTCTTGAATTCACTCGCAACTTCAATTAATTCCATAAATTCTTTATAGGATTGAGATATGGGGACTGACTTGCCATTCATTCCAAGACATCGATACCATAATCCTTAAACCATTTCAGAGTAGCTTTAGCTTCGTGCTCAGGATCATTGTCCTGTTGAAAGTTTCAGTGATCTCGCACTCATTAGAAGGTTTCTTAGATAAAATTTCCTGATATTTTGAGGCATTCATTCCTCCTTCAATTATCTCCATTTCTCCAACCCCATTTGAAGAAAAACGGCTCCATATTATGACGCTTCCACCTCCATACCTGACCCCCCGTAAGGGGCACGGCGATTTGCTTCTCTGGCTGCCGTGCTGACGGAATTCAGCGCCCTATCCGGCCCCAGCTTATCCTCTTCTTCTTTCTGACAGCGCGTGTTTTTACCCTACAACCTCTCTCACAACTTTCTCTGGTTTGCCTCTAATTTCACAGGGTAGTCGCCGACCAGCTTCCCCTCACCCCGGAGCTCCGGTTGGGGGGGGGGGTAGCTGGTTTTGCCGCTTCATATTCACTCTCGCAGAGGCGGGCTACTGCGTAGGGTGATAGCGTCTGTATCCCGTTGAAACAATAGGGTCACCATGCCCAATGGTGTAGATTATAGGAGAAAAAAACATCAACTCCGCTTACCATCGTCGGAGCCGCCTTCGGGCAGCTCTGCTTCACCTCCTCAAATGGAGGTGCCCCCCCCCATCCTGTGCTTTCACCAGGGACTCTCCAAAACTCTTTGATCGGAGAGGAGGCTTACTCCTATGCCTTCGGTTGCAGGGGACTCCCCGTCACCCCATTCTCTGGAGTCGCCCTTGAGCAACTCCCTCTCTTCAGCGGCAGTCGCCCCTTTACTTTCCGAGCGGATTGGCAAGAAAACAGGCAGGAGACCCATAATTGACCGCTCTGGGGGGAGGGAGCGGCTCAATAGGGCCAACCACCTTAAGCAAGCAAGGGATTGCAGGGCCCGTCGGCCCGTGTTCCCACAACATCCTGCACTCGTACGTCAAGAACTTACAGGGACTCACTATACGTGCCCACCTCACTTCCCCAACGGAATGCCGGTTCGCCAGCACAAGACAAGAAAAAAGGTTCCTCGAATTGGATCCGTGATATCTTTGGGGGGATGGCCCCATGGAGCCCCCCCCCCCAAGAGATGGACATTGTCCCTAAGGTGACCCAGCCCCAGACGGTAGAATATTCCATGGGGTCGAACTCGGGCTCGGTACCAGAAAACCCGAGTCCGCCGCTGTGCAAGCTTCTCCTCAGACGGCTCGGGCCTCCGAGGATACACAATGAGATTAGGGATCGTCTCCCCCTGCTGGTGCACCTGCGACAGCCAAGACCTCCATTTCAGAGAAGGATCTTGCTGAGGCCGGTCCATCTGGCCTAAGGGCAACTACCGGCAGAGGAGATATTCGGTTTTCATCCCGTATTCCCTCTTTTTGAGACACTCACAAGGCGCCCTGAGTGCTCTCCGGGCATTGGAATCTCCACATCCCCCGGTTCTCGGTATCCATGGCGCCACGGTTTTGGCGAGCCGGACGGATGTCTTGATTATCTTCTGCTGGCTTCCTGGAGATGTAGTACTTGCGGGGCATGAGCACACCGATTATGGCGCCAAAGATTCCGCGAGGACCAGGCTGCCAGCCCAGCATCTCGCTCTTCCTCATACCGATTACATGACAGAAATACGGGCTTCCCTCCTGGCGGCTTGGCAAAGAAGATGGTGGACGGTTGATGGGAATTTAAAGTTATGTGCCATAGCGCCGCGACTGTTCCCATGGACCTGCCCCCCACTGCCGCGACGGCTTCAGGTTGCTTTTTGTCGTCTCCAAATTTGACGCCCCGCAATTTGATGGACCGATTGCCTGCTCCTTATTGCGACCACTGCGTTGTCCCCTAGGTTGTTCGGCACATTCTTTTTGAATGTCTGTCTGGGTGATGCTACCCTTTGTCCCTTCTACTCGGGACGAGTTCGTGCACACATACTTCTGATTATACGACTTTTTAGACGATGCTGGCCTCCTCCCTTTATTTGACTGTTTTTTTGTTTTTTTTTGTAAGTCATGTTCTTGCTCCGCGGGGAGGCGGGCCTACCCCCGACGCCGGAGCGCGCTTCCTTCTTGTTTTTTAGCCTTTGTCCTTTTTATAGTTGTTATTCGTTATTCACGTATGTTTTCTTATTTGTTTTTTAATATAGCCTAGTAGTAGGCTGTGTTTTGTACGGCGACTTATGCCCTTGTATGCAGTCGCCGGATGGTCTCCCAAAATTATATATAAAAAAAGATGCAAACTTGACCGTGGGATGGTGTTATTCGGTTGATAGACAGTTCCTTTCTTCCTTCAAACATGGTTATGGTGTTTCTTCCGAAAAGCTCAATATTTCTTTAATCAGTCCAATAACCTCTGACTAGAATTCATCTGACTCATTTTCACACATTTTCACAAAATTCAGACGAGCTTTCACGTGTCTAGATTTTATTAAGGGTCTCTTTCTTGATGATCTAGAGTGTAAGTCTACACGGTTTAATGGCCTCTTAATTGTATCTTTACTTCAATTCCCGCATTCTTTAGGTTCTGAATTTCGCCGCGTGACGAAAATTGTTCATGTTTCCTGGCTACTACAAGTCGTGCAGATGTCTCGGTTAGGTTGCGAGGGCAACCACTCCTTAGAACCTTTGCAGTGCTATGACATTTTTTCCACTTTTGAACAGTGACTCCCACTGTATCCAGTAGCAAATTTAGATCTTCAGCAATTTTTCGGTAGCCTTTGCCTTCTTTGTGATGTGGTAAGATGATTTTCCGCACACCATCTGACAACTCTTTCGTCTTGACCCTCGATAAACCTTGTAATCTGCTTAATGATGGTGGAATGCGATCAAAACATATATGTATCGCTGACAGGGAAACGTGTAATTCTGTGATTGGTCGAAATATTACGTCATAATAATTTGAAAGAAATCGTTGTGAAATGCGTGTTTTATCATGGTAAGTTCATAAGGTTTCAAATACAATTGCATAGAGCGATGTGATTTTTGCTAATAAAAGTTGTTCCTACAATAGTGATTCTTAAAATCTATCTGTACATTGATAGACTGTTTATTATCATATACCTGCAAATTTTCACTGCAATCTAAAATTTAATATTTAAAAAAAAATCAATGTGTAAAATACTTTATATATATATATATATATATATATATATATATATATATATATATATATATATATATATATATATATATATATATATATATATATATATATATATATATATATATATATGAGGAAACGAATATTTGCACACCTGAATTTTTTTTTTATTACTACCTTACAATTCTTCAAATAATTATAACTCGTTTGGTTTGTCTGTGTTTCGGGACATGTGCGTCTCCACCATGAAAGCAATTGGCGGTGTTAATCTCGTATAACATTTAACTAATAATACTGATATTTATACCCATCCTTTCATTTTAATCTTTTTTCTTGCATTCTTCTTCTAATTTACGAAGCATCTTTTTCGCTTTGAGATCTAGTCTTTAATATCACTTGGGTGAGAAATAAACATAAAAGGCTGTGTAATACATTAAATTTATATTATACAGTGAAAGCCTCGTTTATTTATCACAAAATCGTTATTAAATAGACTGGAATTCAACGCGGCAAAGATATTTCGTAAATTAAAGATATAATATAAGAAATAATAATAATAATAATAATAGGTATTTATAATGCGCCCTTCAGGGCTGTTAGCCCTCCCAGAGCGCAGAAACAGAATATTTAATTGCTTGATTCTAGTAAAAATGTTAATGAATTAAATTTCAGAACTTTAGGTGCTCTTTAAAATAAAATTTGATTTGATTTGTTTACACTTGTCACCAAGTTCTGCCCTCCCTTTTAACATTTTTTTTGCTCACACCCGCCGAATCCACTGTAATAACAAAAAAATGCACTCTTAATATTTAAAATTCTTAGGGGTCTCTAGTCCATTGACAGGTGACACATTTAAATAAAAAAAAATTTCATTCGATTTTATTCTCACTATCCCTTAACTCTACCATGTGCTATTTCTCCTACCCGTTCACTCCTATATTCCCTCCCCCCCCTATCTCTCTCTCTCTCTCTCTCTCTCTCTCTCTCTCTCTCTCTCTCTCTCTCTCTCTCTATCTCTCTCTCTCCTCCCTCTCTCTACCTAAGTCGAAGGTGCAAGAAACTCAATTCCGGTGTCTCGTTGTTTTCGTTTTTTTACTTATTCTGCTCTCTTCCACACATTTTCATTCATAACCATTTTTTAACATCTGTTCTAATGATTTTCGTTTCTTAGTCTTGAATAAGGACTAATAGCAGCGAGTGCCTCCCCTCCCCTCACATACGCACGATGCTGCCATTAGGACAATTCTTCAGCAAAGCATGGCACTTCGAGGAGCGGTGCCATTTTGTGGAAAGGTTGTTAAATGCCACTTTGGTGTCAGGGCATTTTAAATTGTGAATGCCCGCCTTTATATTTAACATAACAAACTCACCCTTACACACATTTTGTGTGAGTCATAGTCACGCGGGTGCCAATTGCCATTTAATGAAACTTAAGAAGTGTATTTCAAAAAAATGTAACATTCTCAACCTTGGCACGTGTCAAAAGAGTAGAGTTCAGGAATTTGGAGAGTGGAGTATGAAGTAGAATACGCTTCGGGGCAGGACGGGATTTCTATACAAAAAAAAGGCATTTGGACGCTTACGACGCGCAACTGACACAACGCTACTGATATTCCTACCCCTTTATCTGACGGATGGAGAAATAATGTGAAAGTGAGGAAATTGTAAGAATCAGTCAGAGCAATCGACCGTAGCTCTTCCCTTCATCGACCAACTTGTTCGGGATGCGAACCTATCTTCCTGTGGGATTTATTTTTTAGTTATTTATATAAATCGCAACGTACAAAAATATTAAAAGTAACCTGGTTCCTCCCCACTTTTATCCCTCGTTTCTTTTTATCGCTTCATGATAACATTTTGTGTTTCCAATATTACTTGTTAAATCACATGGTAGATATTTTTTGTATTTGTTTGTTTTTTACAAAGATTTTTTTTAAGGAAAAGGGTTTAACCAAACTTTGCTACGAAGCTGTATTGAGTGAATAATGGACCTGGTTATAACGTTAGCCTATATTTCAGTCTAACAGGAACAGTATTCGTCTTAGATGTATATTTACTTATAGCTTCGAGGTAGCTTACCATTGAAATATAATGTTCCAATATTTGATCTTAGAGTGTGTGGTGGTAACTAATGCGACTTTGGTAGGCTTCTTTGGCTCGTATTTATTGTTTAAGAACCGCTTTCGTATCAACTTCGTATAGTGTTTAAAATATTTTGTTAACGCTCGCAATAATCACTAGTTAAATGCCTTTGCGACAATGAAAACATGTGCAATTGTATTGTTTATAATGCATTGTCCCATCTCATTCCCCCAATGGGGGTTTATGTTAGCGTTTCATTTTGTTGTTCAATAAAATCATGCTTGTTTGCTATCAGGAATAAGCCTCCATTTATCGACCGATCTTTAAGATTTTGTGAATTTGCGTTTGCCAACTGATAATCATGGGCAAGTAGGAGTGGGTAACTTCCCCCTCCTCCCCACATACACCCACCACGCTTTATTCCTAAAATGTTCTCTTTTATGACTTTGCTATTCTCTATTTTGTTACTAACAAAATAACGAGTAAAAACTCCTATCGGGTTGGAATTCACACCGAAACTAACAACGCGGACACGTAAGTAGGCTTCTTTATTCGAACCCAATACGACACTAGGCTAAAATCAGTAACGGAACACTTACCTCACTTGTAATGGGGCACAACTTGGCCATACAATTATCTACACTCCCCAGCCTCTAGCTCTAACATCTCAAAAAAAAGGATCTTCCCCGTTTCTTAACTCTTCTCTACACATTTCTCGTTGGCCTCCCGTTTGATGGGGATTTTGGTCCGTGCTCATGGAGATCAAACCTCGTTTCCTTATACTTAAACATTTACCCCCCCCCCTTCCTCATAGTAGGGTCGACGCACTTACAACACTACTAAAACTACTCGTCCCCCTACCCACTTTAAGCCTCAATAAGCATAAACGCCAAATGTTTCATTTTTTCAAAACCGAGCGCGTTGTCTTTTTGTGCCACGAGTTGTTCGGGGCGACTTGATTTGCCTCTTTTGTCAATTTTTTACCTTTCCCCCATTCTCATACCGGGTCTGCCCCTTGAGCTGCCCTCCTCCCTCTTTTAGGCTTCCGAATTATACATCTGGTCGTTCACAATAGATTCTGAATGGCTACTTAATCTTCTATGTTCTTGTTACCCCTGTTGTTCTTCCTGATCATCCATCCGTAAAAGGCCCGCTTTCATTGTGGTACGGAGACGAGGTCTAATGACCATTTTCTCTGCTAAGTCTCTTGGCATCCTTTCCATCTGCTGTCTCTCTCTCCATTTGTTTTCGACTTAAAAGCAAAATAACTGCCAATACGTACTATTGGGATGGTATACCTCCATATTGTTGTAGAAAACGAATCTCTCCTGTCTCTTTAAGGCTCGTGTAATAATTGCTTTGGTCACTGAGAATGAAGCCTCGCATTGCCCCCCCCCCTCTTTTCCCAGCCTTGATTACTGGCAGACGCACGGATGGGGAAGGAGTCCGTGCACCACGACTGAGCAGGCGCCCGATCCAATGCATTTATTCCGTTAAGATATGAGGGTGTGTGATCCGACCGTCCCGGTCGTCATATCTGTTTGAAGGGGGATTTCGTTGCTGCAGGACAACGCACTGTCCACCCCCACCCTTCAACTACCCCTCCCCCACCCCTCAACTACCCCTCCCCCATTGTTCGTGTCGCTGTGAGTTCTCCGTTTTCTTTCATTGGCATCGGGTCTGTTGGGGATACGTCCACCACTTATGACCTGCGGGTCAAATTTTGACGCATCCGGGTTTTGGGAAGGTATTCATTTAATGTCCTGCTTTGCTTTGCCTTGATGCCATATAGTGTGAAGGTGGCAAAAATTGATATAGTAGTCGCATTCTGCATGCGCGTTCATTGCTCTTTTAACTCTATTAGTGGTTACAGTCTGATATGTTAAAGCCAAAAATTGTCAAACCTGATCTTGATGTATAGATTCTTATATCAAAGAAGATGCTACAGGTACGTAGATAGTTGACGACTACTACGGGGCTTTCTCTATTTTTATATGTTACAAAGCCCTCTTTGGAAACAAAGCGCAGAGGCCATATTGCAGCAAGAGGCTGGAAACCGGAGTTAAGGAAAGAGTTTGATGACATGAGAAGAAATCCCAAAGCAGGGCGAGTTGGATGACCGAGTAGATAGCGTTTTGGAATTCTGAACAGTCGATGCATGTTAAATTTCTCTTCTGGGAAGTAGAAATTTACAGAGCCTCTTGAATTGTGTGGGGGGTTTTAAAAATGAAAATGTCCTTAGAGGTTTCACCTGTCATCAAATTAATTCTGCCTGTATATTGTTTCAATCTTGATTCCTCGGGAGTGACGCCATAGAATACTGTGCAAGTTTATTGACCAGTTTTCGCTTTGATTCAGCATTGGGAATAATGGCAGAGGTAGCAATGGGCCTCCGTAGTGCCCATTTCTATAATTTTGGTTTTCCCTGGCTATATCCTTGGTCTCGTATGATAGGCGAGATTTCCTCTTCCACAGCCTTTGATCTTTCTTTTCACCATAACTTAGTTTTTCACTTTCCTGTTCTTCAATCGCCGTTCTTTTCATATTAAGGCTCTGTATTCAGATCCATGGTTTATCTTATATTTTTAATTTCTTGATTAATTTTATATAATCCTCGACTTTCGGATCGTTCTTTAGCCTTTTAATATATATATATATATATATATATATATATATATATATATATATATATATATATATATATATATATATATATATATATATATATATATATATATATATACACACACACACATAGACACACACACACACACACACACACACACACACACACACACACACACACACACACACACACACACACACAGTGCCCCGCAAAAGTTTACAACACACCCTGAAAAACAGACGTTTATGTATTTGTAAGCACGATAGGTAAATGAAACTTTTATTACTGACAGGATATGTATTCAAACAATAAATTAAATCATTAGGACCATACAAAAACATCAATATAGTTTTTTGTCGAAGAAATACAATTAATTAGTAACGCAAAAGTTTACAATACATATCGATTTTTAACACTTATAAAAGTTCGAGAAGGAGAAACTTCTTACAATTTCTAGAACGTTCTACATTAATTTACGCACATAACTTAGGGACTGGTATAAGCTACGCGTCATTCTTTATCGGACAGTGTACTGTAAACATTTGGACTTTAGGGAAACAGAAACGGGTCGATAAAGATCTTCGAAAACGTATTGTAGACCTTCATAAAAGTGGTATTGGTTATAGAAAAATATCTCGTCAGTTAGTAGTTCCATTGAGTTCAGTTGGAATGATAAACGTCACTGGAAGTCTCAAAATTCTACTCTTCCTCTGATCAGTTCTGGCAGTCCTTGCAAGATAACCGAACGTGCAGGGAGATTATTAGTAAGAAAGGTCAGTAAAACAACCAAGGTTACTCTTAACGAACTTCAGCGTGACTTAGAAGTAAGTGGAGTTACAGTGTGTAAAGACATAATTACTCGATCGCTTCGTACCATGGGCATTTATCTACTCAGGGTCTCCAAGAAAAACCCCACTTCTTACAAGAAAACAGGTTCGTGATCGTTTGAATTTTGCAAAAGAGTGTTGGGACAACGTACTTTGGTCGGATGAGACAAAGATAGAACTGTTCGGCCGTAATGGAGCTCCGAGGGTATGGCTAAAGAAAGGTACCGAATACGCACCGAAGAACACTACCCTAACAGTAAAATATGGAGTGGCTCAATCATGATCTGGGGTTGTTTTAGTGCCGCAGGTGTTCGAAATATCGAAACCATGGAAGGAAGGATGAATGGGGAACATTACAGAAGAATCTTGAAGAAAAATTTACGTCCAAGTGTGCATTCTCTTAAATTGAAACAAGTTGGATCTTTCAACAAGACAATGATGCAAAGCATACAACAAAACTGATACAAAATTGGTTGAGATCAAATGGTGTAAATGTTCTAAAATGGCCTAGTCAATTGCCAGATCTGAACCCTATCGAAAATCTATGGAAGTAACTGAAACTAAGAATACAAAAAAGAGAACCAACAAACATGTCTGAACTGAAGAAAATATGCATCCAGGCATGGAGTAATATTAACACAAATACATGTAAGAAGTACTTAGGAGACTACTCTAAGCGGCTACAAGCTGTTATTAGCAACAGTGGTTATGCTACTAAATATTAAGAAACAATCTGATATATGTTGTAAATTTTTGCGTTACTAATTAATTGTATTCGACAAATAACTATATTGATGTTTTTTTATGGTCCTGATGATTTAATTTATTGTTTGAATACATATACTGTCATTAATGAAAGTTTCATTTACCTATCGTGTTTACAAATACATATAAAGGTATGTTTTTCATGGTGTGTTGTAAACTTTTGCGGAGCACTGTATGTATATATATATATATATATATATATATATATATATATATATATATATATATATATATATATATATATATATATATATATATAAAAAAGCTTCGAGAGAGACAGCTTCTCACAAACCAGTATAAGTAAGTTCATATATGTTGAAGACGAAAGCGTTAGTAAGAAAAACATACGGGCCTCGTAAATAAACGGGGAACCACACAATAACTGGTAGAAGCTCAATAACCCATAGGGAATAAGGAAAGGTGAAAAGGGCTCGAGGGCATTGCTACAAACCCGTCTCTTTTTCGCTTTCTTTAATGGGTAAAAGGCTTTATATCATTTTATTCCGTTTTCTCTATCCCCTATCTTTATTGATCCATGTTTTGGTTCTTTTAAAAAGATGAAATCGCTTGTGTAGCATCTTTCCTTATTTCATATTGTTCCCCTTAAAGTTCCTTCCCCTCCGCCAACTCCCAAATGCTCCAAATTAATTGGTGCTCTATGAATGGGCGCTTTTGTGATGTGACGGTTCCTCCGTAAATTAAGAGTTCCGTTTGTGTTGGGACTCCACTCTTAGGAGTCTCTTGCTCCATTTGCGCTGAAGAACAAAGGGACGATGCTCAATTGTACCCGTGACCTCCCTCGTGGGGGCCCAAGTTGGCACTCTATAAGTTCCGTATTTTTTTTATTATAATCGCAAAAGGTCAGTTTCATACTTGTAAGCTCTTGCCCTCTTTGGACGAACTTGTTACACGATATTTATAAACAACATCTCTTCCATTATGTGGGTGATTTTTACTATTGCTCTCTGCATTTTTAATGTTTTTCACTCCTCCCCCCCCTCATTCGCTTATATGGACATGCCATCGTTGTTTACAATGGTTTCATTTGATAATAAGACTTCTCTGACTGTATTCTCGAGATGGTGAAAATTGGGAAAATTCGAGAGACTGTTTTTCATCCATTATCCCTCAGCCATCCCCAGCCCTTGGGCCCGCAAGGGAACCTGCCGTTTTTGAACAATAGAACCAGGTTCAGGAGAATGGGACACTCATCACGGTCCTGTTTAATGACGCACCTTCTCTCGCTTCACTTTATTGTGGAACTTTTCCAAAACTGTTTAGTGGAGAGACACCCAATAATTTTCGTCTTAAAATAACCTGAAAGTGTTTACAGGAAATAATCAGAGACGGAATGGAGACGCCTACACCCCAACTCATTTATAAATGCTTAGTAGCAAGAGGAACCATTGCAAGTCTACAGGAACAAAGTCAAATTTCTACAAAGGGCACCGTCTCCGAAGTTTGAGCCTCCTCCTGTGATATAGTGGTAGTTTGGGTTCATTTTTTAGATGTAGGAAGAGGCGAATTTAAAGATAGCGTAGGCCATGTGTCACTTCTAATAAAAACTCATCATTATCCTGTAACGTTGCTTTGGTTCTTGCACGAATTGAATGAGGCCGATTCCTTATTCTCAGTTGAATCTCTCTTGTCCCGACGTGTTAGTCGAAAATGTACCCTTCATATGCGTGCTCTTTTCAACACCCTTGTGTTTCAAGTTTACCATCCCTTATGGTCGCTCATCTAGGACTGCTACCACATCCATCTACCCCCGAGTTCTTCCTCACACCGACTACATGGCAGGAATACGGGCAGCTCTTCGTACTGCTTGGCAAAGAAGATGGGAGACGGTTGAAGGGAACTTAAAGTGCGTGCCATTGCGCCGCGACTGTTCCCATGGACCTATCTCCCAATGCCGCGACGGCTTCAGGTCGCTTTCTGTCGTCTCCGAATCGGGCATACTCGTGTGACGCATCGCCATTTAATGGAGCGTCGCCTGCGTCCTATTGTGACGACTGCGTCGTCCCCCAGACTGTTCGGCACATTTTTGTCGAATGTCCCAGTCTGGGTGATCTTCGCGCACGTTACCTGTCCCGGTACCGGGATGGGCGGGGTCGCTACCGCCTGTCCCTTGTACTCGGGACGAGTGCGTGTACATTGAGTGGTGGACTTGTTGACTTTTGTGGGGATGCCGGCCTTCTCTCTATTATTTAACCATGTTTTTTTGTTTTGTTTTGTTTTTCCCCTTATAGGTCGCACGCTCCTGTGCCGGGGGGGGGGCCCTCCCCCCGACGCAGGAGCTTGCTTACTAGTTTCCTTTTCCCTTTTTTTGATTTTTGGTGTTGTGTTAGTGTTGTTTTTTGTTTTGTTGCGTTATTGAATTCGATTTTAAAGTAGCCTAGTACTAGGCAGTTTTTAATACGGCGACTAATGCCCAAGTAGGCAGTCTCCAGATGAGCTCTTAAAAAAGAAAAATGCCCCTGAGTTCTGAATCACACCCTTCCAACCGGCAAGCGTATTCCAAATAATTTTTCCTTAGGTTATATGTTTGATGTTCACAGATGCTTATAAGAAGCCTCCCCTCCCTCCTCCCACCGATATTTACTCCTATTCACGAATTCGATTTAGAATTAGCGACAGTGGTTCTTAAATAGATCTTATCTAATAGGCCTAATATGGCTGGCACAACATTGGTTGCTTTCATTACTGCCTTCCATTTTAGGTTTAAACAAGGTTCTTAACACTGACCTTATATTAGGACACACAGCGAGCAATCGGCGCCACACGGGACAGACAATAAGAGCGAGACGATTTATTTTTGAACGTTTCGCTAAAAGTAAGATGGGTTCAATCGGGAGAACTAAAGTAAGATAAGATGGGTTCATTCGGGAGAAGTAAAGCCAGACGAGGAAAGAAGATAACTTAAGATAAGGAATGGGCCATCAAAGATTGAGGAAATAAATGAATGTGCCAGTGTTTGTCACAGATAAAGAATGAAGCCCCCGCCTTCTGCTGTTTAAACTACAATTCTAGATTTATGAAGTAAAATGAGAACTCGATATACAATATGCAGATGGCAAAAGTTAAGAAGAGGCATTTTTTGTTTGATATAATTACGAAATTACAACACAGATATTGCAACTGAAGAGAGGAACAGAGCCAACCGAGAACTGTTAGCCATCGAAGTCTCTCAAATAGATAGTTTATTTCTCATTGGGAAACCTTTTATTATATCAAGCTTATTTTTAAAATTTTGTGCATACATCCACCTAGATTTCATGTCATTATTTAACCCCCTCCAAGATCTAAAATCAAAAGCCTACGGATGCATCTCTAACATAAAACTTAAGGAAAAAAGTTCTAAAACAAAACAACGAAGTTAAAAGAGAAAATGTGTGATAAATTCATAGCCTGAGTAGCGAAAAGAAGATGCTACACTTGGCGCGTACAAATACGCCTTTTTCTAGGCTCATTAAAAAAGAAATAGAATACTAAACCAACGAAAAAAAACAAAAACAAAGCCAATAAACTACAGAAAACAAAGAAAAAACAGGCTTCCTCAGGGACCTAAGCAACCAACCAACAAATTAAATATTAGACAGGTTCGTAAAGAATGTGGTAAAGTTTGGAGAAGTGAGAAGATGTGGAGGGTACTTCAACTAAGTTGACTACTTGTGATGGTAGTGAGTCTCACTCTTATTACATGGAAACTTTGCTTCGTAGTTTTTACACCTCCCATTCTCAACTTTCTGTGAAGTGGTATATTCATTGTTTTTAGTCTCGTGCGACTTTATATCTCACTATGTCGGTCGGTCCGTTGGTTCCCAGTTTTGCTTATTTTTTCGGGGGTAGGGGGTGGGGGCAATAATATTCTAACTATTCGTCCGACTCTAACGAAATTTGAAGCTCTTATGTTGTTTTACATTCTCTTTCGATCGATATAATTGCCAAAGTCCTCCCAAGGTTAGCCCGGGAATTATTGAAAAGTTTGAAGGTCATAAATCAGAATAAGTGAGAGCACGCGACTTTGGTCAGCAGACCTTGTTCGTCATACTCACAATCCCCCACTCAAGTCTTTACGACTTAGGTTCTACATCCACCTTATCACTTTATCTACATTATTTCACCACTGATTGCATCCGCTTTCCTCATTCTTTACATCTTTTATGGACCCCTTTCAATGCGTTCTCTTTGCAATAATGGACAGCTTCAAACTTTATCCTATATCGTTCTATACACTAATCCCTTCTCATGATTTCCCTTTGCAACATATTTCAGCACGCCCCATGCTTCCTTTTTACTGCCCTTTTCACTCCCCCAAACCACTATTCATGTATGACTTTGCTCCCAGATACTCGGGAGATTTTTTTAAGGCTTGCTGTATATACTCTTGCCCCGTTTATGAATTTTTCTAGCAATTTATAATACACCCTTCCCTAGTACAGGATGAAAATACTAACTGTAGACTGGTTTTTACCAATTTTAAATATGGTTATATACCATTAATTAATTACTTTCTTGCAGGGTTTTTTTCAGGATTCATTGAATTTTGTGAATCATTGTAAATTCAAAAAAAAACTTTACAAATATGACTGGAAGATGTGAAGCAATCGAGTACTTGTATATGTAGAAGCGGAAAGACAGCGAGCGATATTTTCAAAATGTTGAACCCCGCTGTGACCAGATCTGGTGATTTTAAAGCTAGAAAACGGCTTAAAGAGACAGGTAGTTGTCTTCCAAGAGTAAAGACCACCCCAACCCTCATCAAAAACACGATGAGCAAGATCATCCGAAATCTAAGGAGTGCCAGACAACTTGCCTTGAAGGCCAAAGTGAATGAACCATGTGACAATGCAAAAAATGCTGAAAGTCAATCTGAAAATTTGTCCGTTCAAGATAGCTAAAGGACGTCTCCTTTCCAACCCCAACCCCCCAAAAAGACAAAAGAGCAAAGCTGCTATTTCAACAGCGACTCAATGACTCTCAGCCTACGGTTCTGTGGACCGATGAGTTGTTCATTATCCATAACACCCACAATACAGAATGATTGTGATTGGGCACATAATAAAAATGAGATTCCCGTTGAACAGCGAACATCTTTCAGGGAACAACGCTAACTTCAGTGATGATGTGATTGGGTGTAACATCAACTGCCCCCCCCCCAAAAAAAAAACCCAAAACAACTTTATTGAAGGGGGGTAAAGATCAATCAACATTTTTATTTAAAAATATTGAAGAAGAAAGTCGATCCATGGATGGATGCCACCAGAGAAAATGCCATTGCAACCCTTCAACAAGAGGGAGCAATCTCATACAACCAAAAAAAGGTTCGACTTGGTGCCAGGCAAATTTTCAGGGCGTATGGTTAAAGGGACTTGGACCTCTCAATTCGCCAGATTTGGGCCCCATAGAATTTAGAGTGTGGTCGATGCTTGAGCAGAAGGCCTGTACCAAATATATCTTCAAAGTGTCGAAATTCTGAAGAGCAAACTAGAAAAATGTTGGGAGGAAATATCATCTGGATTTGCTTGACACGCGCTCAGGTCATACCGAGACTTCGTCGTGTCTTGTCATAGATGCAAAAGGTGGTCACATTGAATATTTTAAAATATCATCTTGTATTTATTTTTTACTTCGTTTTAGTTTAAGCAGTATGTAATATTTCATTGTATTCTGAAAATAATTAAATATCTATCAGTCTGCACTTCGTGTGTCCACCATGTTTGGCCAATATTCCTATTCGTCTTTGTTGTCCTTAACATTTTCGATTCGTTTTTATTTCACTTCATCTATTTTCCTTACCCTGTTTTTATACTAAGCCATTGTGGCAACATCGGTCATGCATTTCCTATATTCCAGCAGAACTATTTGACGATTATAAATACTAACTCTTCTTTCGACGTGACGCACAGTTTCTCAGTTTAGTTCCTATCTTGAGGGTAACTCGATCCCGAATTTGATGCATTGTAATCTTGCCAGCGGACCTGCCTTCATTGAAGAACCAGGACAGGCTTGAATGAATACCCCCCACCTCCCCAAGTCCCTGCCACTCCAAATGGGGCCCTTTAGCTACTCTGACCCCACTCCCCCTCAAGTGACGATGCCTTATTTGTTATAAGTGATAATAATTATAATTCGCTACGTACATTCCGTTCCTTTTCCTATTCTCTAATTTTACCACTGTACCAGCCTCGCTTCATTAACTTTCTTGTAGGTATATAAGTAATAGTTTTAACAAAAAATGAAATAGATGTGGCACTAAAGAAGTGATAAATAATGACTCAAATTTACTTAAAAGTTGAATAATTCAGCCTTATGCTATTGATAATTATTTATTCTTCTATTCAAGAAAATGCTAGTTCAATAATTGAGGAGCGTAATCATAGTACTAGTTTGTTGTTAATGGTCGAAAAGTATGAAACTCCTCGCAATCACTTTTGTAACAACTTATTGACGCCCCCGTTGCTTGTTATTCGAATAACTTTAGTTCATGCACATTAAACATTATTATTATTATTTATTATTATTCATTCCCCTCGGGAGCAATTGCTTTTTGTAAGCTAGCTGTCATAACGTTTAGGGATTCCCGGAGCCGTGGAGCCACGCTGAGTCCGGTGACTCATAGTGGAAGTTGCACATCTGATCTCCATTTAGACCAACGCATACCGAGTATTGAGATCCTTTCAAGCTAGCTGCTATTTTGGCCACATTTGGGCGACACTGGTCGTGCTTAAGTTTCGCCCGTGTGTATGTGTGCTTTCATGTGCGAGAAAGTGACAACGTTCCTATATATGCCCGGATTATATTTAGTCCATTGTTTCGAAAATGCTCACTTTCTCGCACGTAGAATAAAACCTTGTTTAATGCGAAGCTCGTCGTCTACTGTAGGTTGATATTGACCTCTCACCCTACGAGTTTTTTAATTCTGCATCCAATGGTTTTGTCCCTATTGGTTATTGCATATAAATAACCATGTTTGTTCATATTGAAGCGCACATTGATGCTGACTTGACAAACTCGAAAGGTGCCATGTGCACAGACAAGTTATGAAGTTAGAAATAAATAACACAAAAATCTCATCTATGTGCACATTCTGAAAGGAGTTTTCACAGGCCGATTTATATTTTTCGACGTCAAAATAGTCGTTAACGTTTGGATATCCGCGCACCAAATTAGAGGCGTCTTTATTCCACATCACCCTTTCAGGGAGGGGGGCTAGTTTGACCTGTACTTTATTCCTTATAGACATTTTCTCTTTTCACCCCTTTTCCGCGACATCTTTGATATGATGCTCCTCTCCAACTTTCATGACCAGCCACTAATCTCGCAGAATAGTCGCCAACCGGCTTTGGTTCGTTCATCCATCCCCCGTAAGGGGCGCGGCGATTTGCCATCCTGGCCGCCGTGCTGACGGGGGATCCAGCGCTCCATCCGGCCCCAGCTTAGCCTCTCTTCCTTCCTTCAGATAGCCTGTATTTCTCTCTTACTTCGTCGCTTTTCATACAACCTCTCCCACAACTTTCACTGGTCAGCCTCTAATTTCACAGGGTAGATGATGACCTCCTTCTCAGCCAACCGTCCCGGATTCGGGCTGAGGGGGGAGGGGACAATGTTCCCTAACCCCTGAGCTCCGGTCTGGAGTGGTTGGTTTTTAAAAACCTGCTTCATCCCCACCCATACCTTCTTCACATCCCTTTTCCTTTCCTCTTCACACTCTATCAATTTTACGACGTGTCCAAGGTGGAGCCGCCATGCCGATGGACTGCCAGTCCAACAGGCGGGAGGGATGGTCCTGAGGGGCAGCACCTGGCTCTGTCAGGCCGGTACGCACCCCTTGCAGTGCGGGTTACTGAGAGGGGGGATGAGCTGTTGCATTCCGTAATTAATAGAGGGTCACCATGCCCAATGATGAAGAAGAAAAAAATCTCCCCTCAATTTCCCGAATTGCATCGTCGGACCCACCCTCGGGCAGCTCCACAAGAAAAATGAAGGTTCCTTTCCCTGTGCTTGCACAGGGGACCCTCCATATTTCTCTAACCGGAGAGGAGGCTTACTCTTCTCCTACGCCTACGGGTGTAGGTGACTCCCCCTCACCCCCTTCTCTGGAGGTGCTTTCAGGCACCTCCCTGTTTCCAGCGGCAGTCCCTACTTTTCTTTCCAAGGGGACTGCCCAAGAAAGCCAGCAGGCAGCCCGTAGCCGACCGCTCCCCATTGAAGCGGCTCAGTAGGGCAAACCCCCTTAGGTGGGAGAGGGAAGCCAAGCCCCTTCGGTTGCTTCCCTCAAAAGACATGCAGGCAAGAATATTAAACCTTGCCGGCAACATGTTGGCCAAGGGCAATATGATCCATCAGAGGAGAGCATTAGCTAGTATAATTGGTAGAGAGCCGAAGGTGACCCGTTTCTCGGACGGGAGCCTTCTGGCGAATGCGGCGAATTGCTCCGAGGCGGCCAAGATAAGTACTCGTCAATCACTTCATGGCACCCCGGTGAGTGTGACGCCGCACTCTACCATGAACTTTGTGAAAGGAGTAGTTTATTCGAGGGAATTCGTTGACTACTCCATAGAGGACATCACCTTAGAGCTGGCCGACCATGGGGCGGTCTAGGTCGAACGTGTGATGAGAAAACAGGGAGGGGCCTCGAGACCCACCCCTACACTCTTCGTCAAGTTCGACTGTGACAAGCTCCCTGAGTCGGTGCGTGCCGGTTGGTACCGCTACCGCGTGAAGGCATTCGTGCCACTGCCGCGACGGTGCTATTACTGTTACCGCTTCGGCCATACGAATCGTTCTTGTAGACGTGCAAAGTCGGGGTCACCCGAAATATGTGTAAATTACTCCAAAGCCGCAAACGATAAGTCTAAATCGTGTGTCAATTGCGGAGAGCCGCACCCCGCTTCTTCGAAGCAATGTGGTGCATATCTCCTTGAGAAAGAAATTTTGGCCGTTCAGGCCCAGGATCGACTCTCATTCCGCGAGGCTAAGGACTTGGTCCTGGCGCCCCCGGCTCTGCCTGGGACGACTTATGCCTCAATAGTTAGAAAGGCACCCTCTGCTCCTGGCCCATCCAGGCCAACGAGCACGGTTATTTCCGCGCCGATTCGGAGCCCTTCTGCGGGCTCTACTCAAACCGGGCGCCTACCTGGTAAAGCTGGCGGCAGAAAAGGGTTCACACCCACCCCCGGCCAAAACCAGGCCCATCCCCTTCCCCAAGCGTGACCGTTTCCCGTAAGGTGAAACAGCTACGCGCCTCCACCGAGTCGTTAGACACACAGGATGCAACAGCCCTAAAGTTGGTCGCCAGGCCATCTTCCGGGGTTCCTAAAGCTGTCCCCCGAAAGGACGACAGCAACAAAGGAGCTTCGGCTCCTTCGCCCACGCGTAGATGTGGTGCGAGTGGCTCGGAGACGGTGGTTCCTCGAAAAGAGGGCCCCCCGCCTCCGAAGCCGCAACGCCCGGCTAAGGTTTCGAGGCGGAGGGAGGAAAAGACTCGCATGTCGAGTCCAACCTTCCCCAATAAGTCCTCGAAAGCGACAGCGCTTTGCCCGGCCAACAGCGCCCGGGGTTCTGCCTTCGGGAAGCGTATGGCCATTGCCGTGAGGGTTTTCTGTTCGAAGAGGGCCCCCGCGTCTCCATCGAGCTAAGCCTGGAGGGCATATTCCTTCAATGGAATTGCCGTGGACTCCGGGTCAACTGAGAGGAGCTACGGAGGTTCGTCTCATGCCTTTTCCCGTTAGCTATTTTTCTGTAGGAGACCATGCTAGGCGCGTGCCCCCTGACCACCCTCCCGGGTTATAAGGGTCTTGCGCTCCAACCACCACGACATAGCCGGGCTGGGGGATGCAATTTACACCCGGCATGATGTCTCTGTTCTTCCTTTCACTTTAGAGACCTAATTTCAGGCAGTCGCTGTGCAGCTTCACCTGGATAGGAGGTATGCTATAATTTCTGAGTATATTCCACTGTCAGCTGACATCGATGCGGGGGACTTCCGCCGCGTCGTGGCACGGTTGCCGAGGCCCTTTCTCTTGCTTGGAGATCTGAACGGCAGGCATCCTCTCCTGGGAGATTACTCAATAAATCCCAGGGGAAAGTCCTTGCCGATCTGATCGAAGAGCTGGAGATAGGTGTCCTAAATGTGGATGAGTTTACGCATAACTACCCGAGGAGCACTTCATTTTCTTCCCTTGATTTATCTTTGTGCTCTTCGGATGCACAGCCTGATTTTGATTGGGGGGTGGTCGATGACCTCCATGGTAGTGATCACTTACCCATTCAAATATCATTTTCAGGGCAACTGCCTCCTGAGAGCCCACCTCGGTGGTGCCTGGCGCGGGCGCGGTGGCCTGCATTTGAGGAAATGACTGAATTCTATATCTCAGTCAAGGAGTTTAGGTCGGTAGATGAGGCCGTTGAGTTCTCCGACAACCTCATCGCCGCGGGCCTTACTACTATTACTAGAACGTCTCGCTGTTTTGCACGCCGACCACTCCCATGGTGGTAGGCCGAGTGTGAGACGGCTCTCAAACAGAAGCGTTATGCCTACATGCGCTATAAGCGCTGCCCGAACGATTTCACTGTAGGTGAATTTCGTCGGGCTAGGGCTAGGGCTAGGTCCCGGTATATTTCGAAGCACGCCCACCGCTTTTCCTGGCGGGCATACATGTCTTCACTTAACTGGAAGACCCCTCTAGCAGAGGTGTGGAAGTGAGTTAAAATGATTCGGGGTAAGTTCTCGCAGGACCCCCTCCCGTTCTCCAGGAGAATGGGACCGCAATCTCGGACCCCGCGTCCGTGGCGGAATCCTTAGCGACCGCTTTTTCGGCATTCTCTAGCCGTGATGCTGCTCCGCCAGCATTCATTTCACGTCGTGATGTCGCGGAAGGCCGCCGGCTGGACTTTACTTCCAGAGGCGGAGAACCCTTCAACTACACGTTTACTGTGAGTGAGTTGCGCTCCTCTCTTGCTTCGTGCGCGGACACCGCCCATGGTCTGGACGATGTCCTGGAAGCCATGCTTCGACACCTGGGTGAGCGAGCCATGGCCTTTCTGTTAGATTTGTTCAACAGGATCTGGGTGGAAGGTCTTCTCCCAGACTCCTGGCGAATCGCTACTGTGCTCGCCTTTCGCAAACCGGGGAGAGATCACTCTACTCCGGCAGGTTTCCGCCCAATCTCTCTAACCTCTTGCGTGTGCAAGTTGATGGAGAAATTAGTAAATGTTAGATTAGCCTTTTTCCTGGACAGCGGAGGCCATCTGTCTTTTGCACAGTGCGGCTTCCGCAAGTTCCACTCCACCTGGGATCTCTGCTCCGACTGGAAAATGCCGTCTGCGAGGCTTTCCTTCGTAGACAGCACTACGCCACGGTCTTTTTCGATCTGGAGAAGGCCTATGATACCGCATGGCGATACGGTATCATGGAGACTCTCCACACGATGGGGGCGAGGGGACGCCTCCCAGTCTTTATATCTGAATTTTTGCGAGATCGTCGATTCCGCATACGGGTGGGGGGAGCCCTCTCCGGCCCAAAGGAGCAGGAATAGGGTGTCCCGCAGGGAAGTGTCCTCAGTGTCACACTCTTTGCCCTGAACATCAACGGCATCACCTCGGTGCTGCCGTAAGATGTTCTCGCTACGCTCTACGTGGACGACCTTTCGATCTCCTTTGGCGCGGCCCAGATGCCAACTCTGGAGCGTCGACTCCCAACAGGCATTGAACCGCGTCTCTCGCTATGCCGAAGCGCACAGGTTTCGGTTTTCTTTGGCCAAGACTAAGGTGGTGCACTTCTGCCGCCATCCACGGCTTCACCCCGACCCAGATTTGTTTCTTAATGGGGTGCGCCTGGATGTGGTTGTATCGCACCGTTTCCTTGGTCTTGTATTCGACCGACGCCTCACCTGGGAGGCTCGTATTCGAAGCCTTAGGGTCTCTTGTACCCGCGCAATGGACATTCCCTGTTCCGTGACGTTCAGCGCTTGGGGCGCTCATAGGGCTACTGCCCTACTTTTTTATCGATGCTTTGTTGGTTCGAAGCTCGACTACGGATATGAGTTTTATGCATCCGTAGCCGAGCGTGTGGTGGATTCGATCCACCACACCGGCCTCCGCCTTGCGACCGGTGCTTCCGCACTTTCCCCATTGAGAGCCTGCTGGTTGATGCTGGGGAGATGCCACTCGCTCTGCGCCGCGTGCAGTGCATCACTCGCCTGTCCGCGCGAGCTCGGCGCCTCTCTCAGTCGCCAACAGCTCTCGCTGCATCCGCAGCTGATCTCGATGGTGCCTATGCCGCCGAGAGACGCCAGTCATACCCTAAGCCCTTTAGGTTTAGGGCCAGGAAACTCCTTCGAGATCGAGATATAGCTCTCGGGCCGGTGGCGCCCCTGGTTCTGCCCAGGAAGCCACCCTGGAGGGTACCACATTTGGCTACTTGTCGCCACTCCTCTGCTCCCAAAGCTTGTACGGCCCCAGGAGTATTGCGTTCCACCTTTTTGGAGCACACATCGTGTCACGCTGGAACCGTGCCAGTGTATACGGATGGCTCCAAGTCCCAAGAGAGGGTCGGCTTCCACGCCGTATCCCCTCTGTTTGAAGTCAGAGGGGCTCTACCAGACCAGGCGCTGCGTCTGTCTTCACGGCCGAGCTGGTGGCAATACACCACTCGGTACAGGAGATTACGCGACGTGCCCGGTTCGGAGACCGGATTGTGATTTATAGCGACTCACAAAGCGCCCTGAGTGCTCTCGGGGCATTGGAATCTCCGCATCCCCTGGTTCACGATATCCGTGACGCCACGGTTTTGGCGAGCCGGGTAGATGTCGAGATTATCTTCTGCTGGGTTCCTGGACATGTAGGAATTGCGGGGAATGAGGGCGCCAAAGAGTCCGCGAGGACTCTCCGACCGGACCAGCGTTTCGCTCTTCCTCACACTGACTACATGGCAGGAATACGGGCAGCTCTTCGGACTGCTTGGCAAAGAAGATGGGAGACGGTCGAAGGGAACTTTAAGTTGCTTGCCATTGAGCCGCGACTGTTCTCATGGAACTATCCCCCAATGCCGCGACGGCTTCAGGTCGCCTTCTGTCGTCTCCGAATCGGACACACTCGTGTGACGCATCGCTATTTAATGGAGCGCTCGCCTGCGCCCTATTGCGCTTACTGCATCGTCCCCCGGACTGTTCGGCAATTCTTGTCGAATGTCCCAGTCCGGGTGATCTTCGCGCACGTTACCTGTTCCGGTACCGGGATGGGCGGGGTCACTACCGCCTGTCCCTTGTACTCGGGACGAGTGCGTGCACATTGACTGGTTGACTTCTGGGTGGAGTCCGGCCTTTTCCCTCTTATTTAACCAGGTTTTTTGTTTTTTGTTTTGTTTTGTTTTGTTTTTCCCTTATAGTTCGCCGGCCCCTGCGCCGGGGGGACCTCCCCCCGACCCAGGAGCTTGCTTACTACTCGTTTCCTTTTCCTTTTTTTTTAAATTTCTTCTGTTGTTTGGGTTGTTGTTGTTTTTTTGTGTGTGTTATTGCATTATATTTTAAAGTAGCCTAGTACTAGGCTTTTTTTTAATACGATTACTAATGCCCAAGTAGGCAGTCGCCAGATGAGCTCCTAAAAAAAAAACCCTCTCACCAATGCACTCGTTACCGAATCACCCAAACCCGGTGGCCGCCGCTCTTATACACAAAATTATGATCAATCTATGACATGACGCCGATTTAAAGTTCCATTTCTCGTTTTTCAGTGTTAAATCTGATTGTCATGGGTGTGCTCTAGAGATTTTGCCACTTTATTAACTTATTTTCCCATTTTGTAGTTTTCTTAACGCGTTCTCTAACGTTAAATTAAAATTGAGTTAAATATACCAACATCGAGTGAAAATACCAGAGCCTACATATATTCTTTTAAAGGAATTCTAAATCTATTTTTAAATCAAATTTGCTACTCATATTTTGCTACCATATTTTGCCACTAATTAACATGCAAAGATTTTGCAGGTAAACCTCCCCCTTTCCCCTGGTGTGCATTTCCATCTAGTTTAAAATATCAGTAACATATGTTAATATCCTAAGACCAGAGAAACTCCATCGAGAGTAGAGCCAACAATTTTAACCCTACCCCCCCCTCCCCTGTTTAATTCTAGCTAACATCTTTCTTAGCCTTCCTTTTCTGTTAAAACTTTCCAACCTATTTAAATAGTTTTCGACAATCTCTGGAATAGGCATCCATCTTTTTCAAACCCCAAGTTATTTCATTTCCGATTGTTTCAGACTTTTCCATTGTTAGGCCTCTTACATCTCGGCCATCGCACTAATAATACGTATGATTTTTTACTTATTACCAAATAGAAATATGGAAAAGTGAATTAGTGAAATAAAGCATGTGAGTACGATGTTCAGATTAAACGAATAATCTAGATTCAACAACAAATTGCACACGCCACAATGGACAGCCATGACTAGCAAACTAGAAGAACAAGGTACTTGTGAGCCCCGATGAAATCTATAATAGTTTCCGCAGTGCTCTCCTACGGGAGACCAGAAATGGAGTAACCTCACTTAGGAGGAAGATGACAGAATATTAACGGAAGAGTCGCTCTCTGCCTTGGAGAAGTCGTCAGATAAGAGAGCGGTTTCACATTGAATCGTTGGTGTCGGTAGCGAAATTAATTGAGCGTCAGATGGGTGTGGGGGGGAGGGCACAAAAAGATTTGCTATGAGATTTACCACAGATCTGCATTCATTTATGATGCCTTTTATTCCTCACTGGGGACCTATAGCTTAGCGTGGGATCCAAACCGCGGGAAAACTGGCGACAAGCCAAGGTCGCCAGAGGCGAGAAGGGATTGCCCCGGCATATAATCGGTTGGAAAGCATGGCTGTGAGCTGAGAAGGTGAGAGCCATCTTGAAGCCAAGCCAAGGCAAGGCAAGGAAACGGGCTAGCTACTCCTTGTTAATTTGCCGATGATAAAAAAGAAAAATTTAATCAAGAGAACAGCTTAATAATGTCAGGCAGTGCACTCTGTGATAATAACCTCATCTCTACTTCGCTGTCTGCAAGGGAGTCCCCGTTTAAATTTACCTACAATTTACACGGTCACCCCTTTTGCGGACAAAAACGAAGTGTAACTTACACCTGGTACTTGGAGGTCGGTGCCCCGGCAGGCTCAAGCTAGTTTGATATCTCACATATTTTCACCTCCTATCTTCACTTTCTTTATAGATCTCTTCGTAATGCGGTCTCCATGACATGTCGCTTTGAATCTTGAAGGAAAAACCCGGCAAGCCATGGCGGGGTAGGGGAGGGGAAGGATGGCATTCCCGCTAAGGCTTCGCTCGAGCTGGGAGATGTTCTCTTGGTATCGGAGTAACGGGAACTGGCAGCTGCCCACTTCCTTATCGATGGGGGGGAGGGGGTCGTTTAAAGGCGCCTTTCTCCCTTGGAAAGGGCTCTTTGTTTGGGAAGACATGTTTCGTGTGGGTACCGGGTTAATCGGTTCACACGTCATTGACCGCCTTAAGTTATATATTGCCAGATTGATTTTGGCATTTAACTATCTTTCTATACAAACTTCCTTTGTTTCCTTAGTTACCCGCAAGTGTGTTTCGTGTGTAACATGGGCAATCTTGCTGCGGCTGATATTTGGATATTTGTCTGTCCTCCCGGTCCCAATGCCTGTAGGAGGATCTGCGGCCATATACAGGGGTTGGGCAAAATAATGGAAACACGATCGGTTTCTCTTGTAATATTTCTAGTAACGTTTATGCTGAAATAAAAACTTCAATTTTCCGATCTTCATAAACTCAGGTTATGCTATTTTTCGCATCTATAAACATAAGAAAAGAAAGAGTCTGCAAAAGGCAGCTTCTGTAATCTATGTGTTAAGAGGAAAACCCATATCTGGTAGCGGAGATTTGTATGGAAATCGAAATTTAGTGACTGGGATCGCAAGGCACTAAAACTCGGTTTGAAAAAAATCATAAAGCCACACTACATGTGTCGCTGCTGAACTAGACTGTCGCCGACCAAAACACTTGGTCTCCAGCTTCATATAGCTAGATACCAAGGAAGGACTGGACTTGCCAAACCTCCCTCCTGTTTTACAATACTGAAAAGTGAACAAATGGTTTAATGATAGTCAGAATTTGATAGTGGATCAATAAGACTACTCCATCTAGTGTGACGATCTTTATTCACGCCTTTTACATCCTCAGGACGTTTACCTATTGAGGCAGCCGAAAGTTTTTACTCCCGACTGTTTGACCCTTATCCTGAATCATAGAGGCTGCGGAACCTTGATGATTAGGACAGCCATCTCATGGAATTATCATGGTTATGCTGTAGTAGTAAATAGTAGGATCAACAATCGGAAGATTTGTCAGTTTTGAGAGAACTGGTTCCATCCTACAGTTCTAAATTTTCCCCGATACTGGCGTTGTCATCTAAGATTATAATGCATCGATCCACACCGGATAACATGAGTGAAGTGAAACACGGATTGTTCCCCATAATTGCCGTATTTGAACATTGTTAAATACCCCTATTTTGTATTAGAGCAAGAGTTGGAAAACCTCTTTTTCTCCGCTATAGTCGCTTAAGGAACTGTGACTAGCTTTCCATATACAGGATGTTCCTAAAGTCTGGACACAATACATATCACAATGGTCCCCTCGTTCACCAGACCTTAGTAACCCCCTTGACTTCTTTTTCTAGGGTTGGCTGAAGGAGAATGTGTACTCAATGATACGAGACACCCGAGGGAACAACGCATCATAAATAAATGTGCTCAAATTAACGGAAATTTGGAGTTAAATGCATCGGGTTGGTTCATCAGGTGAATCTCCCAAAGCGCATCGAACTTTGCATCGCAAATGGTGGAAATCACATTGAAGATATTATTTATTAATATATCAATTTTTTAGCGAAAATATACATCCCCCCCCCCCATCCCCCTGTGTCCAGATTTTAGAAGAGTTTAAAATTCCAGTAACTACTATTAAAAATCTCTATGATTTAATTTCCAGATACATTCTAGCAATTAGTAAATAATAATATTTGACCTTAACTATGTTTTTGCATTATTTTGTCCAGTCTTTGTATCTTCCACACCCCAATTTCTCTAGTTTCATCACTTTCTTTACAGATCTTCAATACACTCGTTGGTATTGCGCTTTAATTTCGTGAAAAATAAGTTTCTTTTGTTTTAAACTTAAATACAGGGAGGGGGGGGGGGGGGGTAGGCCCATGAAACTACAGTTACATTAAAAAAATTACATTAGTTTCCCGTTAATAACATATTTATACAAATGTTGTACGTGGTGTGTCCCGGGACTTATGGGCCACCCTGTACTTCACTACCATAGCATTTTGACTCTTCAATAGTCTTTCACTTTTCTTGCTTCGCTTCGATATGTAGTTTTCCCTCGATTGTCTTATTTAAAAAAAATACCTCATCGCTATCTTATATATATATATATATATATATATATATATATATATATATATATATATATATATATATATATTCCTGGAATCCATGAAACGAAGTTAAAACAATTGATAATTATGTGGGTTCTAAACCTATGGTTCTACGAATATAATAATTAAATTAATACGAGTATTTCGAAATTATTATACCGCAAAAGATTTTGGATGTCGTTCCTAATCATTGTTAATTTAGCCGTCAGTCAGCAAGTCTATTTGTTAATACCTTCTATTTTAGTGTATTCGGTTTAAGTTTTAGATCACGCGCTGGTATTGTAGTTGGACCTTGGCCTCATACCATTTGAAGCCTCTAAGTTTTGTTATTTATTTACCAACAGATGACTGGAATAAGGGTAGTAGAGTCTGTGCACCTTCTGAACCTATGCCCCAAGTTATTTGGAGTTTATTTACTAACAAAATCTATGTAGAGATATGGCAATTGCAAACTACGCGATGAACTACAATGATAAATATGTTATGAAAGACCTTTTCCCAGAAAAGGATTAAGACTTTGAGCTAAGAAAATGGGAGAAAAAACAGGTAGTAAAAAGGTTACGTCATCTGATTCTCTGGGCAGGTTAGAGGCAAAAAAAAGAAGAAGAACGCGCGGAATGACAAAAATTCTCCTGTAAATTGCCTGATTTAGAGTTTGTTCAGCCCTGGGGAAAAGGTGCGTAGGAACTTGGCAGACTAAATAAAAACAACCGGAAGATAATTTGTTTGGGAGACGAAATGGGGAAAAAACGCCGGCACACACAAATGGTGTGTATGTTGGGTAGACGAAATTCTATGGGAATGACTGAAGTCGCCCAGTAAATGTTTCCTAATAGCAGACGAATGTGCAGTTGTCACAATTGCCATGTTCACGCTGAATTTCGTTCAGTGACAATTTAATATACCGGGTGACAACCAAAAGTGTCCCCTTTTTTATAATACTGTAATTTGTTAGCCACTAAAGCTTGAAGGTAGAAATAAGTATCATTTCAAAGAACAATATTTGGCATTTTTGTCAGCCTAAGACAGAACTGTTTAATATCTGCATAGATAGGCTATCCTAAAGTGGGATAGACTATCCACCCCAAGCCTAGGCTACCTAAGCTAGCTAATAAAATTTGAAATATTGTTCTTTGTAACAAAGCTTTAATGGCTAAGAAATTACAGTATATAAAAAAGGGGACATTTTTGGCTGTCACCCGGTATTATTATTTTATGAGAGATCGATTGTTAAAGGTATATCATCACCATCATCACTTCACTAACGCTATAATTTAAGAAGGGGATTTTTTTGAGTATTTGAATAATAATTTCATCCTAGTTTGGTTATGACTTTGTTTTTTTTATCATAGTTATTTCTAATAATTCTTTTATAATATCAAAAAACAAAAGTGTGAAGTTCAGAAATAAATAGAAGTATCGAAATTTTGTGAATTTTTTAAAACCGAAAGAATTACAAATGATGAAGTTCAGAAAATTTATTTTTATATATCTTCTATTGTATAACTTTATATATTTTAGCAACGTGATATTTTGCAAGGGGGGAAATTTAGTTTTGAGTTCCTTTTTAAAATTATTATAATTGGCGAAGTTCAGAAAATTTATACAAATTTAACCATGGCTCCTTTTGGGGGGGGGGGTAAATTTTAAGCTTAGTAGCGAAGCCATTGCCTGGTATATTTATTTGATTTTAATCATCGATATCAGAAAAATATTCTCATTAACATTTGGGTATTTTTTTATTTTAATCCCTATAATTGCTTCCAAACTAACCTGTTATGAAAAATATTATTAATTGGCAATACAGCAAATCCTAGCGGCAGTCATCCAAAATCATTTGCAGATTTATAGGACATATGTATATAGATAATTATATCTTGTTTAACTTAGCGTTTTGAGAAACATTTAGATAATGTGATTTGACTAATTTGTGCAACTGTACCTCGGAAGTAGCGAGTTGCCATGACGTAAAAAATGAGCGTTGTGTACGTCGAGGATTATAGTAAGAGACTTCTTCCCTTGCTATGCCATCTCGTTCGGTGCCAAAATCTGGTGGCCAGAAGGGAGGGAATTGATGACGGTTTGTGCGGTGAGCGTTTCCCCTTACTCTCTATTGTGATTGTTAACGGGATACCCTGGAAGTGACGGTAAGCGTGGAAAAAGTTTCAACTTTAGCCTGCAAGAAGGGGGGGGGGGCGGCAAAGCCTGCGACCAACTGGATGAATAAGGAAAATCAACGGAGCGTGAATGCGGCTCTCGGGGCTCTTTGACGGCCTTCTTTATACAAAAATTGATGGTTGTCTCCCATATTCTCCAAGGGAGGAGGATTAAAGATGTCCTCCAGAAGTGGTCTTCCTCTTGCCTTGGTGAAACCAAAGGGCGAAGTTCATTCGACCCAGACATGTTGCTTTGGTGGGACATTTTGCCTTCGTGACCATAGCACCGTGACCTAAAATATTAGTTTACGGCACCCCATAATCGGGCGACCCCAATTTTCTCTGGAAACGGCTTTGAGAAAACGTGCGGTGCTGAAAGGAGCGCCGTTCCTCCCGAAGCGTGGCACTCAATATTTTGAGTTTGGAGCTAAAATGCAATTTTGTGCAATATTCATTCTCGGCAATGAACTCCCACACCGTGATGCTATGAGTTCGTGCAGACTACTCGAACGACCCTTGAGGACATTTGGAATTTATAATAAAAAGTTCTCCCATGTGGAGTTGCTTGTTTCGACTGCCGCAACTTTGTAAATGTCCTCACTTATTCTTTTCCCTCGATCCCTCCCAGCAGAGATACCTCCCTTCATTGCATAAAGTTGCAAGCTGGAGAAAGTTTGTGTCCTACTGGTCCCTGGTGCCCGAAATAGTTCCTTAGTCACCCCTTTTCTCAGGATTTTGAATAAGTAATAGAAAAAGAATGTTTGTGAGTACCTGGAGGCGCGCATTATTATGCGTGCTGTATACGTCTGAAGATGTTCATAATCCAATGGGTGGGAATTATATGGTTTTGATGTGTGGCCATATATTGTACGGATTGAGTAAAAGGGTATAATAATACGCATTTTTGTAGGGTGGTGATACACAAAACCACGGGCCTTTACACACCGCCTCTCTAGCAACTAAGAAAATTGCTTGAAGAGGTGGATCTTCAAGGTTCGCCTGAAGTCATCGAGGGAGGGGAAGAACGTATATGAGCATTCTTGCTTCTTTCACACATTTCCATTTACATAAATTCTACTATTTTGTTTTGTTATGAACCTCAAAGACATTATTACGACGATGTCGCGTTTCATTCTTCTAATAAATCTTCCCCTTAATCTCGCGTGGAAGTTCACTTTCACAGTTTCGATTCTTTTGTGCTTAGAACAACTGAAAAGGGTTTGCTTTTGTTGTCACTCTCATCCCTAGTTATTTTTCCATTGTTCTATTATTTATTCTTCGTTTTCTTAATGTCACCCCCCTCCCTTCTCCTCCCTCCCCTCTCTATACTGCGTCTGAATATGCTTTACTAAGTAGGATCATATAGATTTCTGTCCCCTCCAAAATAATGGGAAAAAAAACCCTCAAACGATCGTGGTTTTCTATACCTCCCCACCCTATTTGTTTTTATATCCTTTTTGAGTCGACCAGTTTATTTGATGCAATTAATGGTGGTCAGAAGGTTGAATTTCTTGGATTTATATCGCGTTCGTTAACCGTCTTTACGATGCGGTTTGGCGTCCTTGGGCCAGCTTTGTTTCTTCGCTTGGCTGCACTGACATTCCAGACTCGCCTGGTGTAGAGCTCTTGCTTGCCGAGTGGATGCGGTGTTGGTCCGCTAATGTCGCGCTACCGGGTTCGATCCCGGCGTGAGCGGACACAAAGGTCAGCGCACGGAAAAATCTGGCTACCAATTGGTGGACGCGATTTGCTCACACACGTAGCCAATTACAACACTGCCTTCTTTCGTCTCCAGTCTTCGAAGCACAACACCACACCCCCACTGTGTTTCAAGAATCCCGCCTCGGGGCGACGAAGGCTTCCACCTAAACGCTGTTTGGTGTCAAAACAAACCTAATACTTCCTGGCACCTCTCCCCAGACCGGCCCCTGGTCCCGTTAAGCTCACCAGCGATTGTCATACTGACCTTTGTCTATTCATTATCCGGTCGGGGATCCGCCTGGGTAAAGGCAGGTTGGCGAACCACTACTACTACTACTCCTTGCCTGGTGTGCGGTTAGCCCCGCTCAGACCCCAAGTCGTGGGCAAGTATTGCGGATGAGGTGGATATAATAATCTCTCTTGTGCCCCAAACTCTTAAGAGCAACCAATTCGAGTGGTGAACCTGCGTTTCATTTCTTGCTTCAAACGATGCCTCAATTGGGTTCAAATTCACTTGGGTGTGTCTCTTCTGTGTACGGCCTTAGGGTTCATAATTCCCTCCATCCCCGACCCATGTAGTGGTTAGCAGGACTCGTGTTTTGCTGAAGTTTTGTCACCTTTAATCTTTTCCGATAATGTCTACTCCTATATTCGTTCTTGCTTAATCTCCCTTACATCATTTTATACTGAATGAAAATGCCTTCGTTTGTTGCGCCAGTTCTGATAGTAAGGAAAGGAATTTTGTGTAATCCAACGAAGTTCTATTCACTCGGTGAGGAAATGGTAGGCAAGACAAGAAATATTAATGATAAAGTGTTGCACCGGATTGGCGCCCTTCCCGCTGCTGTTCGCATAGAGAATCACGGTTAGGAGAGAATTTAGCACAAAATGATACTGCCCGCTTCTCATAGCCCCCTGGGGAACTCCCTAGTTACCACCAGGGAAGATAAAGTTTCAGGTAGCCATTTTTAGTGAACCCCACAAAAGGTCATTCGAAATAGGAACCTTAAACCAAAGGAGAAAACGAGGAATTAAACATAATTTTGAGGGTATCTATGTTAAATACTTTTTACATATGGAAAATTATAACAGAGGGTGCGGTAAGTATATAGCACAAAATAATAGCGTCCGCTTCTTGTAGCACATTCTTAGTAGTATTGTGGTGTGGAGTCCACCCCCACAATACTACTATCCGCATCATGCTTCCTCGAAACAATGTGACTCGTTTTTTTTAAAACACGTTTTGGCCGTTCAAGATGCGGACCAAATTTCTTTTCGAGAGTCTAGAAATATGATCCGTTCGCTGTCTGCCCGACGAAGTACATCCTATCCCTACGATGTTAAGAAAATAAAATGCTCATGACCACTCCTGAACTACGAGCCTTGTAGTTTCTGCTCCCATTAAGAACCACTCTGGATTCACAGGAGGGAAGACCTCCGAAGGTGATGGTGAAGACACCTCCGGGGCCATTTTCCTGTCCTCGGCCGAACGATACGCTTAGGAAAGTTAGGCCACTCCTAAGGACGAGGGAACCCCGATCCCAAAGCTGCCCCGCCAGCCAAAGCAACAATCCTCCAGTAAGCACACTCGAAGGCTGCACTGCCTTCGGCGCAGTCCGCAGTCAATTGACTCCGGTAACCTTTGTCTTGAAAGTGGATTATAGCTATTCATCTCTCTGAAGACCCCGACAGCTCCGTAAATTTACTTCTGGAAGGCACCTTCCTCAGACTCCAGGATAATTAGGAGGAACTGCGGAGTCTAGTCCCCACCCCCCTCGTTTCCCATACCGATCTGCCTCAATAGACCATGTTGAGTACCTGACAGGATATCCACGTTCTTCCTTTAAACTCGAAGACATCCCTTACATGCTCTTGCTGTCCAGCTTCACCTGGATACGATCAGTAAAGGAGGGGCAGGTCTAACGGACCTGATCGACAAGCTGTAGATTGCTTCTCACACTACTGTCTATAAACGGCTTCATTTTCCTCCCTCGACCTCTCCCTGTGCTCTCGGGTTACACAAGCGGACGTTGGATGGATGGGAGGTGAGTGTCTTAAGCAGGTCTCATGTCAAGAGGCGCCTTGTCAACGCGGGTGATATGCATCTCGAGCTACCACGTGCACTCGTACGCGCGAATTCGGCTTTTCCCACTGTCGTCAACAACTTATTTATTTCCCTCTTGATATCGACATTCCTATGTAGAAGAGTTCGATGCAACTCGGCACGGTGGTGCCGGTGAAGGATACCATCTCTGAATGTTTGTCGCTTCGCCTCTATCCATAGCCCAAGTAGAATACGTTCAGAACTTTTGGTTCATACATCGTGGCCAGCTGGAGTTGTCCTCGTGCACACAAATAGTTACAAGAGCAAATAGGAGAGTTAGCTTCTAAGCTTTCACCCCATTTGAAGCCTTTGTGGGACTTAGGAGCTGCGCCATTTTACCGCCAAGTTGGTTGTAACTTACCGCTCGGTCCGGCAGATTACGCATTTTACCCACTCCTGACACGGTTTTATCATTCATGCGACTCACAGAGCTGGCTGAGTGCCCATGAATCATTGGAATCTCCGCATCTTCGTCCATAGTATGCTGGAGGCCATGGCAGTTGCTTCCTTTGGTGATGTCAAGATTGTCTTCTGCTAGATAACTGAACGGCCTTCCCGCAGGCGAGTGTCCTCAGATTCTCACTCTTTGCCTTGAACATTAACGGTATCACTGTAGTGCTGCCTAAAGATGTTAACGCTACCCTCTTCGCAGAAGAGCTTTTTTTTCTCCTTTTGTGCGGCCCAGATGCCAATTCTGGAACGTAGACTCCAACAGCCATTGATTCGTATCTCGTTATGCCGAAGCGCACAGGTTTCGCTTCTTTGACACAGACTAAGGTAGTGCACGTCTGTAGCCATCCGTGGCTCTATCCTGACTCGGAAGTGGTGAATTCGCTCTGTTTCTTCGGTCTTGTTTTCGACCGGCGCCCCCCCCCCCGTCCTGAAAGGCCCATATTTGCAGCTTTACGGTATCTTGTACCCGCTCCATGGACATCTTGGTTCCGGGACGTTCAGCACTTGGGTTGTTGATAGGGCTACAGCATTTTTTTTGTGTGCCTTTGTTCGCTCAGTTTCACTGGATGCAACTTTTGCCCATTCGACCTCAGTCTGGCGAACAACCCCTTCCGTATGTTCCTTATTGAGAGCCTACTTGTCGATTTCAGGGCTATACTACTTTTTTTGTTCCGTAAACATTGCATTGTACTCTTTGGCCCGGCGTCTATCTCAGTTGCCAACGGCTCCGGCTCTCATTGCATCCGCGGCCGATCTCGAAGGTGTCTATGCCGCCCAAAGATGCCGCCAGTGATACCCTAGCTTCGAGAGATCGATGTACCCTGGGGGATGCAACCTTTGACTCTTTGTCGCCACGCCTCAGCTCCCAAATCTTTTACACCGCCGGGAGTATTGCGTTCGGCCTTTTGAGACCCTTTGGGGGCCCTTGTGGTCACCTATACTATTCGGCACATTCTTTTAGTGTCCCAGTCTGGGGGATCTTCACATAACGTCACCCCTCTCTCGTTCCTGAGATGAGCGGGATTGCTACAGCTCCTCCCTTGTATTCGGGACAAGTTCGTGCACCTAGACTTGTTAAAAGGCTGGTCTCCTAATTTTATTTTATTTTATTTGGTGTTAGAGGCGTGCTCTGGCCCCCGGGGGAGCTTGCTTTCCTCTGCATTTTTTGCCTGTTAGGGGAGTGGGGGTTTTTTTTTTTAGTTTTTTTTAATCCAGCCAAATTATTAGACTCGCTTGACTGGTGATATATTCCCTCGCCCATCGCCAGGATGAACTCCTGAAGCAAATAAAGTCCTCTAAATATAAACTCTGTCCCCAATGCTTGACGGAAGATCCCTGGCTATATACATATTTTAGCCACTTTACAGATTCCTCATTACCGTCTGCGTGATGCCGCGTCGTTGCTATTGCGCTTTACATTCGTGAATAAAATCTCATCCCATCCCACTACTCTCCATCTCTAATGTCAGACACATCATCTCACGGTAGCTTAACATCAACGCGCGCGCACACCTGAACACTACTCAATCATGATCCCCCCCTCCCGCATTAAACAAGTACCCTACTCATCATTAACAAACTCATACATTAAGGCTTCATTCAATCAACCCAGCCATCGATACCGTATTAGGGAAATTCAGACACTTTATTAAACTACAAAAGACGCAATGCATTATCCCTCGCCACCTGCGACCCACCCCAATAAATCGTCTCGAAAATGAAAATACTCCCCTTGCTACCCCTCATATCTAGAGGATTTAGTGGTTTTCTTTTCCCAACGCTCGCGGAGGTTCTGCCTTGATTGAAATCCGAGACACCAACAAGATCGGTGCCACCCTTCGTGCCACATACCTAAAGACCCTAAGACACGTATACAGAGCATCTCCAAGAAATCACACAATTTTGAAACCAACCCTCATCGCGCGCCAAACAATCCGTCTTCACAACATGGTAATCCGTCGAAACCAGACATGACCCATAATCACATCCCTCTCCACTCCACAAACGGCTCGCTCTGGCAAAGTTCCGATGACCTCACCATCCCAAACAAGCCACCTACGAACCCTGCATGAGTTTTGCATCCGCTGCCACATAATAGCTCAACACATTCAGAACTTGCCAAATTCTTGATTACCTTAGCCAAAACCCACAGACAGTGTGCTGAAATTTGGTCGCATATTTATTTACTAGAACAGACATAACTAGCCTTGCCCACCCTAACTATTGCGTCCTGGGTGGCATATTTCACGCCTCAAAGAATAATTGTGTTAGAAAGAGTAGATATTCAAAGGTATGGATCGCATATCCTCGCATGCTTCTTTGTTTATTTTTCGTTTCTCCCAAATGGCCGTTGCCCAACTGACCATTTTTACCGTTCGGGAGGTTTCTTCTTTAATTGTAGTTGTTTCTTCTTATTCGCGTTTCTCATGGAGGATATATCTTAGACTGCATTTGCATGCTCACTGTCCCAAAGCTCGCTCGATGTTATTTTATAGTGTTATCCAGTAAAAATAAGTGAATTGCTGTTTTAGTTTTTGCGGCTATCTGTTGCGTATTAAAGGTAAACTTGCCGATAACCTTTGGTACGAGTTTCTTCATAGTGGCTTTATTGCTCTCCCCACAAATCGAAGTATAATAATGCATTCCTTTTAATCCTGGTTACCTTTTGTTCTTTCTATTCACTAAATTCCCTTCCCATACTAGTTTAACCTCTACAAGAAAGTAACCTACTGTGGGTATCAGTCTATGGAAGAATGAGGAGGTGGGTAATAGTATAAAGAACCGTACAGAATCATTCTATAACGTAATTAGACATTTGTTGTAAAAGAATTCTGTATATATCTACTTATTTTTTTATTATTTTAATAATTAGTTGGACACCCACTTTTGTTTCACTGCATAGATTTTAGCAAATTTTCACGTTTTCCTTATTAAGCTTGTAATTTTTCATATAGTTTTGTTTTACTTGTACTTGTGGTACTTCTTATTGCTTTTCCAAACACCCGCCACAAGTGTTCTATTTCATTCGCCCCTGTGGAGCATGTCCAGCTGAAATGTAACTTCATTTCTTAGTGTTGTCGGGTGTAATTTCTGGCTAGATGGGGCCCTTACACTTGTAACAACATGGTGGCATAAGTTGTGAAGTTCATTCTTCCCTGACATAAAGACATTTCTCCTTCCCCTGGTGATGACATGCAGCCTCATACTATGATAGAAGCCTCTCTTCTTCACAGTTGATACCACAACTCAAGCATGGTGGAATACATCTCCAACTCTGTCTAACCTTGGTACACCCAGAAGGGTCGAAAATCTGCAAAATTGTTTCAAATGTTATTTTTTAAAATAATTTTCTTGCATGATATATTTAAATGGAATTACATGGATTGCATGCCAAACAATATAATAGTCCTCCCTCAGACCTGATAATTACTTTCATTTGACCAAATAACTTTAGACCATTTTATTGCTCATGTGTCCAATATTTGTAATCTTTGGACCGCTGAAGACTTTTTTTTTTATGTTGACCTCAAATCCATGGCTTCTTTCTCTCATAACTGTTCTCGATGATATTTTTGTTAACTTGAAGTTTTATTGAACTCCCCTACCAGCTCAAAATATGTTTTTCGGTTCTGTAATGAACCCCGAAGGGCAGATGTTTTCTAAGGTGTTATAAGGTGTTTTCTGCCACTTCTCTTCCTTGAGACAAGACTGTTTTCTTGACATCGTTTTATAGTGGTTTGTACACCATATCTTTAGCATTTGATTTTTGTTTTAAGCAATTTCTATTTGTGATAATCCTTGGATTTGTACTTTGTAAATTCTTTAGTTTTCGTCATATTACTTAGAACGATATTGAATACACAATAGTTATAAATTAATGCTGAAACAAGAAATGTTGGTTAAATTCTGATTTTAGAAAACACCATAATCCACCATTTAGTAAAATACTAAGTAATTCAAACATTAAAAAAATATTCAAACAGAAAAATAAGCATTATTATCATACATATAGATATAGGATAAATTCTAAAAGGTTTAATTAAATATATCTATAAATCTGTGAGTTGAGCTGGCCAAGGGTGTATAAGGGCCAGAATTGGTATTTTCCGGTTGTCGCTCGCTTCTCTTGATTCACACCCGCCTTCCTCATTTTTAGTCGCGTGCGACTCTATATGTCGGCCCGTTTTGTTGTTGTTGTTTTGTTTTTGTTTTTTTGGGGGGGAATAACGTGATTATTCGGCCAATTCTAACGAAATTTGAAACCCTTATGTTGTTTTACATTCTCTTTCTAATGATATAATTGCCAAAGTCCTCCCAAGGTTAGTCCGGGAATTATTGAAAGTTTTGAAGGTCGTAAGGTCATAAATCAGAATAAGTGAGAGCACGCGACTTTGGTCAGCAGACCTTGTTTTTCTCCACGCGGATAACCCCGTAAGGGGCGCGGCGATTTGCCATCCTGGCCGCCGTGCTGACGGGATCCAGCGCCCCGTCCGGCCCCAGCTTAGCCTCTCTTCCTTCCTTCAGATAGCCTGTATTCCTATCCTACCTCGTCGCTTTTCATACAACCTCTCCCACAACTTTCTCTGGTCAGCCTCTAATTTCACAGGGTAGAAGCTGACCTTCTTCTCAGCCAATCGTCTCGGATCGTGGCTGAGGGGGGAGGGGACAATGTCCCCTAACCCCTGAGCTCCGGTCTGGGGTGGTTGGCTTTTAACAACCTGCTTCATCCCCACCCATACCTTCCTCACATCCCTTTTCCTCTCGTCTTCAAAATCTATCCGTTTTACGCCGTGTTCAAGGTGGAGCCGCCATGCCGAAGGACTGCCAGGCCACCAGGCGGGAGGGGTGATCCCAAATGGCGGCGCCTGGCTCTGCCGGGCCTGTAAGCACCTCTTGCAGTGCGGGCTACTGCAAGAGGTGGTGAGCGATTGCGTCCCGTAAAACAAAGAGGGTCACCATGCCCAATGATGAAACAAAAAAACATCTCCCCTTAATTCCCCCTATAACAACAACGGAGCCGCCCTCGTGCAGCTCCACAGAAAAGATGGAGGTCCCCCCCCCCCTGTGCTTGCGCAGGGGACCCTCCATACCTCTTTAACCGGAGAGGAGGCTTACTCCTCTCCTACGCCTACGGGTGTAGGGGACTCCCCCTCACCCCCTTCTCTGGAGGTGCTTTCGGGCACCTCCCTATCTCCAGCGGCAGTCCCTCCTATGCTTTCTAAGGGGACTGCCAAGAAAGCCAGCAGGCAGCCCATTGCCGACCGCCCCTCGTACAAGCGGCTCGGTAGGGCAAACCCCCTTAGGGGGGAGAGGGAAGCCAGGCCCCTTCGGTCGCTTCCCTCAAAAGACCTGCTGGCAAAAATATTAAACCTTGCCGGGGTCAAGGCCTGTGCCTCCCCACTAAAGACTTATGACGCTGCCAAGGGGACCTGCGATGTCCTGGGAGGGGATGGCCAACTGGAGGCCCCTCATGTGATAGACATGGTCCTTGAGGAAAACCAGCCTCAGACGGTAGGGCCTTCCATGGGGGGGAATCCGGGCTTGGCGCCAAGCACCGAACCCGAATCCGCCCCTATGCAAGGTCCTCATCAAACGGCTGTGGATTCTCAGGCAGGACAAGGAGGGGAGGGATCTCCTCCGGATGAATCCCCTGCGCCCACCGGGACCTTCTCCATTTCAGAGAAGGACCTGGCTGAGGCCGGTCCATCTGGCCTGGGGGCTTCTACCGGCGGGGGTGAGAAGCGGGTTCATTCCCCGCCCTCCTCTCCTAAAAAGAAGAAAAAGACAAGAAAGACGAAAAAGACTCGGGGCTCCTCTCCATCCGCGGGGGCTGCGGGGACGGATGGGTCTGCTGCCACTTTGGTAGGCGACCAAGCCAAGATCGGCAAATCCGGCCCCTCTACCCCCTCGTGTGCGGAGCTCCTGACCAAGACTAAGACGAAGAATGCACAGGGCGGAGCCTCGATGACATCGGGGCCCCTCATTCAGAGGTTACCTGGCGTTTTCGAGCCCGCTGGCTTCAAACGCTTCCTCGTTATTCGCTCCACTGATGGCACCATGTTGTCTAAGGGCAACATGATCCATCAGAGGAGAGGATTAGCTAGTGCAATTGGTAGAGAGCCGAAGGTGACCCGTTTCTCGGACGGCAGCCTTCTGGCGAATGCGGCGAATCCCGCCGAGGCGGCCAAGATTAGTGCTCTTCGGACACTTCATGGCACCCCGGTGAGTGTGACGCCGCACTCTACCATGAACTTTGTGAAAGGAGTAGTTTATGCGAGGGAACTCGTTGACTACTCCATTGAGGACATCACCCTAGAGCTGGCCGACCATGGGGCGGTCAAGGTCGAACGTGTGATGAGAAAACAGGGAGGGGCTTCGAGACCCACCCCTACACTCTTCGTCACGTTCGACTGTGACAAGCTCCCTGAGTCGGTGCGTGCCGGTTGGTACCGCTACCGCGTGAAGGCATTCGTGCCACTGCCGCGGCGATGCTATTACTGTCACCGCTTCGGCCATACGAATCGCTCATGTAGACGTGCAAAGTCGGGGTCACCCGAAGTCTGTGTAAATTGCTCCAAGGTCGCACACGATAAGTCCAAATCGTGTGTGGCCAAGTGTGTCAATTGCGGAGAGCCGCACCCTGCTTCTTCGAAGCAATGTGGTGCATATCTCCTGGAGAAAGAAATCCTGGCCGTTCAGGCCCAGGATAAACTCTCATTCCGCGAGGCTAAGGACTTGGTCCTGGCGCGCCCAGCTCTGCCTGGGACGTCATATGCCTCAGTAGTTCGAAAGGCACCCTCTGCTCCTGGCCCATCCAGGCCAACGAGCACGGTTGTTTCCGCGCCCATTCGGAGCCCTTCTGCGGGCTCTACTACACCCGGGCGCTCCCCTGGTAGAGCTGGCGGCAAAAAGGGTTCACACCCAGCCCCGGCTAAAACCAGGGCTCCCCCCTCTTCCCCCAGCGTGACCGTTTCCCGTAAGGCGAAACGGCCACGCGCCTCCACCGAGTCGTTAGACTCACAGGAGGCAACACCCCTGAAGATGGTCGCTAGGCCATCTTCGGGGGTTCCTAAAGCTGTCCCCCGAAAGGAGGACAGCAACAAAGGAGCTTCGGCTCCTTCGCCCACGCCACGAGGTGGAGCGAGTGGCTCGGAGACGGTGGTTCCTCGAAAAGAGGGCCCCCCGCCTCCGAAGCCGCAGCGCCCGCCTAAGGTTTCGAGGCGGAGGGAGGAAAAGACTCGCATGGCGAGGTCAACCTCCCCCAATAAGTCCTCGAAGGCGACAGCGCCTCCAGCGCTTTGTCCGGCCAACAGCGCCCGGGGTTCTGCCCCCGGGAAGCGTACGGCCATTCCCGTGAGGGTCTTCAATTCGAGGAGGGCCCCCGCGTCTCCTCCGAGCTAGGCCTGGAGGGCATATTCCTTCAATGGAATTGCCGTGGACTCCGGGCCAACTGGGAGGAGTTGCGGAGGCTCGCCTCGTCCCGTTCCCCGTTAGCTATTTTTTTGCAGGAGACCATGCTAGGCGCGTGCCCACTGCCTGCCCTCCCGGGGTATAAGGGTCTTGCAACCCCACCACCGCGGGACGGCCGGGCTGGGAGATGCGCGGTTTACACCCGGCATGATGTCTCCGTTCTTCCTTTCTCTTTAGATACCTCCTTACAGGCAGTGGCTGTGCAGCTGCGCCTGGATAGGAGGTATACTATCATTTCTGCGTACATTCCACCGTCAGCTGACTTCGACGCGGGGGACTTCCGCCGCGTCGTGGCACGGTTGCCGAGGCCCTATCTCTTGCTTGGAGATCTGAACGGCAGGCATCCTCTCTGGGGAGATTACACCATAAATCCCAGGGGACAAGTCCTTGCCGATCTGATCGAAGAGCTTGAGATGGGTGTCCTAAACGTGGATGAGTTTACGCATCACTGTCCGAGAACCGCTTCATTTTCTTGCCTTGACCTATCTTTGTGCTCTTCGGATGCACAGCTTGATTTTGATTGGGGGTGGTCGATGACCTCCATGGTAGTGATCACTTTCCCATTCAAATATCATTTTCAGGGCAACTGCCGCCTGAGAGACCACCTCGGTGGTGCTTGGCACGGGCGCGGTGGCCTGCATTTCAGGAAATGACTGAATTCTTTATCTCAGTCGAGGAGTTTAGGTCGGTAGATGAGGCCGTTGAGTTCTTCTCCGGCAACCTTATCGCCGTGGGCCTGACTACTATTCCTAGGACGTCTGGCTGTTTTGCACGCCGACCACTCCCATGGTGGTCGGCCGAGTGTGAGACGGCCCTCAAACAGAAGCGTTATGCCTACATGCGCTATAAGCGCCGCCCGAACGATTTCACTGTCGCTGAATTTCGTCGGGCTAGGGCTAGGTTCCGGTATATTTCGAAGCACGCCCGCCGCTCTTCTTGGCGGGCATACGTGTCTTCACTTAACGGGAAGACCCCTTTAGCTGAGGTGTGGAAGCGAGTCAAAAGGATTCGGGGCAAGTTCTCGCAGGACCCCCCTCCCGTTCTCCAGGAGAATGGGACCGCAATCTCGGACCCCGCGTCCGTGGCGGAATCCTTAGCGACCGCTTTCTCTGCATTCTCTAGCCGTGATGCTGCTCCGCCAGCATTCATTTCACGTCGTGATGTCGCGGAAGGCCGCCGGCTGGACTTTACTTCCAGAGGCGGAGAACCCTTCAACTACACGTTTACTGTGAGTGAGTTGCGCTCCTCTCTTGCTTCGTGCGCGGACACCGCCCATGGTCCGGACGATGTCCCGTACGCCATGCTTCGACACCTGGGTGAGCGAGGCATGGCCTTTCTGTTAGATCTGTTCAACAGGATCTGGGTGGAAGGTCTTCTCCCAGACTCCTGGCGAATCGCTACTGTGCTCGCCTTTCGCAAGCCGGGGAGAGATCACTCTACTCCGACCGGTTTCCGCCCAATCTCTCTAACCTCTTGCGTGTGCAAGTTGATGGAGAAATTGGTAAATGTTAGATTAGCCCATTTCCTGGACAGCGGAGGCCATCTGTCTTCTGCACAGTGCGGCTTCCGTAAGTTTCACTCCACGTCGGATGCTCTGCTCCGACTGGAAAATGCCGTCTGCGAGGCTTTCCTTCGTAGACAGCACTACGCCACGGTGTTTTTTGATCTGGAGAAGGCCTATGATACCGCATGGCGATACGGTATCATTCAGACTCTCCACACGATGGGGGCGAGGGGACGCCTCCCAATGTTTATATCTGAATTTTTGCGAGATCGTCGATTCCGCGTACGAGTGGGGGGAGCCCTCTCTGCCCCAAAGGAGCAGGAAGAGGGTGTCCCGCAGGGAAGTGTCCTCAGTGTCACACTCTTTGCCCTGAGCATCAACGGCATCACCTCGGTGCTGCAAGAAGATGTTCTCGCTACGCTCTACGTGGACGACCTTTCGATCTCTTTTGGCGCGGCCGAGATGTCGACTCCAACAGGCATTGAACCGCGTCTCTCGCTATGCCGAAGCGCACAGGTTTCGCTTTTCTTTGGCCAAGACTAAGGTGGTGCACTTCTGCCGCCATCCACGGCTTCACCCTGACCCAGATTTGTTTCTTAATGGGGAACGCCTGGATGTGGTTGAGTCGCACCGTTTCCTTGGTCTTGTATTCGACCGACGCCTCACCTGGGAGGCTCATATTCGCAGCCTTAGGGTCTCTTGTACCCGCGCCATGGACATTCTCCGTTCCGTGACGTTCAGCGCTTGGGGCGCTGATAGGGCTACCGCCTTACTTTTTTATCGATCCTTTGTTCGCTCGAAGCTCGACTACGGATGCGAGTTTTATGCATCCGCAGCCGAGCGTTTATTGCGGAAGGTGGATTCAATCCACCACACCGGCCTTCGCCTTGCGACCGGTGCCTTCCGCACTTTCCCCATTGAGAGCCTGTTGGTCGATGCTGGGGAGATGCCACTCGCTCTGCGCCGCGTGCAGTGCATCACTCGCCTGTATGCGCGAGCCCGGCGCCTCCCTCAGTCGCCAACAGCTCTCACTGCATCCGCAGCTGATCTCGATGGTGCCTATGCCGCCGAGAGACGCCAGTCATACCCTAAGCCCTTTGGGTTTAGGGCCAGGAAACTCCTTCGAGAGGTAGATATAGCTCTCGGGCCGGTGGCGCCCCTGGTTCTGCCCAGGACGCCACCCTGGAGGGTACCACATTTGGCTATTTGTCGCCACGCCTCTGCTCCCAAAGCTTGTACTGCGCCGGGAGTATTGCGTTCGACCTTTTTGGAGCACACATCGTGTCACGCTGGTACCGTGCCAGTGTATACGGATGGCTCCAAGTCCCAAGAGGTGGTCGGCTTCCACGCCGTATCCCCTCTGTTTGAAGTCAGCGGGGCTCTACCAGGCGCTGCGTCTGTCTTCACGGCCGAGCTGGTGGCAATACACCACTCGGTACGGGAGATTACGCGACGTGCCCGGTTCGGAGACCGGATTGTGATCTATAGCGACTCACAAAGCGCCCTGAGTGCTCTCGGGGCATTGGAATCTCCGCATCCCCTGGTTCGCGATATCCGTGACGCCACGGTTTTGGCGAGCCGGGCAGATGTCGAGATTATCTTCTGCTGGGTTCCTGGACATGTAGGAATTGCGGGGAATGAGCGCGCCAAAGAGTCCGCGAGGACTCTGCGACCGGACCAGCGTTTCGCTCTTCCTCACACCGACTACATGGCAGGAATACGGGCAGCTCTTCGGACTGCTTGGCAAAGAAGATGGGAGACGGTCGAAGGGAACTTAAAGTTGCGTGCCATTGCGCCGCGACTGTTCCCATGGACCTATCCCCCAATGCCGCGGCGGCTTCAGGTTGCTTTCTGTCGTCTCCGAATCGGACACACTCGTGTGACGCATCGCTATCTGATGGAGCGCTCGCCTGCGCCCTATTGCAACGACTGCGTCGTCCCCCAGACTGTTCGGCACATTCTTGTCGAATGTCCCAGTCTGGGTGATCTTCGCGCACGACACCTGTCCCGGTACCGGGATGGGCGGGGTCGCTACCGCCTGTCCCTTGTTCTCGGGATGAGTGCGTGTACTTTGACTGGTGGACTTATTGACTTTTTGGGGGAGGCCGGCCTTCTCCCTTTTATTTAACGCGATTTAATTGTTGTTGTTGTTTTTGTAATTGTTTTGTTATTGCTTTGTTATTGTTATTGTTATTCCTTTTTATTGTTTTCTGTTTAATTTTTTAAAGTAGCCTAAATTAGGCTGTTTGTTTACGGCAACTTATGCCTTAGTCGGCAGTCGCCAGATAGCCCCTTAATTAAAAAAAAAAAAAAAAAATCCACGCGGATAATGAAATGGTTTGACAAATCGAGCTTCTTGGGGAGAAGCTCGTTGAGATGCTTCGTAGCATCCTTGAAGGAGGTCCCCGTCGAGGTTCTAATGTGGAATAGGCTTATTATTTCTGCGTCCGTCATGGTTCTAGCCCTCGATGCTGCTCTCCTACGTCTCGTTATTTACTCATCTTGACTTGAGCCGTGGAAAGGGAAAGGTTCCTGCTTATTTGAAGTGGAATGAATGACTTTTAAAATATGGTATTCACCTGATACGTTGTAATGAATTTATACTATTTGTTAAGTTGCATGCGTCATTGGCGGAATGCTCATCGTCGCACACTTTTGGACCAACGGTCTCGGGTCGAACCTCAATTGTGGCCCGTTGCCGCTCTTGACACGAAGCCAACTAATTTTTCATCCTTTATAAAGGTGAATAAATGACTCTAGTAAACAGTGGGTCCTGGTTTTCACACTACTGACTTGTCATCGTAACAGGGTGAAGACAAGTTGACGGACGCCTCCAACCAACCCTGCGTGCAAAAGGGATAAGCGAACTGGCACCATTTTATGATCAGGAGTGTTTTTATTTACTCCTTACTCTTAGTTCATCCATGTACCATTTGAGCCTTTTCGATTTCGCAGGCAACCACACACTCATTATATTATTGCCACATAAATTGTGCAAAGGTAGCTACACAAGTTGAATTAATTTGACCTTGGACGTTCCTTGCCGGGCATTCCCCGCGTCGTGTTCCTCTTTCGACAGAATCATAGCCTCCTTTGTTCAAAGCGACGCCGCGCAATATTTACAGTACCCTCCTCGTTTATAGGACGCTAAATTTAACTGCGCGCAAAAGATAAAACCTGCATTCATGGCCCAGTGTTCGTTCGGGGGAAGTCGCCCTTTATTATTTCTTTCCCTCCCCCATCAGCTCTCTCTCTTTCTCTCTCCTTTGAACTGATGTGGCTCACTGACGCCTACGCACGCCCCCCTCCCCCCTCCTCGACTATTTCAATGCAGACCATTTATAGTTGGGGGTAGGGGCAAGGTCCTGGCAATCGGTGTCCATTATCTTTTATGCCTTTATTAAATTGAAATAAAGAAAAAAAAAACGTTCAGACTAATTACAGTATATCAATATGTAATTCCAAGTCAGTCTCACACTAAAATTATTTTTAAACGCAGAAAATAAGGAAAACTAATCTCTCTGAAGGTGGGACAATTGAAACTATAGAATATAGATCGTACATATTTCAGCAAAGGTGGAAGAAAACGTTAACTTAGGACAGCTTTTAAAATCCTCATCCTATCATGAATTGGAAATTAGCAAAAAGACGAAACTAGGTTAGAGGATGGATGGTCAGAAGGCGATGTTTTAGGAAGCAACATGCATCGATACTATAACATGAATTATTTATTAACCGAGGCATTTTACTAATTACACGGAATTATTAGTATTTGTTTTAACTAAGACACCCAAACCAACGGGGGTAGCTTGGCCGGAAAGTCTAAGGAGGGTTCCGAGAAAATGGGGTAAAGAAAGGAGACCCACTGTTTTGCATGGATTGATCTAAGAGTTGTTATAACCATATGGCATTAGCGGCCAGATCGATTCGAAACGAGACAGCGCACGTTGACTAACCACAGCCATTGTACCTTAGCTTCGCGCAACATGTGAGGTTTCTAATCGGCTATGTAACCCGGAGAAAGACTGTATGAAAGGAATATATCCCGGAGAGTCTAACGTGGGAGAAACTTTGGAAACTCGTGTCAGGGAGGGTGCGCTTAAACTCTCCATGACCTGCCTAATCTTCAATCAAGGCGGGACCCTCGCGAGCCTTAGAAAAGGTGAGGTACGCATCCCGACAGATTTCAGGTGTAGCCTAGTAAAACACGCTACACTTGACACCCCCTTGGGAACCAATTACACCCACGGGGAACTTGTACACCGAGTATACAAACTTATGAAACAAAACGAAGAATAAAGGTGTGAGATGAAGATGGGTGCGCGACATTGTCAAAAGAAGCAATGGAAGATGAACATCATTGACTGTAAACCTTTGTGTTCTTAGGGAGGAGACCCGGGAGACGACCCTCCTAAAAGGTGGAAAGACGAAATTTTCTTCATGGCATGAATAAGTTGACCCGCCCACCCGCGCGCTGGACCATAGTCGGGGAACTTATTGGAGACACCTTTGTCTAGCAGTGCGATAATAATAATATTTATTTAGAATATATATATATATATATATATATATATATATATATATATATATATATATATATATATATATATATATATATATATATATATATATATATATATATATATGTCGTGCTCTTGTCGAGATTTAGACCACTTACCACCAAATTGTTCTGAGATGTTCGTGGCCTTTTTTGAGGCTTAGTTGATAGTTCTCTCTCTCGAACTTGGGGGATAATTTTGAGTTGTGGATTTTAGTGTTTTATTATAAAATTTAACTCTAATTATCAACTATCATGTACGGTAAGTTCCGAGCGTTTCTTAAGGATGGGAATAAAATAGATTTATTCTTATTACACATTTTATTCATGAACGTACAAAATCAATATATATTAAATCCCTAAAACCAACTTTGGATTCAGATATTTCGGCCGTTCTTCTTCTTGTTTTAAACTGCAAAGGATTCAAAATAAGGCTGTCTTAATTATAACGAAGACCCGAAGGAGAGAGGAGAAGGCAGAGTGATCCACGGTGAACTGGGGTTAACCCCCATAAACCTCGAGCTGCACCTAAGAGCAAAAAAGACTGGGAAACCGTACACCGGCGCCTCCCTCTCGAGTTTGTGCTCGAACGCGGACTTTAATGACATAAGACGCGCAAAATCATTTACAAGTAGCAGACTGCTCATCGACAACGACATAAATCCAATGTTCACGTAAAACTCCAGTACTCAAACACTACAACATAAAAACAAAGCCAACATTTATCCCCTTTCCCTTTAAAAATTAGTTAATTACTAATTCCCCAAAATACAACCTACTCACCATGTAAAAATTTTAAAACAAAAAGACAAACAAGCATAAACAACGCAAAATCCGGGCCTATAAACCTAGATTAAAAACTTCAACCACCATAGCGGTAGGGACCCAAAACCCCTCTGCTATAAAGGCTCGAATGCCTTTATATATATATACTTAAAAAAATGCAAAGAAAGCCAGAGATACCCTTCTACCAAGGACCTGTTCTTTCATTCTACTTTCATTTTCCTATTTTTCCCCCCAGATTTTCCCCAACTATTTTCCTCTCTATAGGTCCAGCTGGTTCTTCTTGTTCTGTAAAAAATACAATTTACCAAAATAGTCAGCATTCATTGTTTAAATAGTCATCAGTTAAAATAATTCATCGCTTAGTGTTAAGGTTTGGTCTTTTACACACCATTTTTGTGTTAATGACTTCGGTTCATCTATTCGGCAGCTTCACATGGATGTTGAGGCGCCACCCACATTTCTGCATGCAATTGTTAATCCTTTCATCTCTAGCATTGCAATCCTGCATCAGTAGTTTCTTTCAGGAGAGTTGCACGTCCTCTCGCCCCCTGTGTGATCCACGCTGTCTTCTTTAGGCTACTCGGGCGTTCAGTTTGGGGGAGTTGAGCGATCGGTATCTTCCGCGCTACCTGGACGGCAGGAGTAATGTTATTAAAACTAAGAGGCGAAAAACAACGATGACATTGCCTGGAAAGATTTCTAAAGAAAGTAAAGTTGGAAGAAGCCAAAATATGTAGAAGATAAGATAGCTATAATTGCAGATCCACCTGCGGAGGTTTGGCCGCCGAGGGCGCGCATTCCTCCAGATGTCAGTGCCAGCATGGCTATCCATGCGGCACGTGGTGGGAGTAGTAATAACCCTTTGTCCCTGGGGCTTGGAGCAGGTCCCTGCATGCCCGTTTGTGAGTTCTTAGACTCGAACGAACGAAATTGCCCCCTCGCAAGTATATTTTCTAACTCCTACCCGATTTTGCTCGTTTCTGATCCCTTGGGGGAAAGGGAGGCTGAGGTCCTGTATTTTAGTACTTGGTCTTGGTGAGCTTACCCTTGTTTTGCTTTGGTTTGAGGGTGCACATGTCATATACAGTTATAAACAGGTTTGTACTTACCTTGATAGATATAGGCTGAAAGTCTAGTCTAGATAGTAACTGTTCCGGCCGCAATGCCATCGTAAACTACTGCTATTGACGAGGTCTTGAAGTTATAAAAGTTCACTAAGATTTGGCCCTTTTTTAACTTTGTGTATTTATAGAAAGTTGTTCATATGTTTGTGTACATTTATAGTTGCAGGCCAACTGTGGTTTGTGATGGTGCCATGACTACATCATAATTATTAAAAATAATAAACGCCTTCGAGTCCTGTCTTGTTTCCCGGGGTGTACGCTATTTCCTGTTCGAGTGCCAGTTAGTGAGAGCCTCTGGTAATGGGTCAGCGATGACCGCTGCCATTTTATACTGGTAATGGGAGACTGTTCCTGCGCGCTTGCATGCATGGTTGTCTGGGTTTTGAAGGAGGCGGGCTTTTTCAGTTGGTGCAATTTTCACAGCAACCCCGTTAAAGTGAACCCCTTACAACGTCGTGTCGGTGGCGGATATTGACGAACTTTCTTGGGTATGAGGCTAATAAAGAGACACAGATGCACGAGAGAGCGTTTTTTTCTCCTCTAGTCGCCCCTGTCATTGTGTCTTTGAACCTTTCGCTGGCCTATTGGATAAGGGAGGCGTTAGATATCCACGCCAGTGTGGCGAGTGAGGAGACAAAAAAAAAAAAAAAGGCTGCTCGCAAAAGTGCATTTACAGCCTGTCGAGTCTGGTCATCCGCGCAGACAGCTCCGGTCACGTACGGCATCGCGCACAAGTTTAGTCAAAACACATCTCTATCCTCCACCTCGTCTTCGCACATATAACTTCCGTCCTGAAACATGTTAATCGGGTTTCCATTTCCACACACCCCTCACGTGGAACGGTTAACCCACCCTCGGGCAACGAAGGGGTCCTTACTGATTGGTGGCAAAATCGAGTATTACTGCACTGTCTGCTCCTTCCCTTCGAACCAGAACCGGCCCCATGTTGTTCATGGGCTTGCCAGAGATATTCATTTCGATCTGTGTGTGAATTTCATTATGCGACCAGAGGATCTGTCCGATATGGAAAAGGTATGGATGGCTCAATTAACATTGTGACATTCATTAAAAAGCCGACATCAAATTACACACGTTGTATTCGACGTCTATTGAGTTTTGTTTAGAGAGGGCTTTCGTAACGGCCGGCATCCAAACATTTATTTCTCTTAAGTAGTGTTGAAAGATACACATTTTAAAATTGGAATTGTGATGGGGCACTTCCACCCCACCCCTCGCGTACAAACATAAAAGGGCACACAGACACGCACTATATATAGGTAGGTTTGCGAGTTGCCTGAGTTGTACAAGTGCTGATTGAAAGTAACCATGCCATAAAATGTCTTATGGGGTTGGAGATGCAAGTAGAAAGTGAAGATCAATGACACACTTGTTTGCAGTGGAGCGAGACGTTTCGTTGCGTTTTTTATAGGCCAACATTCTGTGTCTGGTGGTTGTTAAACCTCATTATAAGACATTGTGTGTTTGTCGCTAATTTAGTGGTAACTATATCACTAAGGGTTTTCAAGCCACGGGCGGTCTTTTAGTCTTCATTACGTGTGTTTGTCTTGCCCCAATTGACAAGTTTAATCACTTGTACTTGGATTTAAAGGTCTATGGCCCCTTTTTGGACTGAGGGAGGGTGGCGTGTTTTGATCTTGGGTGCCTTGATTAAAGGACTCTATTTTGAGTGCCGGCAGTTCCCAAGATTGCCTCCTTTGATTCATATCAACCTCCATGTTTCTTTTTCCACCCGTTCCTCTCTTCTCTTGCTGCGGGAATTTCCTTCGATTTGTTCTTTTCCCTAGAGGCAAATCATGTTTTTATCTTCCATTATCTGTGCCAAATGGGCATGAGTTAGCCATTAGCTGTTTCTAGTCTGAAGGTTTATGTAATTATGCTGAAATATGTGGTGCCACAGCAGCAACTTTTGATATTACCTCTACTGACTTTCTTTCGCTACACTTCAAACCAACGGGATTCTCACTTTTGATTATGGCTTCTTGCGTGTTTGGTCTTTCCTATTTGCCTTTTCTTTTCTTGCATTTGTATTTCCCATTTACATAAGAATTTATGATCATTTTCCACCAATGCCATTAAAATTCGTAAATGACAAGTCCAATGAAATAAGTGCCCTCGTTCTATTGCTTAATCTTTATCTTGCCTTTCTAGGGTTACTGTGGCAGGTGGCACTACCATTATTACTACCCCTTTAGTCATCAATATTATTACCCTCTCTTAGTCGACATTAGCCAATGAAAGATAATTATTTCCCTGTACCACACCTGCCATTGGGTTAAAACTTGAACCTTCGAGTGTCTGATTTGCTTTCCCTAAGCATCTAAATACACCGTCTCAGTCCCGACATTTCAGCCTGTATGGATGAAAAGCGTTGCTATTTTAACCCTCTTGGGCATTGTTCCCTTTCTCTCATTATTTTCATTCATTCCCATTTGTTTTCTCCTTTCGCCACTTTGGATTACCTTAGTTTTATTTTCATAGTATTGCAATTGGCGAGTCCGGTCCAAAAAGACCCTACAAGTTCCCCTCGACTACATTCCAAGCTCTTTGCGCCCTTTTACGCCCTGTCCTCTTAAGGCATCCGGTGGAGGAGTCGTGGTTTTCATTTCCGTACCTAACAAAGTGTCGCGTGAGTAAGCAGCAAAGGCAACAAAGCTCAAAGGAAAATAAATGGAAGATTTCAAGTACTTTCGAACTTTCTTTCGAGGTCATTATCAAGGAATGACGAAAAGAAGAAAAGAAAACTGCAAAGGGAAGAGGAGAGAGAACGCCCGCAATAAGCAATTAGAACAATCGTAGAATGAATTAATGACGGGAAGTTTGTAAGAAGAGATCTGTAAAGAAAGTAGTGATGGTAGATGAAACGAAAATGGTACAGGAATGGGAAGGGGTACAACTGAGGGCAGTGAGGCTTGGAGAGTGCCCTTCTGCCAAGTTTCAGTTGTAGCGAGGCAACATTGTTCCCTTTACGAAGGGCAGAAGATGTAGGAGGAATGCAAAGACTGGGGCTCGGAGGGCATGTCGCTCCTCCAGGTACCAAATGTAACATTCTACACATACCCCCTCGCACGGGTTTCAAGACAACTGAGAGGGCTATAATGAATGGTTCCGTTAGGGCTTTCTCGAATACGTTGACGTATATTTGTAATTGATTCTCCCCAGAAGGGGACCTGCCTTGGAGCGGAACAGATCACCCACGAGTTGCGCACTCCTGTTCTTTTTTGTCCGTCAAATGATTTATGTCCCTCTTAATACATTTTCATGTACCCTTTCAAAACCTCTGCTGAGATGTCTTCCTTACTTTTCGGTGGGGGGTAAATACAAATAATAAAGTGATGCCTGCATTGGCCTCGATTCTCGGTCACAAATTACATTTGTATCCGAGTCAAGAAAGGAGAGCCCAAGTTCGCATTTTTGAGTGTCTGTCCTCTTTGAACGTGGTTGTTCTTAGGGGGAGTTATCATACGCCATCCTGTCCCCCATTTTTCAAGGTTGTGTGAGGATTACTATTGCAGTCTCTTTTCACTTTTTTCGCCATTCCTGTTCAAAATACTTATAGTTTCCCTCCGTCGTTCTGTCTATTCATGATTTCGGAAGGAACTTTATTTTTCCTTGGGTAATTTTGTCCTTTCTTTCAATTCGCCCCTCTTCCCTTAAGTCTCGCAATTTCCTTTCTTAATGAAAAGCATAAATGCTTCATTTTCTTTGTTTTTCATTGCTTTCACCATTGAAATTCCTTTCTTTTCTCACTCTTCATCTTTTTCGTATCATATTACAACTGGTTTTTTTTATTTACACACGTCGCTTATAATTAAAACAAAATGTTTACGTGTTTAATGAAGTTGTGTAATACCTGCAATGTGTCCTTGGACATGTTAGTTGACTTTAATTGTACATGTGTATTCTCATCTGAGGACGTAAAATATCGTTGATAAGAGAGTGCATCCAAACGTCGCGTTCATGTGCATATCTATGCTCGTATCACAAAAAGCGTTACTCTCTGAAAATGTGGCGGGTACATATAATCTGATTTTGAAGTTACATCCTTTACTATCGTAAAGAGAGGATGTTTATTACTTGTTGTCGCTTTTTTCTTGCGATGAAACTCAGTTGCGAATAGCGATCGGTGAACTCGGGACCTCAGTGCCTCCTCCTTTTGTTCTAATTGCAGTAGTCTCCTGGTGCGATTGTTAGGAGGGCCACCGGCGTTTCCCCTTTTCATGTAATTTGGGCGTCATTCTGGAGTACAGTCGTAGCTGGGCCGTGTACTCAGGCCAGAACGGCGAGACCTCGCCTGCGTCCTTTCATGGCGGCTCTGCTTTGTTAACCGAGAGCACTGGTAAAAGGTCGTTACGAAGAGGAGCAGGATTTAGTTTTTCAAACTTAGTTAGTTGAATTTGGTTCACATTTTGCCCGGCGTTGTCTTTATCAGTTTCCGGTGCCCGTGGAGGTGTTGATAGGATTTGTTTCGTATTTGTGCATTATTACGAAGTGTTTTAGCGAATAATTAAAAATGAGTCGAACTTCTCAAGCTAAGATAAACCTCGCACCGGTAGGTGATATCTTGATTTCTTCAGTTTGTTTTCCACAGCGTTTTCATTATTTTCTTCATTTTTTTTTCTTTCACATCGAGCATTTATGACACGAATTAATGCCAAATTTCCAAAAGGGACTACACGTGCTATTTTGATACCTTTTTTTTATTGCTCCTCCATGACCCGGAGTATTTAAGATTCAAGACGCTTTATTGCAGTAATTCTCATTAACCTTTTTTATCTCTTTTCGTTTTTATTTATCTTCTCTCCCCTTTTCTCCACTCAGAATGCCCTTGTCTGTTGCATCCTTCTCTGCCTTTTTTCAAGTTGTAACGATTTCCCTTATTACTCTTTGTCAATCTCCGAAAAGGTTTGCCTTTCCAGGCTTTGCGCCTGGCGTGAGGAATATCGTTGTATCCCTTTCATTCTGGGCTCTTACCTTCCATCCCCAGCTTCCAGTCCATTTCCTGGCTTCTCCCCTCAGATCCCTCCCTAATCTGACCCCAAGTTATTCATGTACACCCCCCTCCCCCGCCCAATCTTCTAATAGCTGGGTTGATATGATGCTGGCAAATGGTTAAAACTGGTTTAAGTTCGCATTCGTTAGTTTTCCTCGATCACAACCGTCCCTCTTCTCCATTCCAGCTGCAGAGCAAGCGTGAAATGTTCTTCAAGTCGGACTCGAGCGGCGGCAGCGTCGGTGGGTTGCCAGGGTCTGTCACGCACCCGTCGACAGCGCCCCCGGCACCGCCAATTAATACTGGCAGTGCCACCACGACGGCCTCCGCCGCAGTGAATGGCATTGTTTCTTCCCCCGTTACGATGACGACGACGGCATCGAGCGCGGCTTCGAGCGGCACTAACACGCCCACCACGGGTATCGGGTCCGCAGCCTCCACCGCCCACCACACCACCACCAACACCACCACATCGGTCGCCTCCATTAAGGAGCAGCTCCTCACCACCAAAGAGCGCAAGGACCACAAAGAGGAGGATAATAAAGAGGTGCGTTGTAATTAAGTGAAAAACAGTCCGTTGGTTTGCGCTCCTTCTTTTTAAGTAATCCGATGGGTGAAGGGAGGGTCAAACCAGCCATTTGGAACTGTGAATGAGAATCGTCCCCAGGAATGCCCGAGGTAGTGTAAAGTTGGCTTCCCAAATGGCGTTTTAGTAAAGGATTTAGTTTAACGTGCGTTCCGAATAATCCTGCGTCGCAACAACCATTTTTTCAACCATCACAAAGTCGATTCCAATCAGGATTCCCCACCCAGCGCCTAACCAGACTCACTTTGGCTTAACTTCACCCAACAAGACAGTAGCCCGCGTGCTCATTTCTATAACCCGATTTTATGCTCATAGATTTTGAGTTCCATTCTTAGCTCCGTCCAGTCTTAAAACTGAACGGTGTACGCGGCAAAATTGTCTATCGGAACCTAAAGAAGCGGCCGGGCAATTACAAGATTCGAACCGTTAACTCTGTGTAGCTGAGATCAATTGAATGTAAATTTAATATATTCGGTTATCCCTAAGGCTAAAAAAGACCACGCCAAGCTTATAAGAAAGAGGTTACAAGCTCCCTCTTGCAAAAATGGGGCGTATTTTCGTCTAAAGGCAGCTCATAAATATTTGTGTGTTCATTTAAAATCGTTATATAATGTTGCATAACATGATCGTTCATTTTTTTTCGTTGATTTCGATCGAACCAATATCAATCGTGAAAAAAATCTTGTTTCAAGGCTAATCATTCAGTGCGTTTTATGACTTCCTTAAGACTACAGAAACCATGAATCAGCTTGAGTAATATCGAGAGATTATGCGAGGGTGACATTAGTCCTCGTTGAAGAGTCACGAATGAGTTTCGTTGCTCTACTGCGCCGCCGTCTGTAGTTGTCTTGCTGTAATAAATCTCTCTTACTTCCTATTGTTTTTTTGTTTTTTATTATCGCTGGTAGATGTAAAAACTTAGTGGTCTATTATCTTGCAGTAGTTAATCAATAATGCCTTATTTCCTTCGGGTAATCATTCGTCTTAAACAGGGTATTTATGTCTCTTGCGACCATTGTACTGAATACTTCTCTATCAATTTTCAGTATTATTTTAACGGTTGGTTTGTATCCTCGCGAATCAAAAGGGCAATTTATTCGTCGTTATCGATTATTTTCCAATAATCTTTAGGCCCCCATTTTCTCACAATACACTTTGGCAATCTAGTCTTAAGAAAAAAAATTCTCTACTGTAGAACACCGAGTAGGTCATTGTTAAAGTTACTTAAAATTCACACCAGGGCTTCTTCTCTTTGATGCTCATTTTGTTAATCCTTAGAAGTTCTTTTTTTCATATTCTTACACAGCTCATGTTTACCATCTTTTCAGTCCTCCGCCAATTTCATCATTTATTTATTTTATAGTTCGTTGCCTTGTACCGAAACTATCCAAGTGAGTTGCACAATTCACCCCATCTCAGGACGAATAAAGGACCAAGTAAATTGAAAGTTGTCTTTGTTTTTTGTTTTTTTTCTCTCAGAGCAAAATTGTGAAGGAATTGGTGAGGGAGCGTCGACCCCGCGAGGTTGACGGCTACGTGGGTTTCGCCAACCTTCCCAATCAGGTGTACCGCAAAGCTGTTAAAAAGGGATTCGAGTTCTCGCTCATGGTCGTCGGTAAGTACTCTTCAATGCCTTTAACCAGTTCCTCCAATCTTGGTTTACCTCGCCCTGGTTTTGGCCTCCTCGATCAACGGATTTTGAGTTTTTTAGTTATATTTTATTAACCATTCCCTAATCCCTATATCTTTAAATCGTTCACTCCTTATTTTCGGACGTTGACGGTAGTTGACTAACTTTGCGGCCTCTAGCTCTCCTTAGCGGAGGCAGGCTGGTCCACGGGTGATGTGCGAGATTTGGTCAGTCGAGGTTCTGGGTCACTGTAGATTAGGTTCGAACTAAATAATGATCGACGTTCTTTGTTATTTTTCATTTTCTAAATCCTGAAATAAAACTTCCGGTATGCTTAGAAAAAAAATGCATCTGAATAACTGCATATTTTCCCCTTAATCTTAATCTTAACTGGCCGCTGCATTATGTTACTGCATTATCTTGAATCCCCGAATTTCCACCTGTCGACGCTCTTTTGTTTAGATTAGATCATTCAGGAGAGTCAAAGTTAGATTGAGATATGGCTGGGATCGTATAAAGGATCACTCCCTTTAATATTAATTTTCCATGCAATTTTTTTTTCATCCATGGTTGCTTCCACTAGTATACTTTCGAAAGGAGGTGGACTGTGTAGACTGACACTTGGTATTTGGAGAAGCGGCGTGCTCTCCCGGGACTGCAGTACACCCAATAGTCTCAAAAGCTTCTACAACGCCGGAAATATTGTGTTCGAACTTTTTGAAGCACACACCGTGTCACGCTAGACCCGTGCCAATGTACACGGATTGTTCCAAATCGGAAGAATGGGGCGGGGGGGGGGGTCACGCCGTGACCCCATGTTTGAAGTTACTAGGCTCTTCTACCTCGCGCGGCGTCTGTCTCCATGGCCGAACTGGTTGCAATACACCGCTCGGTGCAGGTTTTACGCGACGTGCCCGGTTCGGAGACCAAATTGGTATCTATCGTAACTCGCGGAGCACCCTGAGTTCTCTCGGGGCATTGGAATCTCCGCACTCCCTGGTTCGTGTTTTCCGTGACGCCACGGCTACTACGGGCCAGATAGATGTCGAGATTGTCATATACTAGGTTCCTTAATATTTGGGGATTACGGAGAATGAGGGACCGGACCAACGTTTCGATCATCCCTATACAGATGACTACATAGAAGGGATCAGTTCAGCCCTTCGGGCTGCTTAGTAAAGAAGATGGGATACAGCTGACGGGAACCTAAAGTTGCCCTCCATTGCCCCCTGACCGTTCCTGTTGACCTACCACTCAATGCAGCGACGGCTTTAGGTCGTTGTATGTTGTCTTCGAATCGGACACTCGCGAGAAGCACCACCATATAATGGAGCGCTCCTTGTGATGATTGCGTAGCCCCACAGACTCTCCGGCGGATTATTTTTGCGTACCAGTCAGGCTGACTTGCAGATGTTCGAGGTCGCTACAGCTTGCTTGTCTCTTGTACTCTGGACGGCTTCTTGCAACCCTGATTTTTGGATCAGGACCACTCTATATATTTTTGAGGTGTCGGTTTTATGCTGGGGGCAGGGGGTCCTCCCTCCGACCCCGGAACCTGCCTTTCCATTTTTTGCTCTTGGTTTAGTTTTTATCTTAAGTTGGCTGTATTTTTTGCCTTTTATTTTGGGTGTTTTTTTTTAATAATTAGCCTATATGTTGACTAAAGAGTAATTTTGGCGGATAAGCCCTTACGGGTAGTTGCCCTCAAGCAGCTTGCTTTATGTTTTATATGGCGATTTCACCTCCCCCCCCCACACACACTACTCTACTTGCTCAAAGGGGAACATCCCGAGTTATTTTAGCGGTGAGGGTGTTTTTTACCTTTGTAAAGCGGCTTCCCGTTAACCTTTTTCCCTCTGGGAGCCGCTCCAAAGTTGTTTCCTCATTTAGGGCAGTTTCCTCATTTAGGGCAGAGAAAGCCTCACCTGTTCATTTCCCAAGGGGCCCTAGCCCGTAAAGGGGTGCCACGTGTAAACTTTTGGAGTTTGCACATGGAGGAGCGGCACACCTTCCCTCTCATAGTATCTCCGGTAGTCTCACGCTAGTTTAAGACTACCTGGGATTTATTCTTTTATACTTATCACCTATTTTCTTGGCCGGCGACTTGCTTCGCAGCCTAGTCGCAGACCAGCCATCGTCCATTTATTCCTGGTCGTGACCGGTAGGAGGATACATCTTCTCACACTTAAGCCATGTTGGTGTACACAGATGGAGAAGCTACGTTCGAAGTTGTCAAAGCATTTACGCTATCTGCTCCTTGTTTGAAGCCGGCGGGGCCATTCCTGCCCGTATGTTGCGCCTTTGTTTTTAAATCCCCTACGGGTCCTTAACGTGCCACTTTTCTCTCATTTTTTCGTTTTTTTTAATTAGCCGAAAGATGAGCTTTTCTGTGTGCTTTCGGCCGCTATCCTCTCGTTGACCGCCGCCTAAACGGACCGTTACAATAAAAAAAAAATGAGTCCTGGCAAAGCTCTGATACGACCACAAACACTGCATCGACCTTACCGACACATACATCTTCACCCGAGGTCACCAGTAAACAGAACTGGATACCACTCAAAACATATTTACAATACTTGCGTTATTAAGACAAAATTATTTCGCGAGATTTCTTATACTTCAATGGCAATTTCCATTTGAGAAAATAAATTTATTAAAGAATAACATAACGTATGTATCTTTTATCGACGGCTGTATTAAGCTGTAGATACACGTGGTTTGGATCTCACGTTCAACCGTAGAGGGCATTATCAATAGTAAAACGCCTACTAACTTATCTGACCTCCCTTTCAATCGCCTTGTTTTTCTAAGAATATAAATTTAGTTCCCTTTTTATGGGTAGAATTTGCTTCAACCCCGGATATCAGTTTGTGGCGTGACACTAAATAACCGGTTTGAATTCAGTTTCATTCTGCCCTTATCTTTAATTTTACAATTTGGACTTATTCCACTCGAGTAATTTATATAAAATTTACATATTTAATGTTTAAAGTGAAGAGATGCTTCAAGTGTTACTTGACTGAGTCTCTTTATTCTTTGTTTTCGTTACGTTATCCAAGCCGAGGTTGAATTAACTTCTCGTTAGGTTACGCAGGTTTCCTTCGTCAATATTAACAAAGCCATTCTATAGATACGAATAAAGATATTGTTTCTATTTAATGATAACGTCTATTGTTCGGCAAACATCGTACAAATAGGCAGATTGGAATTTACGAACTTCACGTAAAGGCAAAGTGTTGCAGAAGCGAGAACCGGGTATCACTCTCGTTGTGAGTCACTTGCATGTTGTGTCAGTCATTAGTCAGCTGATTGATGACGGACACAGGACACCGACGCGTTCGTTCGCATTCCATTTGAATACCTGTCACGGGATACCATGGCGATGAACAGATTTCTAGATCATGCTTTCGCGGGACACATCTGATATTAATTTGTTCTTTGGGATTTTAAATCCGTTTCTGTCACCAGCTAGCCAAGTATTGTTTGGTTACTCTAACGATCGTTTTCATGGATACTTTTTTCTACCATCTCGCCTTTCGTTTTCCTTATTCTTTTTTTTTTTAATTCATCGATAAACCCAACGACGGTAAGGCTTTATTATTTAAATTTCGCGATGAACCCACCAGTTTTAATTGATAAAAGCGGAGGTGGGGTAAAAAAAAATCTGTTCGCCCCTCCACCCTATCGATTAGTCTAACCCTTATCTCGAGATAAAATTCTCGTATGACTTAATGGCAAAGAATGGCGGGGGGGGGGGTCCTATTTGCTGGCGTCGAGTGGAATCTAGAGAATAAATATTGTTTTTTGTCTTCCTCGGTTAGAGACTGGTTTCTCTGGACTCGCCTTTTCCCGTTAGCGGGTTGATTTTTCGTGCCCATGACGGACGGGCCCAAACCCACATAGACTCAGGGGTGAGAGGAGGATATTGGAGAGCCATGTTTTTGTTCTCTGTGAAGATTAGTAAAATGTTTCGAAACCTCCCGAAGCAGTTTCAACTGACATCCCGAGAATTGCGTACCCCTGAAACGGTATCTCAAAGTATTCTCCCCTTTAGTCTATTATGGTTATGCATCTTCCACACATTTGCACTATCCGCATCTTCACTTTCTTTACGAACCTTCCCTTTCAAGTTATCTGGCCAAAGATGCCATTGAACCTCCCCTACCAAAGATTTGGGGACGCATTTAAAAAATCAGGTTAGGTGTTCGGATCCCTTTCCATCATGTGTATTTATCCCGCAAGGGAGTGTCGAGTCTAGAAATGGGCTGCATAGCATGTTGCCGGTGGCATCTGGAGGAGTGCATGCCCTCTCGACCCCCCCAATGAGTGGGGAAATTTCTACGGTTATATATTTTCACATCCTCTTCGCAGATCTTGTCTTAGAATCTTTCTGCGCGAGATGTCCTCGTTGGTTTCCCCCTTGAATTAAAAGTAAAATTATGGCCCGCGCTAAATCGGCCATTTATTTAAAATGGACGCCAAACCTCGCCAAATATTGGTATCACCAACCATCTTCCCCAGATGATTGGGCAATTTCAACTCCCTTTCCCGGCCCCCCAGACATCGCAGGATGCTAAAAGTGATGCGCTGCTTCCTTCAATTCCTTGATTACGTCGACCCTTTCCTCCCGTTCCCTCCTTTTCTTGCTTTCAGCCCCCCTTTTTTTTTGTTTCTTGTGATAAAATCTCTTCGTGGGTATAGGTTGGGTAGTTTTACCCTTCGCATTTTCCAGTCTGAAGTCGATCCCGGTGTCTTTAAAATTCCCCATCCTCTCCCCTTTTCCCCAAATGTGGGGCACACTGTAGAGACCGTTACACGTGTTGCCTGGGAGGAGCGGCACGTCCTTCCTACCCGGGACCCGAACGGCCTCCCGCCCCCAGTGACGGGGTAAGATAATAGATAATAAGTGATCACTCACCCTCCTCTGTTATGCCCCCCCCCCCGTAGGTGTATCATATGTAACCTGCTGCACTTGGTAACTGAAGGGGGCTGCACGTCCTCCCAAACTGAGGTAAATTAAGGAAGCCTCGTCACTGGGTTGACTCTGACGGAGCCGTGGGCCGTGGCAAGTTGGTGTGCTTCCCCCTCGTTCTCTCTCAGCATTCCTTTTTTTTACGATTCATACAGTGGCTTATGTCTGAGTGGGCAGTCGCCAGATGGGCGCTGAAAAAAATACGACTCTCCCCTCAATCCTTGGGCTAGCCTTAAGGACGTGAAAAGCTAACTCATCTCGTGTCAGAATCTGGGAGGCTTTAGAATCTCTATAAACAACGCCCGCAGGTCCCAAGAGACCAGGACTTGAGGGGTCCTGGGCTTTGGGACAAGATTAATGCGAAGATAGTTTTTGCACCAATGTCCCCATCACTGGGTGTAATGGGTTAGCCACCTCCCTGAAGCTCTTATCGCTTGCATACGGCTATATTGCTTATAGCGGGTGAGCTTTACTGCCTTGTTGGTTGCCAGGGCAACCAAAAGTCTCGGGTCCTGGCTCTGGGTCAGCTACAACAGATTTTGGCCGTCCTGTCGACGATTAGTACGGTCTATTAAGGAAATCCGCCCGGCCTCTGGCTGCTCAATTGGGAGCTGTAGTCTTTGAGGGTGAATGACCGCTCCACTGGGCAACTTCTGGTCAGTCTGCGTCGCTGGAGAGGTGCGAAAACCAAGCATTAACGTACCAAGGGTAAAGACCTGAGAAGTCCGAAAACGCGAAATAGGATAGGTGGGACCGCCTGTCCGCGGGATAAAGCTCTAATTGGATCAGCGACTTACCAAATATGATGTAATTGGATTGGCGACCACCCTTTCCCCCTTCCTTTTTTTTCGAATGGGTGCGCCACTTAAAAATCTCGTAAACATCGGCTCCCGATGTGAGCACCTGGAGAAGAAGAACCCTCTTAGAGAAGTAAGAGATGGTAGGATCTACTGGGTCATGACCCACCCTTGACCCCTTCTTGTGACCTTGTTGCCCCCATCCCATCTTTCCAGATGGAGCTCAGCTTACCATCCTCTTAGACCTATAATATACCAGTAAGCCGTAGAACTAGAGTACCCTTCAGGATCCCCGCCACCTTGTGTGTGGGGTGAGGGATGGCCAGATAGAGGCCTCTCCCAAGCTGGAGATCATCACCGGTAGCGAATGATAACTGTGGGAGACCCCTGAGTCTAAGGCAAGATCCTCCCGTGGTAACGAGAGCCCCCAAAAGGTAGTTCTTTACACGCGTCTCCTTTGTTTGAAGCTGGCGGGTCTCTTTCGTGCGCTGCCTGTCTCTACGATCCAACCGGTAGCAATAAATACACTGCTCGGGTACGATAGATTACCAATCGCACCTCATTCGAAGATTAACAGTTTAAATTTGTAGTTAGAAGTGTTACAAATTTCTGGATATGGATATAATCATGGCCAATTTTTGAGGGGGGTGAATCTTTTAAAACAAAAAAGAATTATAAATAGTATAGTTCAGAAAAATAAATATTATCGAATGTTATAGAATTTTTTAAACAAAAACTAATTGAAGCGTTACAAATTTCTGGATATGGATATAATCATGACAATTTTATTTTTTCAATTATGTAGTTTATTGTTAAGAGTATATTTTAATTTTGGAAGCTTTTAAAACAAAAAGAATTGTAAAAAATAGTGAAGTTGAGAAAAATAAATATATTATCGTATGTTATAGAATTTTTTAAACAAAAAGTAATTACATGGTAAAGTTCAGAAAATATAAATATGATCGTCTGAAAAAACAGACGAGTGAGTAAATTATTAGGAGACAAGAGGAGCCGCTTTGCCACTCATCCTTACAGGAAGAGCTGTGGCTTCCGACCTCTCTGGCTCTGCAACGGGATTTTTGGTGTCTCCTAATAACTTGCTTTCGGACTATGTTTTCAAATCTATGCTTATTTTCTAGGCCTAAAGCAAGAAGAAACATTTATGGGAATTCTCTTGATATACGGAAAAAAACAATCGGAACTTTTTTTTATTTTAATTTGCTTTTATATACGAAAAACTCATGTAGGCTAAGAAACGAATATCTATCCAATCCGCCACGTAACTTCCCGCAGAGTTTGAGTGTTTTTGCTATTTTTGAAACTCTGTGAAATTGTTGCCGACCATAGATTCGTCCGCCTCGGTGTCTACAGCTCGTCTCAACACGGAAGTGCTCCACATGCCCACCAGGGGTGACAGAGTACATGAAGTGCGTGCGCTCGCTTTATCCGCTCCTATGCTGTCGTTTTTGTTCATCCTCTCCTGAATAGAAATGGGAGGCGTTAGAATATAGATCCAGTCCGCTAGGAAATAATAAGACGGTGTTTCTTTGGGGGGGGGGCACTCACGAAAGGGAAATTCGCCTTGGTGCCTTGATCTTGGAATCAATTGAGGCTTTTATGGCACGCCATAAAATAATGCTAAATTTCCACTTATTGCCACAGTTATCCCCAAAATTGTGTCCATGGCTGCATGGTATTGGCAAATGAGGTTTTACATTAAATAACGCTTTTGGGGGGGAGGCGGTGTGTGTCGGGGGGCGTGATTCTCGCCACAAACTTGTCATATTTTCAACTTATCGCGAAAATCTCGTTACAGTCCTTTATAATCACACAGTCGGAGACAATGGTTAGATTTCAAGGAAACCCTGTACAAAAAGTAGGATTCCACCCTGTGGTGTTGTAATGTATTTTGTCGGATATAAAAGATGAGTATCAAGAAGTTTAAAATCGTAATGAGACTGTGAATGCATCCATTGTCGTCAATTGGAAACGTTGCACCATTCGCCATTGTTTAAAAAAAAGAAGTGACGTTTCATTTGCCGATGAGAATGTCGTCATTTTGTACATATACACAGTATATGTACAGATGAATCCAAGAAATAAGGTGACTTCCGCCCAAGTAGGCAGTCGCCAAGTGGCCGGCCGATGAATTAAAACAAAATTAAGCCAAGAAAAGATTTTGGATATGAATATATAAGTTATGCCACGTTTTCTAAGAGGTGTTGAAAGTACAAAGAATTTTATGCTTGAAGAATCATTAACTATTAGACTAGAATGGGATTGTCATTGAAAATGAAGGGAAGTATTACTTTCGATCAAACAATTGGGTTTTTTTTTTTACATACAGACCATCTTCATTCACTTTGTATCTGAACCCCCACCCCAACAAGATTTTAGCCCCTCCCCCTTCCATATATGTATATAATGTTGTTTTTTTTAGAGAAGTGAGATTGACTGGCGATTCTCTCTCTCTCTCGCACACACACAACACACACACACACACATATATATATATATATATATATATATATATATATATATATATATATATATATATATATATATATTAAATGAAAATCACACGACTCGCGATATACAATAGATGTATTTAAAGGCCCAAAGAATTGAAAACTGGTATCACTACCCGGAAAAAACGCTAAGAAAGATATTACGTGGACCATTAAAAACTTAATTAGAAAATGGGAGAAATAGAAACAGAGAAAATAAGGCAAACTATTTTAACCGCTATATTCTCCTTTTCTATTACTCCCATTTTCTTTGTTAAGCTTTTAATGGTGCACGTAATATCTTCCTTAGCGTTTTCCCGGGTTGTGATACCAGTTTTCACTTCTTCGAGCCTAATATATATATATATATATTTATATAGTGGGCTGTAAAGGTTTAAAACAGCTAGAAATTTAAATTTACATACTTTTATTGGACGCAGGTTAATGAAATTTAAAAAGTACTTGGAACTTTATGTAATAAATACAATGTAACGATCAGAAACGCAAAATGGTCAATACGTAAATAAGACAATGTTGAAAGTTGATGACGCAAAAGTTTACATATAAGGCGTTCATATAAATAGGTTACATCTTCAAAATATCTCATTAAAAACTAATCCTCGCTTGTTCCCGAATATCTAAAATATTCTAAACTAAAAGCGAGATTCTTTCCTCATCATATAAGGCTACTGCACCATTCCTTACAAGATAGTCATATCGTCAACATCTTCATCAAATGGAAAAACGATAGATCCGTCAAGATTTTCGTGAATGCATTGTATCCCCTTCATAAGTGTCTTTGGGTACAGAAAGATCTCTGCACCGCTTAAAGTAACTCTAAATTCTGTTGGTGTCATAATATGCAACTGTAAATCTCGTAATTCAATTCATCCTTTGAATCGTTCCACTCGCCCTGAGATGTTAACGGAACTTGCAGCTCGAAAACTTGTTAGAACAGTATGCGATAAACCGAAAACTACTCTTAGAAAGCTGCAGGAAGATCCAGAAACAAGTGGAGTTGAAATTAGCGAGAAAGCAATAAGTAGAACGCTGCGCCGTTATGATCTCTTTTTCTCTTACTCCAAGAAAAACTCCACTCCTTAAGAAAACTCCCTGGGAAGCTCGCTTAGCGTTTGTAAATGAACATTAAAATAAAGGGGCAGCGTTCTGGAAACTAATCAGTCCTCTGACATGAACTCCATTGAACAAATGTGGAGAATACTAGACAAGACTTTACGGAGAAAAGTAAGCAAAGAAGAAATCCCGGAGCAGGGTCATAATTGCTGAATGTCATACGCCAAACATGGTCGGAAGCACTACAAGATTTAATCTCAGAGCACATTATTCTACAGTATGTCTAGAGGGGTGGCAGCTCTAAAAAAAAACTGCTACAGGGAAGTCCCCAAAGTATTACTAATGTATTTTCATTCTTTCTATATTTAAATTAAGGTATTTCAGTAATTAAGTGTCTATTTACTTATTGTATGTTTCTATTTACATCCATCCTTTGATATTTATTCGGCTTCTTATCCTTTACGTATTCTCTAATATCTGTAGGACTTTTTTTTAAGTCTTCTTAATATGCCGTCATGCCGTTAATGCGAGGCAACTTAGCCGAGAATTCATTATCTACGCTCTCGCACTCTTAAGTTCACGTGCACCCAATGTTCTCTTGAATGTTTCCTTGTACCGGTACTGGTTTGTTGTTGCATCCATCCTCGTTGTTTTATTTCTTCTTCGCATACGGCAAGTCACCATATGTTTCAGTTTTCTTTAAATACCCTCAGATCCTAATGCCCGCGGACTTCTTTCCTCTATAAGGCACGCAATTTCATGTCTCGCCCGTCTGTGCTCATTTTCTCCAGGGTTTTTGTAAATTCAAATTCTTTTACCCTATTTTGCATAAGGGGTTGTCAAAAGTTTCCTCTAGCATCCGGTGTCGTCGTCCTGCCCCTTCTTTTATTCTTCATCTTCGCATAGGAGTTCTTTTCCTGATTCTGGCTTTGTTTCAGGAGAGGCGGGGTCAGTTTTGGGTTTGTGACTGGTGGCTGAATGCGTTCCGCCCGGTCCCACCATTTAGAGTGGAAAATGCCTGTTTTGGGATCTCTGCAAGCAGATCTATCTGCCTTCATTACTTAAGTTTGTGAGAATTGCGCGCCCTCCGGTTTTGTACCTCATCAAATTTCATTTTCTTGATATCCCCTGATTCACAAAATTGGGAGGCGATGCCCCCGTTTCTTTTCGCTTTTTAGTTTGATGTATAATTTGATTTATTATTACTCGTCCACTCTTTTCATTCCATTCTTCGCATCCTGTCTCCATTATCCGCTAAGTGAAGATACTACCAGTTTCCCTTTTCTTACCCCCCCCCCCCCACACACAATAACATCCTGCCGTGTATATGGAGCAGGAAGAATACCCAAACCGTCTTCTGAATATCTTAAAGGGCAACTAACCCCGGCTAGGTGGCCGCTGGCTTGGAAAGCTGCACACTTGAAAGTTTTTGTCTTGTGAGCGCAAACTGTAATGGGCGGGGGGTGTCACGGACCCCGTCCGGGCACGCTGCTTAATCCGCGTTAATGTAAGGAATGGGAGGAGTAGCAAATGTTACGGAGTGGGGCAGATTGAGCCAAACATGATGGGGAATAAAAAATATATCTTAGGGGAAGGGGCATTGGCAAAATCGTCTTGATTTAAATGCTATAAACAAAGAAAGTAAGAAAAATCTATTTTTAAGAGGCTTTGATTGGCAAGAATTTTACCTACTGTCATTATAATTTATGAAAGCATTACCAGGGAGAATGTCACTCTCTTCCCCCCCCTTTGGTGTAGCATGTGCCAGCATACTGCAGCTGACATCTGGAGGAGTGAATGCCCTCCCTACACCAATGCCTGTAAGAAGGATCTGTAGCTATATCTTCCCTACATTTTCACTTTCTCTATCTTCACAACTTTCTTTATATTTCTATTTCAAACTTTTTACAGAAGATTAGCTTGTTAGTTTTTCTTTAAAATTAAAAAAAATAATGTGAAGGAAATAAATTGTCAAAAAAAGTTATTTATCACTCATTTATTGACATGTAAAGTTTTAAAAACACTTTCCATAATACCGACGAATAAGACGAATATACCAAGCAACTGTGTCTTCTTGTTTTCCTCCCATCGATCAACTCAAATTGCGAATGTGTCCAGCGACTACTAACTATTCATCAAGGTAGGTTGTTGACATCGTCCTCCCGAAAAGGTCGTTCTCTTCATAATATGAACCGTTTGTAAAACGTGTACACGAACTAAAAATGAAATATTGCCCTTTTATGGCGATCACTTGTTAAAAAAAATGGTAAAAATGGTCTCTGCCAAAAACGCCTACTTCCGATACATACGCCTCACTTTCCTCTACATTGAATAAACATAAAAACCATCTTTACATGTTATGTTTTTTTTAGTAAATGACTTACCTACTTAGATGTTTTATCTCATACTTTCTATTACTTAAAATAAATATTGTTTTGGATCTGTTCTCTTATTATGGCGCAATTTCGTCTCTTCAGTCAGATGGCTGAACTGCCTTTCTCATGCATAGGAATCGAAGGATGGGATCATTTCTATGTTATAAGTATTTGGGGGGCGAATAAGAGGAAACTAAAAAAAATAATAAAAGCTAACTAAAATAAAAAGTAAAAGCTAAACATTATTTAATAGAAAAAATACGTCTTTGTAAATTTGAGCAACTAAGTATTTTCCTTTATTTCATTGCCTACATAAAAACTCGCACATACAGGAGTCGATCAGAGAACGAGCGGTTCCACATTCTATTTTATTCCCCATTTTCGCCTTGGCCCAAAGCGACTGTCGTAGGGTGACCATGAAGAGGGCACGCCAGAAAATCGGGAAACAGATCTCAGTGCGAGGGTTAAATAAACAAAATCGAGTGCGGTTAGCCTAAATAATAAATTCTTTGAGGTTCTGGGATTAGAGAAACTAATGGTAGAAAAATAACTTTACTATATACAAAGAAAATATTAATAACACAAGTAAATAAATGACAATAAATAAAATGAGACCCGGGGTATCAAACTGGGGGGCGAAGGGAGTACTTCAGCCGTTGAACGAGGTCGATAACAATGATAGATGCCTGCTCATGTCTATCTTCTGTCGGCGGGAACTCTGGCTTTAGGTACGAGCAATGCCGGGTAGAGATGACGCGTCGCGTTCGAAGATGGAAGCCGTTGGGAGGCGAAGCAGGGCGTGCGAGACTGTACGTGGCTGCTAACCAAGACGGGGATGTATGGTACTGATTTCTCAAAGCTTTTCTCGAAATATTTAGATTTCCGTCCCCCAAAAGCGGGACGGGAATCTCATTATACTTGGCGCGCCAAGGAGGGTGGGGGATAGTTTCGGCAGCCTCGCAGGTTTGCACAAAGGTCCTTGGCGCCGTGGATCTGACGCCGATCAGACGGTGCGATGGCGAGAAATTGAACCCAAACGGATCACACAATACCGCGAAAATCTCACGGCTCCCTTGGGGTTGTCTGGCTGTGCAGGTGTATCTTCTCAGGCGCCACAGGTAGAAGTTGGGTTCTGGGGTGGGGGGGCTTTCTTTCTCTGACAGACTATATTTGGTTTGTGGTAGCACCTGTTTCTGTGAGTAGTTAACAGTGAAATATTTATAGCGTATCTCTGGCAAGGATTAATTATAGATAATAATGTTTCTGCCGATCTATCGCGAACTACATACATGTAAATCCCTCTGAAAACCTTCCAGACATTGTTCTTTCTCTCGCAAGTTGAAAGACGAAATTGCGCCATAGTAAGAGAAAAGATCTATTGTTTTTTGTACAGATACATACGCCTCACTTTTCTCTACATCGAGTAAACATAAACACCATCTTTACATGTTATGTTTATTTTAGTAAATGACTTGCTTAGATGTTTTGTTTCATACTTTATATTAGTTAAATTAAATTTTTTTCACATTTCTCTAATACCCTCCTTTATATATTGTCAATATGCAACCGTTAGTTATTAAATGTTTTATTTTTTTTATTATTTTTGGTTATGGGATTTAAATTAAATGGCCTTTTATCATCCATTTTGCGACCATGTGGAGAATTTAGGTATCTGGATGGAGTGTATTGACTGGGATCATTTTTGTTTTGGGTTTTTTTTTTTAGTTTATCGGGTGACTGCCTACTAGGGCAAAACTCACCGTACTCACGCTAAAGCCTACTAGTAGGCTAGATTAAAAAAAAAATAACTATGTAAATAACAAAGATAAAAAGAAAGAGAAAGGCTAATCACAGGTTAGAAAATAACAAGCGCGACAAGAAGGAAGCACGCTCCGGCGTCGGGTGTAAGGTGGGTATAGCAGTGCTTTTGAGTGAGGATTTGCATGATGCAGGGGTTAAGTATGAATGTGTGAGCTCTATAATTGTTTGGGGGGAGTTGATTCGCAATGATGAAACTGTCTGGTTGTTGTGTATATACCCTGTAATGATAGAAGTTAGGCTGAAAAATTATTTGAATGATTTGGGACGAGTGGTGGATGGAATTACAAATGTCTGTAGATGGTTGTAGAATTTAAGAGATGGGATAAGTGGAGTAGATGAAAAAGGAGAGGAGAGATAGGTTTCTGTGCTGAAAGAAACCTGTGTCAAACACGTTTCTTTCGGTACAAGAGTTTGTAAAAATACACATGGGTTGGGCAAAAGAATATATTGCAGGATGTATTTGATTAGCGAGGTTTGAGTGTGGAATTATCCGACAACATGTTTGTGCTGTCTAGATGATAAAAGAAGGAAGGGAGAAAGAAGAAATAGTATGCGGGATAGGTTTCTGTGCTGAAAGAAACCTGTGTCAAACACGTTTCTTTCAGTACAAGAGTTTGTAAAAATACACATGGGTTGGGCAAAAGAATATATTGCAGGATGTATTTGATTAGCGAGGTTTGAGTGTGGAATTATCCGACAACATGTTTGTGCTGTCTAGATGATAAAAGAAGGAAGGGAGAAAGAAGAAATAGTATGCGGGATTGCTTGAGAGTAAGGGGAGAAATGTAATCATAAGGATAGAACAAGTGTGAAACATAATTTAGGAACTAATCGTGGGTAGTGCAAGAACTACAAGTTTACGTATCTCACAAACTTTCTGCGTGTTACACCTGCGTTGGTGTGTAATAGTGTAGTTTGAGAGAGGAGGGGGCAGAGCAAGAAACAAGGTGATAGATGATATTACCTATGATAAGTGTTCATGGGAGGGGATGAGGGGGTTGTGCTCGAGGATGAACACTGCACTAGACCCATAGTACCCCTCGCTATAAAGAGCCAATTTTTCATTTTAAAAAATGGATGAATTTGTGCTTGATAACAAAGAGGCGGGGTTGGTCACTCTTTTTGTTTAGTGTTATAACTAATCCTTATTGCCCTTTCCTCCACCCTCATGTGACAAGATGTCTAAAGGCACTTCCAAATTGATTTTGTGCCCGGTAATTGGTAGTACTTCGCTACTAGTCTCGGCTCTAATTGGCATTAAATAAACTTTAGTAGTCAGAATGTCGCCCGCCCTGCGTCAAGTTGGCAGAAGCGCCGCTATAAATATCGACCACTTCAATTTTCTTTTGTCTCACCACTATTTCGATTTGAAAATATAGGTGCTGTTGCTCGTCGGCCACACCTGGAGGCAATTTTTTAAAATTTAACGATACGCCACGTGTTTCTAACACCTGTATCTCTTTCAATCTCTCTTGTTCACTTTCTCTACATTTTTCTCCCTCATTTGACCGGCGCCTTTCTACCCTAACTCGTGTAGATTTTGTCATGCTCCTGTGAGCGCATCTCGATTCTTTGTTGTCACCTTTATCCGACTTTATAATTGTCCTTCAAGATTTGGGTGCGAGGGGGGGGGGGTCTGCAAATGAGTTTGTTTTAACGCTAAGTTCCTCGTTCCTCCTTTTCTAGTGAAATTGCTCACTATTGGGGGCCTATTCTAGTATGCTTCCCTCCCATGCTTATTCTCGTGGTGGAAAGCAATCTGTGGTGTAAGGTTGGCTCGAACTACAGGCGACTGTATTTAATTAAGTCCAAGTATGTGAATTTTGTTCATGTACAAGTACAGCCCATTTGCTATTTACTTAACTCTAAGTACCATGGCATTGTACTTATACTTAATACGATGCATTATTGCTCTTGTCGCGAAACAGGAAATTTTACTAATTTCCCTATATTTGTATACTCGATGAGTACAGTTTGTTAAAAAGAGGGAATTGGAACATCAGTGGGTTTGGAACTTATGGCTGAGCCAATATTTTTATTATATTAGGACATGTTTATGGCTGCCGACAACTCCTTGCCCCCTGAGTAGACATTTCTTTACTGGTTAACCCATACATACTGCGAGATGATATTCCTAAGGTTAATAAACTCTTCTCCCAATAGCAAGAAGAGAGTAAGTGTAGATAGAATTGCACCATATCTGTTAATAATGGTAGGTTCCATCCATTCGACTATGACAAAATTATGTTAAACTGGAAGAAAATTAGACTAGTCACTCTAACGGTACCACACACCACATCATATCATGAAAACATAGCATAAAATGGCCATGATTATTAAATGATTCCATTTTCATCGCAATTTGGTTGACATACAACCCAACTTAAACATGATTTACCCGAAGTCGATCAGAAATGAAAAACAATTGTGTAGAACATGATTAACTAGAAGTCATTAAGGATTAGTTTTTTCCTAGGCGTTATAGATCGCTAAAACAGGAAATAGCCATCGCAACAGCATCTATGCTTCGTTTTGTCGGTCATGATTCACTTTTTAACAGCGTGAAAATGCCGCTTTGTGCTCCAATTGGTGGTTAACGGACCATTCAGTGAAGATCGGTGACAATCGTGGTAGCCTGATCGAGCTCACGTACTAATATTGGTTGCTTAAATTAGAAGTTACACCCATCGAATAGGCGAATTGTTATTAACCATATTTATACTCAACCTTAAAGTTTCCTGCCTTATCCTCTGTTCTAAAATATGGTCTCATCCTTGATCACATGACTTGCTGAGGTGGAGAGTGATAAAAAATGAACATGTCCAAGCTTAAGTAATGGAGTGCTGTACTGGCATATTTATTGCAACATTTCACTTAATAGTTACATTTTTAAATAGGCTGCAATATTACTTAATATTTAATATATCCCCTAAGAATGCCTTTAAATGTTGGATTTCTTTTCCAATGACTGGGATTTTGGTAGAGGCGCCAGTGAACTTTAGCTTTACTTTATTTAGTGCATGTTGGTTTTCTGGTTCGAAAGTTCCCGATAGACCACCTTTCCATCCCCGCGTGTTATCGGAAGATTCGTTTCCTGGTTGTTGTTGTTCATATTATGTAATTGTACGGAAGCGACTGATTTTCAAGTAGTCTTTACGCGTGGAAGGACCAGCAACCAAGATTGGTTCTTTACCTATTTGACTTTTTTTTCCTTTTTCTTTTCTTCTCGTGCTCTTTCTCCTTACTAACTTCATCTTCCCGTTTCCTTGTTGAGTTGATAAGGTTCATCTCGGTGAAACTAAAAACACTCGATTCCGGCTCCCTCTAAGAGGTCTTGTTTCGAAATAGCAAAGTTATGTGAAATTGATTGTATTTGAATTATTATTATTGCAAAAGGCCCCAGTCTTCTTGTTGCAATGGAGTCTAGTCGCGGGCTACTCTACACCTCACTATGTCGGTCGGTCGGTACCCGTTTTGCTTTTTGGTTTTTTTTTGTAATAACATTGTAACTATTCGGCCGATTCTAACGAAAATTGAAATCCTTATGTTGTTTTGCATTCTCTTTCGAATGGTAAAATTGCCAAGGTCATCTCAAGGTTAGTCCGAGAATTATTGAAAGCTTTGAAGGTCGTAAGGTCATAAATCAGAATAAGCGAGAGCAAGTGACTTTTTGGTCAGCAGAGCTTGTTTTGGCTAGCAGTTATGTGGTGGCAGTTCTAAATTTAGACTGTGAAAAGAGATAATCTTCCAGTATAGATGCGTACACGTCTGGCCAATTGAATGAAGGACGTATGCAAGTTGAATTGAGGGATGCGTGCCTATTTCGCTTAGAAAGGAGACGCCAAAACACGTTAATCTTTGTTTGTCAGGATTTAAGATAGCGGCTTTGGGAAATTTGTTTTCTCGAAAAATTATTCAAGAGTAAATCTGAGAATTGGTGAGGAGACACGAATCGACGATGAAATTGGTCTCGTGATCTCGAGTCACCTCGCTTTAGCTGGTTTGCCTCGAACCGTTGCTTACAGGAAGAAAGGGCGTTTTTATTTTGTCGCGTCTTTTTTCCTTAGTTTTCCTCGTCTTGAATACCCAAATCTTACTGAGAAATTACTGAGATGCTCAAACGCCGCCATGAATGACAACTGTTCTCGTTGTGGGGCGTTCGAATTCCCGAAATTTTAAAATAAACACTGCGTCATGTATGTGTGTGTGTGTGTGTGTGTCGCATCTAAATCACTATGATTCTCTGTAATTGAAATCCCTTGCAAAATAAGGGTGTTTTTATTTAAATGATTGTTCTAATGGGCGCGATTATAGGACCAATTAGTTTTCATTCTTACTTTGCATTCGAACGGCCCTGGTATCCATGAGTATCTTTTATCATCATCCCATAAAAAGGAAGAGTAAACTTAAGTTTTCGTACATGGGGGGGGGGGTCTAAGAATCCCATGCTGTCAGTTTCAAATACCTGTCCCCTGCTTTGTTATTTTCTTCAACTGGACTCGATTCGGCAGTAGTTTCCAAATCGGTCGTTAAAACACGTATGGCGCACCGCGGTGTTCCCCCTCCATCTCTACTCTTTAGGAGGCTCGATCTATCTCAGTCTTCAACTGGGTTTTCTCTTCGCACAACCTGAAATCACCTTGAACTTTGTCCAGTGTATATGATTCTGTTGACATGTTTCCCCTCTAAGACAGGGGGCTTCATATTCCAAAAAATCATCCTTCTCCCACGCCAATCTACGCGTATTCTCACCATGGGATAACGAAAATTAGGTCATTGGTACATCCTGACGTCTTTCGCCAGTCTTAACAATTCGCAATAATTATGTAATTGAAATAAAGTGTATGGAAGTGGTATTCATTGTTACTGAAGTGCTAGTTCAGTAACATTATTCGTAAGTAGGCAGGGCCTGATTTGAACGCCGTGTTCATGATTTTGTCCTTTATCTTAGCCCTCCCCTTCGTATAGACAATGGGGACCTCGAAGGTGAAGACCATTTAGAATTGCCTGAATGTTTTGACCTCCTGATTGAGGTAGAAAGGGCGTTTCATCGGATGATTGTGTGTGTCAATCATAAAATAAGGAACTGTGGCTATTTAGCCTAAAGCACTTTGGTCACGCGGTGCGATTCTACGACTGGTGGAGGGATTTATTAGTTGTCATTGGTGACTGAAGTTTGTCCCAAGTACAAGGTGCAGTGATAGCCCAAGTAGCCTCCTTTTCACGCTTCGAAATGGTCCAGGTTTATACTTTTGAACATCCTTGTTCTTTGGTACGAACTTGTTCCTGGACTTGTTTGGAATATACCTCCCGTCTCCCGCCCAGGCATTATTCAGGCTCGTTTGCATTGTCATTAACATGGACCAGATGTTTAAGTCATACAGTATTAACTTGGAACTTGTAAGAAACATTTCAGTCCATTAAATAACGTACTGTACGAAATGTATAACAAGTCCAGGAAGATAATGAAGAAAAAATCCTTGCAATCCCTCCTTAGTGCTCCGCGTAGTGAATATATTCTTTTTTACGCCCCCTCTTCAAAAACTTTGACAAGAATATCCCCATTAATAGAAATCAGAAAGGGGAAGTTTGGAAAAATACTAACTGTCATAACAGGGAGAGGAATTGTGACAGTATTGCGGTTGTCCATATAAGAGATAACGAGTCAATTGATACCGCCACCATTGCCCCCCTTCCCTCCTGTAAAAGAGAGATAGGAGCCAAAAAGAGATTTTCACAAGAGCTGGACTTATGATTGAGAGAAATAGTCCTTATGACAGGGCTGACCATGATGAGAATTTTTTAAATGTCCTAATTTTTAAGATTCAAAGCAGAAGGATCTTTTTGGACAGGACTTTGAAAGCACCAAAATCATCTGGCTACAGAATAAAAGCTATTTTAACCAATCACAGAAATGTCATTTTAATGAGACAGGTTAAGGAGCAGGAACCTTTGCAAAGCCGGTACTTTGGATACCCCAAACAAACCCAGAAAATTTCATTGAGATTCGTTCATTACCTTTTCTGCAATCCTGCTGGCAAACAGACAGACTAACGGAGCCATAAATAGATATTCCCCTTAACTTTCGTTGCTCAAATAATAACTATGTTCTGTTCTATTTTTATTGTGAAGGATTTGTGCTGTTTAATTATTTCCTTCTCTATTTTGTCTTTTTTATTTATTTTATATAACCTACTTTTTTCTATTCATATTTATTTTGTAACATAATTTTTTTAATTAAAGTATTTATTGCACA